>JASVEL010001077.1:0-405504 GCA_032618575.1 Nicotiana noctiflora
CGAACTCGTAGTCCACATTTCAATAATCTCAGGATCTCGGGAATCGAACCCGTAGTCCACATTTCAATAATCTCAGGATCTCGAGAATCGAACCCGTAGTCCGCATTTCAATAAATCTCAGGATCTCGGGAATCGAACCCGTAGTCCATAACCACAGCAAGTAAGGAATACACAGAGAGAAGTAGTCCACATTTCAATAATCTCAGGATCTCGGGAATCGAACCCGTAGTCCATAACCACAGCAAGTAAAGGAATACACAGAGAGAAGTATAATATGCTTAACGATAACTTCGCCGATGAACAGCGCCAACGATTACCAAGAAACTCAAGTAAGTCAATTAAGCAACTAGATAGTTAGATTCTATCAAATCATGCTTTTCTAACTACTACCGGGTAGGAATATCGAATTTAACAACCAAGAACAGGAATCTCACTCATTGAACATTTTGAGTAAAGTATGTGTTCAACAACCAGCGCATGTACACGCCCGTCACCTCGCGTACAAGGCATTTAAAATATCACATAATATCCTAGGGGTGAAAGTCCCCCACACGAGGTTAGACAAGCCACTTACCTCAATGTTTACGAACAATTCAATCCGTGGCAATGCCCTTTTCCTTTCAAATTTGGCTCCAATCCAATCGTATCTATACACAATTGAATTAATATCATCAATACTACTCAACAACCAAATTCCTAAGGCCAATTACAACTTTTACAACATTCTGCCCGGAATAGTGAATTTCGACCCCGGGCCCACATGATCGGAACTCGGGGTTCGGACCAAAATCCGGTTACCCATCCCCCCACGAGTTCAAGTATATGATTTGTTTCAAAATCGGACCTCAATTCGAGGTCCAATTTCCCAATTTATGAAAAACCCTATATTTTACCAAAAACAAGAAATTCTACCATGAAAACCTTTGATTTCTATTGAAAAACATGTATAATGATGTTAAGAATTGAAAGAATTAAGTAAAAAGTGACTTACAATTGTTTTGAAGAAGAAGGAATCCGTGAAGAATCGCAAACGGGTGTTTTTGGGTTGTGAAATGTGAATATTGAAGCTGGAAATCGTGATTTACAAGTCTTTGTGTTCGCATTTGCGAACATGAGTTCGCAATTGCGAACCCCGACCAATTTCTGGAGTTTGAAAAATAAGCTAAGGCTGGGAAGTTCGCATTTGCGAACTTTTCTTCGCATTTGCGAAGCCAAGGCAAAACTGGGAAGTTCGCATTTGCGAACTATTGTTCGCAATTGCGAACACAGGCTAAATACTGGGAGGTTCGCATTTGCGAACTATTGTTCGCATTTGCGAACCCAGGCGGAATAGTGTCGAGTTCGCATTTGCGAACACTAGTTCGCATTTGCGAACACAGGCACAGTAGGGTCAAGTTCGCATTTGCGAACTATTGTTCGCATTTGCGAACACAGGCACAATAGGGGGAGTTCGCATTTGCGAACTATTGTTCGCATTTGCGAACTCTGCAGAATAGTGGGGAGTTCGCATTTGCGAACTATTGTTCGCATTTGCGAACTCTGCAGACCAGTTGCTGACAGCAACTTCTAACATGAGAAATTGATCTCGTGGCCTATCCAAAGTTCACCCGAGCCCTCGGGGCTCCAAACCAAATATGCACACCGACTTAAAAACATCATACGAACTTGCTCGCGCGATCAAATCGCCAAAATAACATCAAAAATCAATAATTCACATCGAATTCAAGACTAAATTTCTTAAAACTTTCCAAATTGCACATTCGATCTAAAACCCAACCAAACGACGTCCGAATGACCTAAAAATTTGCGGACATATCCAAAATCACATAATGAAACTACAGAAATTGTCGGAATTCCATTCCGACCCCCGGATAAAAATCTCACCTATCGTTCGGATTCGCCAAAATTTCAACCTTCGGCATTTCAAGCCTAATTGAGCTACGGACCTCCAAAATACATTCCGAACACGCTCCTAACCCCGAAATCACCCAACGGAGCTAATGGAACCATCGGATTTCCGTTCCGAGATCGTCTTAACACTGTTCCGGCTACGGGCCATTTTCTAGCTTAAAAGTTCTCATTTAGGGACTAAGTGTCCCAAAATGCTCCAAATTTCAGAACCGACTCTCCCGGCAAACCACAATAGCAGTAATGAACTTAGGGGAACAGTTAAATTAGGGATTGGGGCGTGATTTTCTAAAACGACCGGTCGGGTCGTTACATCTGGAGACCCGAGTTGATCTATTGAACGAGCATAGAAAACATACCCGGAGTAGTGAAAAGATGAGGGTACTGGCTGCGCATATCCTGCTCGGTCTCCCAAAGTCGCCTCCTCGACCGGCTGGCTCCACCACCGAACCTTTACCGAAGCGATGTTCTTTGACCTTAGCTTTCTGACTTGCCTGTCTAGAATGGCTACTGGTTCCTCAACATAAGACAAATCCTTGTCTAGCTGAACAGATGTGAAATCCAACACATGCGACGGGTCACCATGGTACCTCCGGAGCATGGAGACATGAAATACGGGGTGAACTCCAGCTAGACTAGGAGGTAAGGCTAACTCATAGGCAACCTCCCCAATACGCCTCAAAATCTCAAAAGGACCAATAAATCCGGGACTCAGCTTCCCTTTCTTCCCAAACCTCATAACGCCCTTCATGGGCGAGACTCGAAGCCGAACCCGCTCACCAACCATAAAAGCCACATCGCGAACCTTCTTGTCCACAAAACTCTTCTGTCTAGAATGGTCTGCACGGAGTCTATCCTGAATCACATTGACCTTATCCGTTGCATCCTGGACCATCTCAGTACCTAGCAACCTGGCCTCACCCGACTCGAACCAACCTACTGGGGATCTGCACCTCCTACTATATAGGGCCTCATACGGTGCCATCTGAATGCTGGACAGATAGCTATTGTTATAAGCAAACTCCGTCGCTGGCAAGAAATGATCCCATGAACCTCCAAACTCAATCACGCGCGCACGAAGCATATCCTCCAAAATTTGAATAGTGCGCTCGGACTGCCCATCAGTCTGGGGGTGAAATGTCGTGCTCAGCTCCACCCGAGTACCTAACTCCTATTGTACGACTCTCCAGAACCGTGAAGTGAACCGAGTGCCTCTATCTAAAATGATGGAAACTGGAATACCATGTAGCTGACTATCTCTCTGATGTTGATCTCCGCTAGTCACTCCGATGAATAAGTAGTGCTCACCGGTATGAAATGGGCGGACTTGGTCAGCCGATCCACAATGACCCAAATGAAATTAAACTTCCTAACAGTCCGTGGAAGTCTAGATACAAAGTCCATGGTAATGCGCTCCCATTTCCACTCTGGAATCTCAATCTGTTGCATCAATCCACCCGGACACTGATGCTCATACTTCACCTGCTGGCAGTTGAGGCATCTAGAAACATAATCAACGATATCCCTCTTCATCCGCCTCCACCAGTAATGCTGTTTCAAGTCCTGATACATCTTCGCGGCTCCCGGATGGATGGAATACCGCGAGCTATGGGCCTCTGCTAGAATCAGCTCTCGAAGATCATCTACATTGGGCACACAGATGCGCCCCTACATCCTCATAACTCCATCATCTCCGATGGTAACATCTCGAGCATCACCACGCCGAACTCTATCCTGGAGGACAAGCAAATGAGGGTCGTTGAACTGATGCTCCCTGATGCGGTCAAATAGAGAAGACCGAGAAATCACACAAGCCGGAACCCGACTGGGCTCTGAAAGATCCAGTCTAACAAACTGTCTGGCTAAAGCCTGAACATCCATCGCCATAGGCCTCTCCGAAGCTGGTAGATATGCCAAACTCCCCAAACTCTCAGCCCGACAACTCAAGGCATCGACAACCACATTAGCCTTGCCTGGATGATAGAGAATAGTAATATCATAGTCCTTCGGTAGCTCCAACCATCTCCTCTGACGCATATTCAGGTCCTTCTGCTTAAGCAAGTGCTGCAAGCTCCGATGATCAGTGTAGATCTCACAAGGGACCCCATATAAATAATGACGCCAAATTTTCAAGGCGTGAACAATGGCAGCTAGCTCCAAATCATGAACAGGGTAATTCTTCTCATGCACCTTCAGTTGTCTCGACGCGTAGGAAATCACCCTACCGTCTTGCATCAATACCGCACCGAGTCCAACTCGTGAGGCATCACAATATACAATATAGGACCCCGAACCTGTAGGCAACATCAATATAGGGGCCGAAGTCAAAGCTGTCTTGAGCTTCTGAAAGCTCGCCTCACACTCGTCTGTCCACTGAAAAGGGGCACCCTTTTGGGTCAATCTAGTCATAGGTGCTGCAATCGAAGAGAACCCCTCTACAAAACGACGGTAATAGCCCGCCAAACCAAGGAAACCGCGAATCTCAGTAGCGGAGGAGGGTCTGGGCCAACTCTGCACGGCCTCCACCTTCCTCGGATCTACTCGAATACCATCACTCGATACCACGTGGCCCAAAAATGCCACTGAACTCAACCAGAATTCACATTTAGAGAACTTGGCATAAAGCTGCTTCTCCCTCGGAATCTGAAGCACTATCCTCAAATGTCGCTCGTGCTCTTCCCGGCTCCGGGAATATACTAGAATATCATCAATGAAGACAATCACGAACGAGTCCAGATAAGGCCTGAACACACTGTGCATCAAATGCATAAATGCTGCTGGAGCATTAGTCAACCCAAAAGACATCACGAGGAACTCATAGTGACCATACCGGGTCCCGAAGGCAGTCTTCGGGATATCTGGCTCCCGAATCTTCAGCTGGTGATACCCAGAGCGCAAATCAATCTTAGAAAACACCCGTGCGCCCTGTAGCTGGTCAAATAAATCATCAATACGGGGCAAAGGATACCGGTTCTTCACCGTAACCTTGTTCACCGACGATAGTCAATACACATACGCATAGAACCGTCCTTTTTCTTCACAAACAATACGAGGAGCACCCCAAGGCGAGACATCGGGTCGAATAAAACCCTTGCCCAATAACTCCTCGTAATCGATCCTTCAACTCCTTCAACTCGTGAGGAGCCATGCCAGTACGGTGGAATAGAAATGGGCCGAGTGCCCGCAACAAGTCAATAGCAAAGTCAATATCTCTCTCGGGCGGCATGCCCGAAGATCAGCCGGAAATACATCAACAAAGTCACGTACCACATGAACGAGAATCAATAGAGGGAGTGTCAATATCGACGTCCCGCACATAGGCTAGATAAGCAAGCACACCCCTTCTCAACCATACGACGAGCTCCGAGAAAAGAAATAACACGGCTAGGGGTGTGATCTAGAGTACCACTCCACTCAATACGTGGAATGCCCGGCATAGCCAGCGTCACGGTCTTGGCGTGACAATCAAGAATAGCATAATGGGGCGACAACCAGTCCATGCCCAGAATAATATCAAAATCGACCATCCCGAGCAACAATAGATCCGCTGTGGTCTCAAAATCACAAATGGTAACCAAACACGACCGATATACGCGGTCCACAGCCAAAGAATCACCCACCGAAGTGGAAACATAAATGGGGGCACTCAAAGAATCCCGAGGCACACCCAGGTGAGAAGCAAAGTAAGAAGACACATATGAAAAAGTGGAACCAGGGTCGAATAGAACCGATGCCTCCCCGTGACTAACCAGAATAATACCTGTGATAACAGAGTCAGATGCAACAGCCGCAGCGCGATCAGGAATAGCATAGAATCTGGCCCGGCCCCTACCTCTAGGGTGGCCTCTATACCCAGATCTCTGCCACTGGCTGGCTAGGCAAGTGGGGTGGCAGCTGGAGCTGGAACGATGGCTTGTTGACCCTGTGGAGCATGCTGAGGCTGTGAAGTCTGTGAAGGAGCACCCCTCCCATCTCGGGCACTCCCTAACCAGGTGGCGAGTATCCCCGCACTCAAAACAAGCTCGGGGAGGACGCGGTGGCTGTGACTGACCGGCCTCACCCCCACTAGTCTGACCCCTGGAAGGTCCACGCGTAGGAGGTGCACTGGAAACTGGGGGAGCATAATAAGGCTCCTGAGGTGCTGGAAGACCTGGAGTACTACCGGCTACGGGCAAAGCTGAGTGAACTGGTCGGCCAGAATAACCTCTGCCAAAGCGACCGGCTGATGAAGTGCGGGCACCAGAGAAATGACCCGACTCACGAGACCTCTTGGCCTCTCTCTCTCTCCGCTCTTTAGGGAGCATACTCTCGATCCTCTTGGCAATGCTAACTATCTGTTGATAAGATATATCTGTCTCCAGCTCTCTGGCCATGCTGGATCGGATAGGCGGAACAAGGCCTTCAATAAATCTCCGTACTCTCTCCCGAACCGTGGCTACCAAAGCCGGTGCATGCCCGGCTAGACGGGTGAAACTGATAGCATACTCCGATACTGACATGGAGCCCTGTCGCAACCGCTCAAACTCCGAGCGCCAAGAATCCCTAAGGCTCTGAGGAACAAACTCCGTCAAAAACAGATTTGAAAACTGCGTCCAGGTCAACGAAGCGGACTCCTCCGGACTATCCAACTCATACGTGCGCCACCAATCATAAGCGGTCCCACGAAACTGAAACGTAGTGAAGGAAACCCCGCTGGTCTCCACAATCCCCATAGTACGAAGAATACGATGACACTCCTCTAGAAAACCCAATGCATCATCTCAAGCCAAACCACTAAACACTGGAGGGTCATATTTCTTGAACCTCTCCAATCTACGCTGCTCGTCCTCAGAGGCAGCTGGTCCACCTCCGGGCTGTGCTGGGGCGGCAGGAGGCATAACCAAAACATCTGGAACCCGTCCCACTGGCACACGCTGCTCCGGTGTAACGGCTGTGGGAGTCTGGGCCCCTCCCCCGGCCTGAGATGTAGCTGCGACGAGAGGAAGCAGCCCTGCCTGAGCTAAAGTGGTATACATATTCATGAACTGGGCCAGGGTCTCCGGTAGTGCTGGAGTAGTAGCAGCTGTAGTCGGTGTACCAGGTGCCTGTGCTCCAACCTGGTCTACCTGTGGCACCTCAGCGACAGCGCGCGAGGGTGCTGTGGCTGCACCTCGGGCGCGTCCTCGTCCTCTACCTCGGCCCCGGCCTCTGACGGCAGCAACAGTGGGCGCGGGTACCTGATCATCGCGAGTAGCTCGTGTCCTCACCATCTGAGAGAGAATAGAAAGCAGTAGTTCAGATTTTTGATGCCAAAAATGTCGCACGACAAGAAATCCAAAAGAAATGAAGAGTTTCCTAAACAGTTACATAGCCCCTCGTAGATAAATACAGACGTCTCCGTATCGATCAGCGAGACTCTAAGTAACCGGTCCGTGTCCCGTGACTCCTATGAACCTAGAGCTCTGATACCAACTTGTCACGACCCTAGTTCACCAATCGTGAACATGTCGTGATGGCACCCAGTCCCCACGACTAGGTAAGCCTAACACATTGCGGTATATACAAGTTATAAACACTTAAATAAGAAACAGCGGAAAAATCGAATAAGAGATATGTAATCCGTGCCGCTTGGCACATACATCTATCACACATTGAATAAAACACTACCAAGATCCGGAACCCCACGGTAACACAGACTAAAAGAGAAATACAACTGTGGCTCTATGTGAAAAGAGTATCTAATAACGAAATGAAGAAAGATGTCAACTAGTAGTACTAGAATAGAAGGGAAAGCCTCCGGATCCGCGGACGTAGCAGATCATACCTCGAAGTCTCCCAGAAAGCTGCGGAATCACCTAGCACGAGCCTGCTCTGATGTACCTGGATCTGCACAATAAAAGTGTGTAGAAGAGTAGCATGAGTACACCACGGCGGTACTCAGTAAGTGTCAAGCCTAACCTCGATGGAGTAGTGACGAGGAAGGTCAGGGCCCTACTGAGAAACAATAATATAATGACGATAACGGTAATAAGCAGTTTAAATGACAACAATTCCGAAATAACAACAATGTAATGATTACTGCAACCGTCTACAATTAAACTAACAACAAGTAACCAATTCAAATAAACAAGTCCAGGACCTGTGGGAATTGAACCCACAATCCCATTAACAGTACCCCTGGGTCTCCGGGAATCGAACCCGCAGCCCATGTCTCAATAATATCTCAATAACTCAGGATCTCCGGGAATCGAACCCGCAGTCCTTACCAATAATCTCAGGATCTCAGGAATCGAACCTGTAGTCCACATTTCAATAATTCTCAGGATCTCGGGATTCGAACCCGTAGTCCACATTTCAATAATTCTCAAGATCTCGGGAATCGAACCCGTAGTCCACATTTCAATAATCTCAGGATCTCGGGAATCGAACTCGTAGTCCACATTTCAATAATCTCAGGATCTCGGGAATCGAACCAGTAGTCCACATTTCAATAATCTCGGGATCTCGAGAATCGAACCCGTAGTCCACATTTCAATAATCTCAGGATCTCGGGAATCGAACCCGTAGTCCACATTTCAAGCAAGTAAAGGAATACACAGAGAGAAGTATAATATGCTTAACGATAACTTCGCCGATGAACAGCGCCAGCGATTACCAAGAAACTCAAGTAAGTCAATTAAGCGACTAGACAGTTAGATTCTATCTAATCATGCTTTTCTAACTACTACCGGTAGGAATATCGAATTTAACAACTAAAAACAAGAATATCACTCATTGAACATTTTGAGTAAAGTATGTGTTCAACAACCAGCGCATGTACACGCCCGTCACCTCGCGTACAAGGCATTTAAAGTATCACAATAATATCCTAGGGGTGAAAGTCCCCCACACGAGGTTAGACTAGCCACTTACCTCAATGTTTACGAACAATTCAATCCGTGGCAATGCCCTTTTCCTTTCAAATTTTGCTCCAATCCAATCGTATCTATACACAATTGAATTAATATCATCAATACTACTCAACAACCAAATTCCTAAGGCCAATTACAACTTTTACAACATTCTGCACGGAATAGTGAATTTCGACCCCGGGCCCACATGATCGGAACTCGGGGTTCGGACCAAAATCCGGTTACCCATCCCCCCATGAGTTCAAGTACATGATTTGTTTCAAAATCGGACCTCAATTCGAGGTCCAATTTCCCAATTTATGAAAAACCCTATATTTTACCAAAAACAAGAAATTCTACCATGAAAACCTTTGATTTCTATTGAAAAACATGTATAATGATGTTAAGAATTGAAAGAATTAAGTAAAAAGTGACTTACAATTGTTTTGAAGAAGAAGGAATCCCTGAAGAATCGCAAATGGGTGTTTTTGGGTTGTGAAATGTGAAGATTGAAGCTGGAAATCGTGATTTACAGGTCTCTGTGTTCGCATTTGCGAACATGGGTTCGCAATTGCGAACCCCGACCAATTTCTCGAGTTTGAAAAATAAGCTAAAGCTGGGAAGTTCGCATTTGCGAACTTTTGTTCGCATTTGCGAAGCCAAGGCAAAACTGGGAAGTTCGCATTTGCGAACTATTATTCGCAATTGCGAACACAGGCTAAATATTGGGAGGTTCGCATTTGCGAACTACTGTTCGCATTTGCGAACACAGGCAGAATAGTGTCGAGTTCGCATTTGCGAACTATTGTTCGCATTTGCGAACACAGGCACATTAGTGTCAAGTTCGCATTTGCGAACTATTGTTCGCATTTGCGAACACAGGCACAATAGGGGGGAGTTCGCATTTGCGAACTATTGTTCGCATTTGCGAACTCTGCAGACCAGTTGCTGACAGCAACTTCTAACATGAGAAATTGATCTCGTGGCCTATCCAAAGTTCACCCGAGCCCTCGTGGCTCCAAACCAAATATGCACACCTGACTTAAAAACATCATACGAACTTGCTCGCGCGATCAAATCGCCAAAATAACATCAAAAATCAATAATTCACATCGAATTCAAGCCTAAATTTCTTAAAACTTTCCGAATTGCATATTCGATCAAAAACCCGACCAAACGACGTCCGAATGACCTGAAAATTTGCGGACATATCCAAAATCACATAACGAAGCTACAGAAATTGTCGGAATTCCATTCCGACCCCCGGATAAAAATCTCACCTATCGTTCGGATTCGCCAAAATTTCAACCTTCGGCATTTCAAGCCTAATTGAGCTACGGACCTCCAAAATACATTCCGAACGTGCTCCTAACCCCAAAATCACCCAACGGAGCTAATGGAACCATTGGATTTCCGTTCCGAGATCGTCTTAACACTATTCCGGCTACGGACCGTTTTCTAGCTTTTAAAGCTCTCATTTAGGGACTAAATGTCCCAAAATGCTCCAAATTTCAGAACTGACTCTCCTGGCAAACCACAATAGCAGAAATGAACTTAGGGGAACAGTTAAATTGGGGATTGGGGCGTAATTTTTTAAAACGACAGGTCGGATCGTTACAATTACCCACTGAAAATTTTAAAAAATAAGAAGAAACCATTTAGTATTTTTTTTATCTTCGTTAGGATTTCAACGTAATATTTTATGATCCCAATTGTTAAGTGATATCAGAGACAAATTCGGGATTTAAATTTTAATGAGGTTTACCTTGTACTGTTTCACCGTCAAAATTAATATTTAAAATTTGAATTTATTGGATATATATATATGTATATATAACATGACATAAATCTAAATTTAGATGAAATCACAGCCAAAAGGCTATATTGGCCATCAAATGTAGAGTTCGAAACTTAATTAATAGTTTTTTAGACACAAAGTAAGTTTTTAACGTTTTAAAAAAAGTTACACAAATGGGTACTTCACCGTATTATACAAAAAATTGGGTTAACAAAAACTTTGTCGTTAAAATAATTAGCAGTAGAATACTGCAAAGTATTTTTTAATTATATTTTTTACCTATTTCGCGGTATGGTACTGCGAAGTACCAAAATGCAGCATTTTATTTTAGAGTTGGGCCCAATCTTATTTAATTAAGGCAATCCGTAGCATAGTACTGCGAATAAGTAATTCGCAGTACTATACTGCGAAATCACTTAATTAAATAAGGCTCTTTTTCTTCCATCGTCCCCGTCATTCCAGCCCCCTCCGTTAAAAAACAAACTCAGTTGTTTTCTAGTCCTCCCCCTAGGTATTAAAACAAAATAGGGCCCAGCCATCCCATAAAGAGCAAGGAGTGTAGGTTCACATAAAAAAAGCTTTGAATTTTATTTTTCGAGTGCAAAAATTCGATTTCAACAATATTCAAAAAACTTACATCGAGGTATTTCAATTTAGTTTATGCTGAAACTCGTATAGTCATGCATATTAGTATTGTTTAGTCTATTTTCATTTGAATTTATGTTATGTTTGTATTTAATTTTGTATCTTTTATATACCTGGATTGATTTATTTGATACCCAAATTTATGGTATGTTTGTGTCCAAAAATACATGCACTTTGTAAGAATAGTTGGTCTAGATTCATCCCACATCAGTGAGCGTAATTCATCATCATCCCTTGTGAGGGCATCGACGTTAGGCATGCTTGGCAAATTATCAAGGTAGGAAATATTTCGCTCATGAAATGGCACATGGAACTCATACACTCTTGGTCTAGCGGCGTGCTCCCTAGTCAGCTCAGGTTTAACATTCACTTCTTCCTCCTCATCATCACCCTCATTATGGAAGAGTGTGTCATCCCCAGACTCATCCGCATAGTTGTCATAATCACTATCATCCTCCTTACTATGCGCATCTCCTAAATCACGAGTAAAAATGTCATCTATGGGCAATTATGTGGGGCCAAGAGCTTCAAGAAGCTCGTTTTCACTACACAAAAAGAACAAAAAATATAAGTTACCCAATACTCAGGAAAAATACTTTAGATATCGCTATATCACTTTACTGACAAATCGTATTGTCCTGATGTATCATGATGGATATTTTCATGTTGGTGATATGTCACGACCAGGACTTATCCCACCATCGGGCGTCGTGATGGCGCCTACTAACGGAGGTAGGCCAGCCAAATATTACACATTCTCTTTCAACATCACCAATAAAATATACTACCACTAATTAAAAACATACGAAAGACTTTTAAGTTTAACCAAATAATATAAAAATGCGGAATATCAAAAATACATCACTACTCCAAAAACCAGTGTCACTAGCTCACGGGCTACTATAGAATACTAAAACCAAGTGTTAATGAAGAAAATACATAAGTCTGTTCCGGAGCAATGAAAAAAACTGAAATAAGGGAAAGGGACTTCGGCCTGCGAACGCCAGCTAGGCTACCTCGAAGAGTCCCCGGGCTGATGATAGCTCCTGGAATAAATATCCTACTACTGCTGTCCAAAATCTGCTCCTGGATCTGTGCACAAAAACAATGCACAGAGTGTAGCATCAGCACAACCGACCCCTTGTGCTAGTAAGTGCCTGGCCTAACCCCGGCGAAGTAGTGACAAGGCTAGATAGGACTACCGAATCAACCTGTACAGTTCTATATACATATATACACCAAAAACAACAAAAATGCTTAAACTAAACAAATAAAAGGAAGGGAATATGTTGTAGGGAGTACAATTGATATATAGTTCATCAGCGTAATTAAGAAACATGGCACAATAATAATTATCACAAAATAAGAAATTCAATAGTTGCACGGCATCAACCTTCGTGCTTTTACTCTCATTCTCACCTAAATAATCATATAAAATGCACGACATCACCCTTCGTGCTTTTTATCACATAACTCTCATTTCATGGCACATAATGACCCTTCGTGCAAATATAATCAAATCAGAGCACGGAATGTACCTTCGAGCGAAATTAATCATAGCATAGCACGGAATGACCCTTCATGCAGTTTTAATCAGAAATAGCACAGAATGACCCTTCGTGCAATCTCACTCTTTATCACCCAAAAAATAGTCTCAACCAAATGGGCAAGAAGAATAAACAAATAACAAGTACTATCTCGGCAAGGGAGTAACATCAATAACAACTGAGTCCCGGCAAGGGAACAATAACAATAACTTTCACAACCTGGCAAGGGCAAAACTCAGTATATTTAACGACCCCGGCAAGGGATTTATCACAATTTCCTTAAAATACTTTCAACTTTAACTCAATAGTATTTATCATTTGAGCCAACGCTCCAAAATATCAATATTTCACAATTTATTCTCAACTCTGCATAGTTGTAGAAAATTATAATTTAACTTAAGAGAGTTCCAAATTTATCTCAAAACATGTACAAACAAAATACCGACGGTCATGCCAGACTCTGATGTATAGAAACTCATCACCACGCCTATACACTACACCCGATCAATTAGCAAATAACATTTATGACACTCTAATCCTATTCCCTCAAGCCAAAGTTAGATCAAACACTTACCTCGAAGGTTTACAGCCAACTCAATCCTCAAGCAATGTCGTTCCTTTGGAATTTAGCTCCAACTCAATCGTATCTATAGATAATAGATTTAATATCATCAATAATACTCAACAATCCAACCCAATTCCTAAACAAATTCTTTCTAACATTCTGACCAAAATTTACAAAACTGACCCCGGGCCCTCTTGGTCAAAACCCGAAGTTCTACCAAATAAATTCACCCATACTCTCATTATTTCAAATATATAATTTATTCTTAAATCTTACCCCAAATTGGGGTTGAATTACCTAAAATTCTCAAAATTCTAACTTTACTTAAAACCTTTAATTTTTACCTTAAACTTCATGATTTAGGGCTAGGATTTCAATAATTAATGAAGAAAATTAAAAGAAATAAGTGGAACAATGCTTACCCAAGAAGTTTTGATGAATGGGAGCTTTAATGGATGCCTAAGTGCTTGGAGAAGAAAGGAATTCAGGTGTTTTTATGAAAATCCCGTCACTGGTTCTTTATGTAACTTAAAAATTCACTTGGCAAAATTGTTCATTGCGTTCGCGACACACCTATCGCGTTCACGATGAAGGGAGAGGGTAAGCATTGCCTTCATGTGAAAGAGGATGCGAACGCGAAGAGGAAAAGGATGGGGGTCCAGGGATTGGTCTATGCGAACGCGTGGACCTACATGCGAACGCGATGAGGAATGGCTGGGACCTTACACGAACGTGGTCCAGCCATCACGAACGCGAAGAAGAAAAGAGGGTTGGGCGCTCGGAGTTCAATAACTCTACGTGAATACAGTACAATGAATGAGAACGCGATGAAGGATGAAGCTGAAGCTTCACGAATGCGTGGAGTACCTCAGGAACGCGAAAAAGAACTGAGTTCTGCAACAGCTGAAAAAACCTGCATAATTTTGAAGTGTAAAAACATTCTGAAACACCTCTGAAATACTCCCTATCCCTCGGGGCTACCAACCAAACACACACGCTAACCATATATCATCATACGAACTTGCTCGAGCGATCTAACTATAACGACCCGGCCCGTCGTTAAGGGAATTACCACCCCGTTACCTTGCAATTACATATCTTATGCTTTTATAACAGTATTAGAGTATATCGGGTGAGTTAGGAGTGATTTGAATTGAAAATGAAGCAAATAGTATGTTTGAAGGAAGCTTGAATATGGGAAGTCAACCAAGAGTTGACTATTGAGTTAGAGTGCTCGGAACTGGATTCTGATGATTCGACTAGTTCCAGGGGATCATTTATGACTTAGGAGAACAATCGGAATTGAATTCGGAGGTCCGGTGTAGAAATAGGCTTGAATTGGCCAAGGATGAATTTTGGCGAAATCCGAACGGTAGGTGAGATTTTGATCCAAGGGTCAGAATGGAATTCCGACAATTTTTGTAGCTTTGTTATGTGATTTTGGATATGTCTACAAATTTTCAGGTCATTCGGACATCGTTTGATCGGGTTTTGGACTCGAATGTTAGTTTTGAAAGTTTTGAAGAAACTTAGGCTTGAATTCGTGAGTAAATGGTGATTTTGATGTTTAGTATGGTGTTTTTATGATTGGAACAAGTCCGTATCATATTTTGGAGTACGTTGGTGGTTTTCGTTGGGGTCTCGGAGGCCTCGGGATGATTTCGGACCATCAACCGGGAATTTAGACTTGGCAAAAATCTGCAGAAAAACTGCAGGTTCTGCCCAGGCATTTAAGCCTTCGCGTTCGCGTGGCATGGGTCGCGTTCGCGAAGGTCAGGCAAATCAATGCATTACGTTCGCGGTCGGGGTGTCGCGTTCGCGTAATGGGTTATGATTATTTGACCCGTATTTGATATAATTATTGTGGTTTGACTAGATTCTACGCATGAGGGAGCTAAATTCAAAGGAAAAGGCATCGCGGACGAGTCTACGACCGGCTAGAGGTGAGTAGTTTGTGTATATGGTAGCCTGAGGGTTCGAAACCCTGGCTTAGCACATTGTGACGCTAGTAGGGCGTGGCTCGCACACCGTCGCAGGTGCGGGATTGATTATGACTAGGGATTGAGACTTGGTCCATCCCGGGTGTGAATAATATGTTGTTAGTGTTGGAAATACACTGTATTTGATATATTTGTGGGCTGTAAGCCTTGTTTGGGCCTTGTGCCGATCTGTAGCGTCCTTAGAGGACAATATTTATGTGATAGCTATAATTGCTTAAATCACTTATCTCAGTCCTGGAAATTGAAATCACACTTTTGAAATGCTAAGTCACCGGCTTTTGCAAATTTAATAAAGCTAAAGTATTTTTCATAAATTATGAATTGAAAACTGGAATTAAGAAAAATGAACTGTTTTGTGACTTAATTGCTTATTGTGGACTGAGTATGGGATCGGGCTGCACGCCGCAGTGGTTGATATGAGGATCGGGCCGCACGCCGCAGCAGTATTGCGCTTGGGCTGTAGGAGCCCCTCCGGAGTCTGTACACACCCCCAGTGAGCGTCGTCGACGTTAAATTGGATCGGGCTACACGCCGTAGCGGTTATGTGCATTGCATTGCATCTTTATTTGTTGAATTACTCTGTGGTAGCTGAATTGTATTGTTGATGCTAGTTCGTAGGAGATTCGGACTGTAGTGTAGCTTCATATTGTGGTATTTTGTGGATTTCTTACCTTCAGCTGCTTTTATATATTTATTACTCACTGAGTACTTAGTACTCACCCCTACTCCCTGCACCTTTTGTGTGCAGACTCGGGTACTCAGGAGCAGTAGACAGGCATTTCCAGCGTTTGCAGTGTCATATCGAGTTGCTGAGGTAGCTGCCTACGTTCGCAGAACCTAGCTTCTCCTCTCCCTTTCCAGTTGTTATTTGTATTTTGTATTCAGACTTGAGTTTTTCTATACAGTACTCTCTATTCCTGTTGGGTTGTGTTAGAGGCTCTAGACTTGTGACTCCGGATCTTTAGGAGTGTCAGTAATTTGTTCATTATTATTATTATTGGAGTTCTTTGACTCATATATTCTTCTTGGAATGTCCATTTGGGACTGATAGTCGTTGTGATAAGTAATAGTTGGTCTGGCTGGCCTAGCTTAATTGTTGGGCGCCATCACGACCGGATTTGGGTCGTGACAAGTTGGTATCAGAGCCTAGGTTTACTAGGACTCGCGAGTCATGAGCCGGTTTAGTAGGCTTTCGCGGATCGGTACTTAGACGTCCGTATCTATCCTCGGAGGGCTACAGAAACTTTAGGAAAAACCTCATTTTCTTGGATTCATATCGTTCGAATTGTGTTGCCATGAAATTAAACTTTTCCATATTCTATTCTCTCGCAGATGGCGAGAACACGAGCTAACGGACGTGGCGGACGACCACCATTGGCACCTAGAGGCCGTGGTCGTGGTAGAGGTAGGGCAATAGTACCAGCACCTGCTGACCCACCAACTGACCAGACTCAGGGTCAGATTCCTGCACCAGTGGCCCAGACTCAGGACCAGATTCCAGCGGCAAACGTTTCGGTAACTCAGGTTCAGGCACCGATAGTGCCCATTGTGATACTGGGTCTTCAGGAGACGCAGCTACTGCTGCAGTATCTTCTTCACAGGCAGGGGGAGGGAATCAAACCCCCGTGGCCCGCACACACGAGCCAGTTCAGCCAGTTGCGCCCGTTGCACCAGCTCCTGCTTATATGGTTCCGGCTATGCCCGACGATGAGCAGCGTCGTTTGGAGAGATTTGAGAGGCTACAGCCTCCGACATTCAGTGGTGCTGAGGGCGAGGACGCCCAGGGTTTTCTTGACAGATGTCAGCGCATGCTTCGCACCGCGGGTATTCTAGAGTCCAGTGGTGTTTCATTCACCATATTTCAGTTAACAGATACAGCATTTCAGTGGTGGGAGGATTTCGAGGGGCGTAGGCCCGCTGGGGCAGTGCCCCTTACTTGGCAGCAGTTCTCCACGGTATTCTTGGAGAAGTACGTGCCTCAGTCTCAGAGAGAGGAGCTGCGATGTCAGTTCGAGTGGTTGAAGCAGGAAGATATAATGGTTAATCAGTACGAGATGAGATTCACACAGTTGGCCCGTCATGCCATGTGGATGGTTCCTACAGACAGAGAGAGGATTCGGAGATTTATTGATGGCCTTATTTATCCCATCCGCATATTGATGACCAGGGAGAGAGTTTCGGCAGTTACCTTTGAGGAGGTGGTTGATGCTGCCCGTCATATTGAGACAGATCGCCGCAGGGAGCGGGAGGAGAGAGAGGCTAAGAGGCCTCGTGGTTTTGGCAGCTTCAGTGGTGCTCCATCTAGGGGCCAACCCCAGTATAGCAGGGGTCGTTCTTTCAGGTCTTATCAATCTGGACGTGCAGAGTCCAGTGGGGTTTCATCAGATCGTGGTCGTCAGGGCCATCAGGGTTATCAGGGTCAGCAGGGCCGTCAGCAGAGTCAGCCTGCATTGAGTGCTCTTCCAGCTCAGAGCTCTGCTCCTGCTTCCTCAGCACAGGGTTCGTCTGTAGCGAGGGGTCCTCAGCAGCCCCTTCTTCCATCTTCAGGCCGTTGTTTTGAGTGCGGTGATTTGGGCCATATCAGGAGAGAGTGTCCTTAGTGGCTTCGTAAGCGGTCTCAGCAGAGGGATCGACCCTCGTCTTCTACTCCTATTTCTTCAGTGCCAGCACAGTCGGCTAGGACTGGTGGCCAGGTATCCAGAGGTCGCCCTAGGGGTGAGGATCGTACTGGTGGAGGCCAGGCTCGTTTCTATACTCTTCCGGATAGGAAGGATGCTAGTGCTTCAGATGCGGTCATTTCAGGTATTATCTCAGTCTGCCACAGGGATGCTTCTGTCTTATTTGATCCTGGATCCACCTATTCTTATGTCTCTACTTATTTTGCACATCATTTGGGTATGACCCATGGTATTCTTGCTTTGCCCATACATGTGTCTACCCCAGTGGGGGATACTGTTGTTGTGGATCAGGTATATCGATCCTGTATTATTACTATTGGGGGTCTGGAGACCCGAGTTGACCTATTACTACAGGGCATGGTAGATTTCGATGTAATTCTAGGCATGGATTGGCTATCTCCTTACCATGCGATTCTGGACTGTCATGCCAAGACAGTCACACTAGCTATTCCAGGTAATCCGAGGATCAAGTGGCATGGCTTGACTGATTATGTGTCCGATAGGGTGATTTATTATATAAAGGTCCAACGAATGATTGGCAAGGGTTGTTTGTCTTATTTGGCCTTCATTAGGAATGTTGAGGCTGAGACACCCAGTCTTGATTCGGTCCCCATTGTGAGGGAGTTTCCGGATGTATTTCCAGCAGACCTGCCGGGCATGCCGCCTGACAGAGATATCGATTTTGGTATTGACTTGGTGCCGGGCACTCAGCCCATTTCTATTCCTCCCTATCGCATGGCACCAACGGAGTTAAAGGAATTGAAAGAACAACTTCAGGAACTCTTAGATAAGGGTTTCATTCGTCCGAGTGTGTCACCTTGGGGTGCACCGGTGTTGTTCGTGAAGAAGAAAGATGGCACAATGAGAATGTGCATTGATTACAGGCAGCTGAACAAGGTAACGGTGAAGAATAAGTACCCATTACCTCGTATCGAGGACCTATTTGATCAGCTCCAGGGAGCTAGTGTATTTTCTAAGATTGATCTTCGATCGGGCTATCATCAGTTGAAGATCAGGGACTCGGATATTATGAAGACAACGTTCAGGACGCGATATGGGCACTACGAGTTCCTGGTGATGTCTTTCGGGTTGACTAATGCCCGAGCAGCATTCATGCACTTGATGAATAGTGTATTTCGGCCGTACCTTGATTCTTTTGTGATTGTGTTTATTGATGATATCCTGGTATATTCACGCAGCCAGGAGGAGCATGCACAGCATTTGAGAGTGGCATTGCAGAGGTTGAGAGAAGAGAAGCTTTATGCAAAATTCACTAAGTGTGAGTTTTGGCTTGATACTGTGGGTTTTCTGGGACATGTAGTGTCCAGTGATGGTATTCGGGTTGATCCACAGAAGGTTGAGGCAGTGCAGAATTGGCCCAGACCTTCCTCAGCTACAGAGATTCGGAGTTTTCTCGGCTTGGCAGGCTATTATCGCCGGTTTGTTCAGGGTTTCTCATCTATTGCTTCACCGTTGACTAAGTTGACACGGAAGAATGCTCCATTTGTGTGGTCTGATGAATGTGAGGAGAGCTTCCAGAAGCTCAAGGAGGCTTTGACCACAGCTCCAGTACTTGTGTTGCCATCAGCCTCAGGGTCATATACGGTGTATTGTGATGCTTCTAGAGTTGGACTCGGTTGTGTGTTGATGCAGGAGGGTAGAGTTATTGCATATGCTTCTCGTCAGCTAAAGCCCCACGAGAAGAACTACCCTGTTCATGATTTGGAGTTAGCCGCTATTGTTCATGCCTTGAAGATTTGGAGGCATTACCTATATGGTGTATCTTGTGATGTATATACAGACCACCGCAGCCTTCAGCATTTGTTTAAGCAGAAAGATCTAAATTTGAGGCAGCGGAGATGGCTTGAATTGCTTAAAGAGTATGATATTACTATCTTGTATCATCCCGGGAAAGCCAATGTAGTGGCTGATGCATTGAGCCGGAAGGCCATTAGTATGGGCAGTTTGGCGTATATTCCAGTTGGGGAGAGACCCCTAGCAGTTGATGTTCAGGCGTTAGCTAATCAGATGGTGAGGCTGGATATTTCTGAGCCCAATCGGGTGATGGCTTGTGTAGTAGCTCGTTCTTCTTTATATGATCGTATTCGAGAGCGCCGGTATGATGATCCACACTTACTTGTCCTTAAGGACAGAGTTCAGCATGATGATGCCAGAGATGTCACTATTGATAGTGATGGTGTATTGCGGATGCAGGGCCGGATATGCGTGCCCAATGTTGACGGCCTTCGTGAATTGATATTGGAGGGGGCCCACAGCTCGCGGTATTCTATCCATCCAAGAGCCGCGAAGATGTATCAGGATTTGAAGCAGCGTTACTGGTGGAGAAAAATAAAGAAAGATATTGTGAGCCATGTGGCTCGGTGTCCAAACTGTCAGCAGGTCAAGTATGAGCATCAGAGACCTGGTGGTGTATTCCAGCGTATTGATATTCCTGAGTGGAAGTGGGAAAGGATTACTATGGACTTTGTTAGTGGACTCCCTCGGACAGCGAGGAAGTTTGATTCGGTCTGGGTGGTGGTGGATAGGTTGACCAAGTCAGCTCACTTCATCCCAGTGTGTACTACTTATTCCTCAGAGCGGTTGGCAGAGATATTCATCCGTGAGATAGTGAGATTGCATGGAGTTCCCATTTCTATTATATCGGACAGAGGTACCCAGTTCACTTCTCAGTTCTGGAGGACATTTCAGCGAGAGTTGGGTTCACAGGTAGAGCTGAGCACAACATTTCATCCACAGACGGATGGACAGTCTGAGCGTACTATTCAGATATTGGAGGACATGTTGTGTGCTTGTGTCATTGATTTCGGTGGTTCGTGGGCTGATTATTTGCCTTTGGCGGAGTTTGCTTATAATAATAGCTATTAGTCCAGTATTCAGATGGCACCGTATGAAGCTTTATATGGAAGGCGGTGTAGGTCTCCGGTCGGTTGGTTCGAGCCCGGCGAGGCTAGGTTGTTGGGGACAGAGTTAGTCCAAGATGCCTTAGACAAGGTGAAGGTGATTCAGGAGAGACTTCGCACAGCTCAGTCGCGTCGGAAGAGTTATGCGGACCGGAAGGTCCGAGATGTGTCTTATTCAGTAGGTGAGAAGGTGTTGTGCTGAAGGTTTCACCTATGAAGGTGTTATGAGGTTTGGGAAGAAAGGGAAGTTGAGCCCAAGGTTTATTGGACCTTTTAAGGTGCTTAGGAAAGTTGGGGAGGTGGCCTATATGCTTTCTTTTCCACCCAGCATGTTGGGAGTTCACCCGGTGTTCCATGTATCTATGCTCCGAAAGTACGTTGGAGATCCGTCACATGTGTTAGACTTCAGCACGATACAGTTGGATGAGGACTTGACCTATGATATGGAACCGGTAGCCATTTTGGGTCGACGAGTTCGTAAGCTGAGATCCAAAGATATAGCTTCAGTAAAAGTGCAGTGGATAGGTCGTCCCGTAGCGGAAGCAACTTGGGAGACCGAGCAGGAGATGCGGAGCAGATATCCTCACTTGTTTGATGCTCCAGGTATGTTTCTTAACCCGCTCGCGGACGAGCGTTTGTTTAAGTTGGGGAGAATGTAACGACCCGGCCCGTCGTTACGGGAATTACCACCTCGTTACCTTGCAATTACATATCTTATGCTTTTATAACAGTATTAAAGTATATCGGGTGAGTTAGGAGTGATTTGAATTGAAAATGAAGCAAATAGTATGTTTGAAGGAAGCTTGAATATGGGAAGTCAACCAAGAGTTGACTATTGAGTTAGAGTGCTCGGAACTGGATTCTGATGATTCGACTAGATTCGGGGGATCATTTATGACTTAGGAGAACAATCGGAATTGAATTCGGAGGTCCGGTGTAGAAATAGGCTTGAATTGGCTAAGGATGAATTTTGGCGAAATCCAAACGGTAGGTGAGATTTTGATCCGGGGGTCGGAATGGAATTCCGACAATTTCTGTAGCTTCGTTATGTGATTTTGGATATGTCTGCAAATTTTCAGGTCATTCGGACATCGTTTGATGGGGTTTTGGATTGAATGGCCTGAATTCGTGAGTAAATGGTGATTTTGATGTTTAGTATGGTGTTTTTATGATTGGAACAAGTCCGTATCATGTTTTGGAGTACGTTGGTGGTTTTCGTTAGGGTCCCGGGGGCCTCGGGATGATTTTGGACCATCAACCGGGCATTTGGACTTGGCAAAAATCTGTAGAAAAACTGCAGGTTTTGCCCAGGCATTTAAGCCTTCGCGTTCGCGTGGCATGGGTCGCGTTCGCGAAGGTCAGGCAAATCAATGCATTGCGTTCGCGGTCGGGGTGTCGCGTTCGCGTAGGCCAGGGGTGTTGAGCATGCGATCGTGTTCCTGGGGTCGCGTTCGCGTAGGTTCGTGGGAGTGTGCTTCGCGTTCGCGGGAGGTGTATCGCGAACGCGTAGGAGAAAAATAGGCGGCTGGGAATCTTGTTCATCACGAACGCGTGGAGTAGTTCGCGTTCGCGTAGGGTAAGCCAAATTGAGCATCGCGAACGCGTGGTAGGCGTCGCGTTCGCGAAGTGTAACTGGAAAATGAGCATCGCGAACGCGTGGGAGCTCACGCGAACGCGTAGAGCAAATTGCTCTGGCAGTGAATAAAATCACAGAACAGGGGGCTTACGGGTTTACACCCCCAAAACATAATTTTGAGCCCTAGAGAGAAGAAAACTCGAGGAGATCACTGAGAAATCATCGGGTATTCGTTGGAGGTAAGATTCTTGACTCAAAAACATCATTTTATGGTAGAATTAACATCAATCTTCATGAAATTGGGTTGAAATCTTGAAAAAATGTGGCCTAGATAGTGAAAACGGGATTTTGAGTTTTGGGAGGCCATTTGAACTCCGATTTTGATAAATTTTATATGCACGGACTCGTGGCGAGACGAGGGTCGCGTTGGTACTAATTTCGGAATTTTCCGAGCAGTGGGCCCGGGGTCGGGTTTTACCAACTTGGTGTATTTATGCGAATTTCATGTAAATTGTAATGGGTTATGATTCTTTGACCCGTATTTGATATAATTATTGTGGTTTTACTAGATTCTATGCACGAGGGAGCTAAATTCAAAGGAAAAGGCATCGCGGACGAGTCTACGACCGGCTAGAGGTGAGTAGTTTGTGTATATGGTAGCCTGAGGGTTCGAAACCCCGGCTTAGTACATTGTGACGCTAGTAGGGCGTGGCTCGCGCACCGTGGCAGGTGCGGGATTGATTGTGATGAGGGATTGAGACTTGGTCCATCCCGGATGTGAATAATATGTTGTTAGTGTTAGAAATACACTGTATTTGACATATTTGTGGGTTGTAAGCCTTGTTTGGGCCTTGTGCCGATCTGTAGCGTCCTTAGAGGACAATATTTATGTGATAGCTATATTTGCTTAAATCACTGATCTCAGTCCTGGAAATTGTAATCACACTATTGATATGCTAAGTCACCGGCTTTTGCAAATTTAATAAAGCTAAAGTATTTTTCATAAATTATGAACTGAAAACTAGAATTAAGATAAATGAACTGTTTTGTGACTTATCTGATTTATGTGAACTGAGGATGGATCGGGCTGCACGCCGCAGTGGTTAATATGAGGATCAGGCTGCACGCGGCAGCAGTATTGCGCTTGGGCTGTAGGAGCCCCTCCGGAGTCTGTACACACCCCCAGTGAGCGCCGTCGACGTTAAATTGGATCGGGCTACATGCCATAGTGGTCATGTGCATTGCATTACATTTTATCTGTAGATTATCTGTACTAGTTGTGATTTGTTGTTGTTGTTAGTTCTTGGTAGGTACCGGACTGTAGTTTAACTTTGCTTTGTGGTATTTTGTGGATTTTCTGCTTTCAACTATTATTATATATTTTTTACTCACTGAGTACTTAGTACTCACCCCTACTCCCCGCACTTTTGTGTGCACATTCAGATATACATGAGGGTTAGACAAGCACTCCAGCTTATATCAGAGTTATTTCGAGTTGCTGAGGTAGCTGCTGGCGTTCGCAAAACCTAGATTCTCTTTCCATTCAGTTGTTATTTGTATTTTATATTCAGACTTGAGTATTTCTATACAGTACTCTCTATTCCTGTTGGGTTTTGTTAGAGGCTCTAGACTTGTGACTCCGGATCTTTGGGAGTTTCAGTAATTTATTCATTATTATTATCATTGGAGTTCTTTGACTCATATATTCTTCTTGGAATGTCCATTTGGGACTGATAGTCGTTGTGATAAGTAATAGTTGGTCTGGCTGGCCTAGCTTAATTGTTGGGCGCCATCACGACTGGATTTGGGTCGTGACACTAACCGCTAAAATAACATCGAATGAATCAAACCCCAAAACTCATAAAATTCATTTCAAAGTTCAAAACTTCTAAATTTTCCATTTTTAGTCCGAAATGCGTCAAACGACGTCCGTTTTTAACCAAAATTTACAAGAATGCTTAACCAATATTTATGACATGAACCGAGAGTCGAAACCAAAATACGAGCCTGATATTTATATTTTCTAACTCATTTTCATTTTTATTTTCCCTTAATAATTTCAAAAAATAATTTATCATAAAAATTCTTTTACCGGGGTTCTAGACCTCGGATTTCGACTCCGGGCACATGCCCGAGTCCCATATTTTCTACGGACCTCCCGGAACCGTCACATCATGGGCCCGTGTCCGTTTACTCATAATATTGACCAAAGTCAACTTATCAATATTAATATCATAATTTCTCAATATTTTTATTGAATTCATATATTTTAACATAAAACTTTTTCAGCTTCGCGCCCGGACTACACATGCAAATTGAGGCAACCAAAAATGAGTTCAAGGCCTCGGAAGTGCGGAGAAAGGAAGAAATACGGTGATGACCCTTAAGGTCGTCACATGATAACTCCCAGATGGACCACCGTGATCCATTACTCCAGACTGTCACACCTCCTTTTGGCACTGCGCGCGAGGGAGCAAAGGAATTTTTTCAATTAAAGGACAATCGAAACAGGATTTATTTATTCAATTCAGAGTCGCCACTTGGGAGATTTAAGGTGTCCCAAGTCACCGGTTGAATCCCGAATCGAGGAAAAGAATGACTGTTTAACAGTCCGCGAACCAGAAATTTGGATAAGGAATTCTGTTAACCCGGGAGAAGGTGTTAAGAATTCCCGAGTTCCGTGGTTCTAGCACGGTCGCTCAACTGTCATATTTGGCTTATTTATCTGATTTATACTATGCTTTTACTTATGTGCAAATTTTAACTTTTAACCGCTTTTAATATTATTATTCATAATTTTAATAAAAGAATTGCAACATCATGAAAATGCATTTCAAACCACGTCACAATCAATGTACCCGTGATTATCGACACATTTCGATTTTGTTGAGATTTGGATTTGGGTCACATAAATGTGTACACGAGTTTAGGAAGATACAATTATTAAATACGCGCTTAAAGCTACTAAAACGTTATTATTTTGAGGAGGCCGTGAAAATTCACTAAACGACCAATCCCGAATTTCTAAGTATTTTTAATTTAAAAAAATGAGGGCCACGCATTTGCACATTTGATATGGTGAGGCACGCCTCCTTTGTTTTAGAGATATCCTAAAATGACTACATCTTTATTTTTTAAGTTTTTCTTTATAATAAAGAAAGAAAATTCCTAATTCATTATGAGCTAAAAATATACAATACACTCGTCTAAATTATGACAAATATTAATGAAGCAGAATTTAATTTATATGAAAAGTTTGTTTTTTTGAATTTGTTTTTTTTTTGATAAATACGAAATTTCTTAACTAGTATTAAAGAAATTGATTAGAACAAGATCAAGTCTTGCATTGTAATATATTAAAAAACTAATAAAATTATTTATTAAGAATTATTTAAAACTAAGTTCATCTTAAAATAATCTTAACTTGATTGCAATTTTTATTTATTTAATTCATTTTCTAAACATTAAAGAGAAAATCCTAATTGATTGCATGCTTAAAGTGTAACATATTATTTGCTATATTAAGACAAATGTTTAATGTAAATAGACATTGCTTAAATTGAAACTAAAAATAAAATATAAAATCGACCACTAATATATACAAATTAAACCAATTATCTTACAACTAATTTGAACTCGTATTTTTAGTTGACTTGAACCATTGATATTAACTATTTACAACTATTTTAAAACTATAATCAGCCTTAATCACTTGTACTTATTTGAAGATTTGTTTGCAAGTCCGCTTCTGCGGTCAAACGGTCGCTTATGCGATTCCATACCAAGCCGCCCAGTTCCGCTTCTGCGGTCCAGGTCTCGCACCTGCGAGACCGCCTAAGCGGACTGGGCTCCGCTTCTACGATAACCCACCGGCTGGTCTTCCTCCGCTCCTGCGATCCTGGGCTCGCTTCTGCGAGCCCGCCCCTGCGCATCCTGGGCCGCTTCTGCGGAAATGCCCAAACTAGCCCAATATCGCTTCTGCGAGGATCCTGCCGCATCTACGCATCCGCTTCTGCAGTTCCCTACCCGCAGAAGCAAAAATACCAGAAGCCAAAATTCCAGACCTGCAAAATCACTAAAATTCCTCCGTTTAACCTCCCGAAACCACCCTGGGTCCCCCGGGACCCCAATGAAAACCACAATCATACTCCATAGCACTATATGAACTTTCTCTAATGATAAAAACACATCCTTTAACACGAAAAAACATCGAATTCAAGCCAAAGTTTCCATTCAAACTTCCACAAATGACATTCGATCCAAAACCCGACCAAACGACCTCCGAATGACCTGAAATTTTGCAGGCACATCCAAAATCACCTAACGGAGCTACTACAACTGTCGGAATTCCATTCCGACTCCCGGATCAAAATCTCACCTATCGATCGGATATCACCAAAATTCAACTTTAGCCAATTCAAGCCTAAAACTACACCGGACCTCCAAATTCACTTCCGATCGCTCTCATAGCTCATAAATGACCTCCCGAAGCTGACCGAATCATCATAATTCGATTCCGATCTCTCTAACTCACAAGTCAATATCCAGCTGACTTTTCTCAACTATTTCTTCTTCTAGGAGACTATTTGTCGCAATTTTAACCAAACTCAACCCGGATTGATTCAAACTTACCCAACATGCATATAACGGGGATAACGGGGTGATAACTCACATGATGACGGGTCGAGTCATCACAAATACTGCCAAAAGTATTTCAAAAGTAAGTTGGGCCCATCTCAAGCAATTCACAGTATTATACTGCGAATTGCATAAAGAAAAATTATTTTTTAATGTTTCGCAGTATAATACTGCAATTTGCTTTAACGACTAAATTTTCGTTAATGCAATTTACATATTATACTGAAAATTACCTATCAATATATATTCTTTTAAAATATTAAAAAATTATTTTTTGTATAAAAATCATTAATTAAGTTCAGACTCTCGAATGTAGATAGTAATAAGGTCATCTCCAACCTTTACCCCATTTTTTGTCCCCAAAATGGGGAAATACCCATTTTTGGAACAACTTACTCCATCCATTCCCCCATTTTTTTTCCCTAAACTTTTTTATATTCTTCCCTCTCTTCTATATTATGTCATTATCTTTCATTTCAATTTTATTTTTTAATTTCAATTAAACAAACATCTTTTATTTTTATTAACTTTAAATTTCCATAATTAAAATAATTTCATAAAATTTTAAATAATATAATTTATAAGCAATTATTATATATTAACTTATAATCCAAATAAAATATTAATATGCAAAAAAATTAATTTTACATTGAGCATGAAAATTAATTTTACGAAAATATGCGCGAAAATTAATTTATCAAAATTATACACTAAAGTTAAGATATAATATTATAAATATAATTAAGTGTATATAAAGAGATAAAATAAAAAATAAAATAATAAAATAATAACAAAATAATGATGAATAGTAATGGGGAGATGAATAGTGCACCCCCACATTTGAGGGAACACTATTCATCCTCATTTTAGGGACAAAAATGGGAGATGGTTGGAGGATAATTTCCCTCAAAATTTATCCCATTATGGAGATGGGGCAAGGTTGGAAATGAGTCCAAAACGTTTTTAGTGATTTTTTGGACAAAAATTACTTTTTTAATGCTAAAAATAAAGTTACAAAAATAGCTAATTCGCAGTATAATACAACGAATTACCTTAACGGAAATTTTGTCATTAAAGCAATTCGCAGTATAATACCGCGAAATATAAATAAAATTTTTTTTTTGGTAATTCGCAGTATAATACTGCGAATTACTGTTTAATTTTTTTTAAATTTCGCATTATTACTGCATGTTATTAAAAATAATAATTAACAATACACATAACAATAATTCAAACACATAAAACATAGTACTATATTGCGAAATAATTCATAAATTTTTCTACAAAAAAATAATTTTTTCCACATGGGTTTTATCGTTTTCACAATTAACAAATTTTAGTTTTGTTGTATTATTGGTTGCTAATGTCTAAGTTTATTTTCATTTGCAAAATTAATCTTGTACTTTTATCATAATTAAAATATGCCAAAATCTGAGTTATTTTTAAAAAAAATTATCTAGTAAATTATTGCTAGGAAAATTATTTATCGTCTCAAGTATTTTGATGCAAAATTACTTGTAACTCATAATCTTATGCATGTGTCACGACCCCAAATCCGGTCGTGATGGCGCCCAGCACACTGCTAGGCCAGCCCGACCAATCAACAACAATCATAGAGCTATGAGCTCGCCTTATCCCATTTAAGCATATCAATTGTAAAATAACAGTGATGGATATATCGAAACAGGGGAACCAAGTCCCAACGCATACCAACTCCCATAGACCGAAGGGTCAAGAGTCATGAGCCTCTACAGAGTATACAAAGTGTAAATAGCGAATATAACTGTGCACAAGTGTGGGATGATCAGAACAAAATACAGACAAACTGGAGAATCAGGTCCTGCGAACGCTGGCAGCTACCTCGACTGTCCAAAAGCACTCCAGAGCCGCAATAGAATTAGCTCCACTGTGATGTACCTGGATCTGCACACAAGGTGCAGGGAGTCGGGGGTGAGTACTTCCAACTCAACAATAATAAAAGTAAATAATACTGAAGGGAAGAAAACCACGATAGGCAATATCTCATGCTACACAATACAGAACTATCTTTTTATCCCTTTTCAGCATGTGTGAGTAGATTATTTAGAAATCTAAATTTATAGCTACATTCTTTCATGATGATATACCAATACCTGGATACAATCTCAAGCAGTGCAAGTCCGCACTCAAATCAGCCCTTCGGGCTCAGCACTCCTTATCAATTTACACCAGGAGATCTGGTCAATAAGGTAACTAATGCATGTGTGCCAGTAATATATGAGTGTTAAATGTTATGCCACGTAGTACACGTAAACCAATGTATGTATGCCATGCAATGCATATGACCGCTACGGCGTGTAGCCCGATCTAATTTGGGTACCCGTGCTCACTGTGGGGGTTCAGACTCCGGAGGGGCTCCTACAGCCCAAGCACAATATTAATATCACACCTGCTGCGGTGCGCAGCCCGATCCGTATACCACTGCGGCGTGCAGTCCGATCCATGCATGTGTATGCATATGCTCATATGAAATGTCATGCCCTAGCATATGGCCCTCGGCCCAATCAGTCTAACAAATAATCAAGAAAGCCCTACGGGCAACAATATCATATTAGTCACAGCTAAAAATGTTATTAAGACCTTGTTCAAGTTTTTCATAACCTTATAAAAATGCTGAATAGCAAAATACCATTTTAAACCTTGAATTTAGAATAAAATATGCACAGTGTTATCAAAACAATGATACCAATCCCTGAAGGATTCGGATAATTGGCACGAAGCCCAAACATGATAATTAGTCCAATTCATTTCAATAATTAGGTGTTATTATTTATTACGCGGGACGGACCAAGTCACAATCCCCAATGGTGCTCTACCCCACGCCTGTTATCCGGCGTGCAAGTCACCTCAACACAGCACTAAGATGTGCAAGTCCGGGGTTTACTAACCCTCGGGACATCATTTACAAGTATTACCCACCTCGAACCGATGAAAGCTCATGCCCGCGACGCCTTAGCTCCTCGAACCGGCATCCACGCACGTCAAAACTAGCATAAATCAGCACAAATATATCAAAATAGGCTAATGGAACATAACCCAATCGAAAGAACTCGAAAAATATCAAAAATCACGAAATTTGCAAAATTCGAGCCCCGGGCCCACATCGCGAAAAATTTCGAACTCATATTTCCAGAACCCTCGTCTCGCCACGAGTCCATACATATAAAATTGACCAAAATCGGAGTTCGATTGGCCTTTCAAAATCCAAATTTTCGTTTTCAATATCTAGGCCACAATCCTTCACAATTTCTACCCAAATTCATGAAGATTGATGTTAATTCTACCATAAAATGGTGTTTTTGAGTCAAGAAACTTACCTCCGATGAATACCCGATGATTTCCCAGCGTTTTCCCGTGATTCCTTCTCTCTAGGGCTCAAAAATGGTGTGTTGGGTATATGAACCCGCGACTGGTTCTGTTCTGGTTTTAATTTCACTGCCAGACCATTCCTTCTATGCGATCGCAATGGCCCTATGCGATCGCATAGAGTTAAATTTTTCCTGTCAATTTCCCCTTCTAGGCGATCACAATGCACCTCCGCGATCGCATAGCACAACCTTCCAGGCCTCATCTTTTCTTCTCTGCGATCGCAGCACTGGTTATGCGATCGCAATGCACAGTCTGGTAAGACTATGCGATCGCACCCCTTGCTATGCGATCGCATAGCACATTTTTCTCACCCCTCCAGGCTCTTCTATGCGATCGCAATGACTCTATGCGATCGCATAGAGCAATCACTGTCTGCAATTTTCTGCAGCAACTTCATGATCAAAACTTGCCCGTTAGGCATCCGAAATGATCCTGAGACCCCCGGGACCGCATCCAAAGCCACAAATACATCACATTAACTCATTCAAACTTGCTCGTAACATAAAAACACCATAGTAAACATCAAAATCTCCCATTACACATGGATTCAAGCCTAAGTTTATTCAAAACTTCCGAAACTAACATTCGATCAAAATCCCGACCAAACGACGTCCGAATGACCTGAAAATTTGCAGGCATATCCAAAATCATCTAACGGAGCTATTGCAACTGTCGGAATTCCATTCCGACTTCCGGATCAAAATCTCACCTACCGTTCGGATTTCGCCAAAATTCAACCTTAGCCAATTCAAGCATAGTTCTACACCGGATCTCCAAATTCAATTCCGATTGCTCTCCTAAGTCATAATTGATCCCTCGAAACTAGTCGAATCATCGAATCCGATTCCGAGCAATCTAACTCGATAGTCAACTCTAGGTTGACTTTCCATATTCAAACTTCCTTCAAACATGCTATTTGCTTCATTTTCAATTCAATTCACTCCTAACTCACCCGATAGGTTCTAAAACTGATATAAAGGCATAAAACATGTAATTGCAACATGACCAGGTGGTAAATTCCCGTAACGACGAGCCGGGTCGTTACATTCTCCCCAACTTAAACAATCGCTCGTCCTCGAGCGTACCCAAAGTTGTACTGGAAACAACCCAATAGCCGAATGACCTTACGAAGCATATATCCAGGCGATCATACGTCACCCTATCTCACATACGTCCGAAAACACCATATAGTCAGAATTTCACAGACCATCTGAACCATAAATCACATTGCACTTTCTGAAATCATATGCCTATACTCAGGATACACTCGAATCCACTGCAATAACCCATATTCACTACTCCGGATGAGATCATTTGATGTACCGACAACCCATCACTCGAGACGATAGTCTCTAATCACAACAACTGGCCACAATCACCAAATACTAGCTAAAAACCTTTTTCATTAGATAGAGTCTTATTCCAACACCTCCATATCCTTCCCACGGCAGCTGAAGCACGCGATATACCGAACCCATCCCTCAGGTTAACCATTCGTGAATCTATTTCCCTTTTAAAACTGGTACCACAATAGGTTTCGGAGCCAAACCTTGATTTTTTTTACCTTTCCAACAAGCTAAGATCTAATGTGCTCGTATCCATTAATGACTCCAACGGTCATTTCGATTATAACACACCGCACTGGTGATATGACACCTCAGCACCGGCCTAAGCCACGACGAGTACAACATAGGCTCCAATAGAAACGTCTGCACACACTCGAATCATGACAGCTCAAATCATGACAATTGTCTCCAGCAAATAGAGCTGCAATTCAGTTCCTCTGTGCCATCATAACATAGAACCGAGATCGCGTCTCGCATTATAGAAATAGAGTACCTGAATCCTCCTCGAGAGGTCATAACATCACGTGGCCTTGCCACAATTCGTGATTTTACCCAAACATTATTACTCTTGAAGCACCCCAAGCCACTAAGCTCAAAACGGTTAGCCACGCGCAGATCTAGGTCTTGAACCCAAGCAATCAACCTCACCCACGATGAAACAATTAATGTATGCTATCAAATCCTGAAAGGATACAACCGACGTGCCATTCGCCAAGCGATACTCAAAACGGGACTTTCCTCAGTAGCGAGGAAGTATTGTATACCAGGTAGCATATAACTAAATATATTTTCACAATATTCTATTGCGGCGTGCAACCCGTTCCAATGACATACCCGTGGCAGCGTGCCACCCGATCCACGCATAAATCTCGTAAAAAGGAAATGCATATCGAGTCAAATTTTCTCATTACAGCACAAACATATATATATAGCCTCAAGCTCGGCCACATGAAACGCATCCGACAACGTTTCTCAATACTGGAACTGAATCAATGGTAGATACCTCTATACTAACATCCGCCCCTAAGGTCCAACTGGCAAAGCAATGCCTACCAGCCGTCTGCTGGTCCTGAGGTACAACTGCCCCGCTGGAGCATACTCTGATGCACTCTGCTACGCAATTTGTGTCATACCATCATAGTCCATATCACATTAGTCTAGACAACCTGGCTTATGACAACCAGTCTACAATCATATATCATTATTCAAATTCATCATATCAAGTAACGAGAGAGCCACTAGGGTTTCCGATTTCCAATAACCGCTGAACGGTACCGATACACACGACATACCACCGCTGCGTAGGCGGTTACAAGAACTTCTAGTCTCCAACACACATATAACACATGAATCACCATGCTTGATTCCGTACTTCACCATACAAATACATAACGCACATCAAGCGTCCATTCATACCACGAAAACCATTCAGAAATTTCACTATGCCATCAACGACTCAATTATTATAGTCGATCCAACAAGAGAATACCACCATACCACTGGATATTATCAGTTTACATTACGTTGTCCTGTTGGACAATATACCCTGCCAAATAACTAGAATAGCAGTACCATTTTCCTTAATCACCAGAATGATCGATTCTTAAATCACATGCAGCTGCCCGCGCTGCTCAATAATTTTAATGACTTCCCATATATTATGAACTGATCTCAAAACCTTGAATATGCCATTATCAACTTTTCTATAACCCATCGCATATACAATACCATACTAAGATAACATGGAAATTCTTATCCCTTTCCTACGCCGCAAATATCGACGCACTCAACTAGTTAAGGACTTTTATGATCCCATATAGAAGAAGACTCATCACACATTCCAAGATTTGCACACCAACAGGAAATACACTCATTTTTTAAACCACATCAAAACATATCACAAACTCTTTCTCCCAATTACATTGCATAAGTTAAATTGCCAGGACTGAGTCCTTATACCCATATCAAGTTACACAACTGCCAGCACTCAAGAGCTTTGCTGCAATGTCCGCAAGACTCATTACTTCAACCACATACCAGGAATCAATCGTATTCCTTTTTATACCATTCTGGTTTATTAACCAGTTGTTCCATTTACTCAGTTTCCTTTCTGATTCATCTCTATTTTCATATCCGTCTTTACTGTAGTACCATAATACACCAACTCATGTTACCACACGAGACTCGTACACAAGACCACACGGTCTAAGAACCATAGGCCACTGAATACTCTCTCTATGTTTCCCAAAAGTACCACATTCTATCACCCTTTATTTTGATGAACTTCCTGCGATTTTTGAATTGTTATCATTACTTCCCAATACGGATACCTAGAATCCCATCATTCACATGATATAACACAAGCCTTGATCCTCTCTAACGAAACCGCCATCTTTAGCCACATACACAAATCTTAAGGCACCTGACTGTTACAAGCAAAATCTTGAACACTGCAAAACCATTCTCGGGCGTCATTCACCCTTATTCAGTTATAATTCAACTGTCCTATTGAGTAGAACCACTCGTGTTTTGTTAGAACTCTGACATTGCAGAACATGATTACTTACGGATACAATCAGCTATCTTTCTTTTCTATACGGTGAATATTCTTTACCAACAGCAGTTCAAAACACCCTAGTACTTCATCAGATCTACGAAGCACCATAACCTTTACCAGAATTTCCCAACATACTTATAGACAGAATCAACATAGCACACAATAGTGCAATCAATTAATCAATAGCAACCTCCCAAACTTAGCTCGAAGCCATTCATCAAAGCACTTTCAACCACTCATATCATTATTACCCAAGTGATGCCGAAATGTTAATATGATATTAAACTCAAGTCATTTACAAGCCTTGACAGAGACTCGAATCATCAGAGACCTTAGCTCTTCTGCAATTCTTGCAGATATACACGCACCACCAGTAAGCCCACTCTCTTTAGGTGACAGAAGTCTTTCTAAGTCCCAAATTTTTCAAAACTTTCGGCAGAGTTTCCTTTGTAAATTGGCCTATCCACCTGCCAGAGAATCACCAAACCATTCTAACAATACATCCACAACTCAACAAGATATCACAATGTATTTCAACAACATTAAATCTCAATACTATACAAATCATATTATCACAATTTATACTTGAACTTGCGCTGTACTTGCTCGAATCATAACACATATCAAAATTACTTTAGTCTTCCTGAGTTTAAACTCGTTCCACTACACATAAGGCACTTTACCTTCCGTTACGATATATGATAATTATTCACTATGCCCATAGCTCGGGGCTACACAACAGATTAGACAAGGGTCGAACAATTAACAGCTCATCCATTATCAAACTGCTATTTGCACAATAAAGATCATTACCGATCGTATAAACTTTATAATACCGGCTCGCTAAATTAGTACCTTGGTGCTCAAGCCATAGACAAAGATCTGGCCTCAAGTCCTCCCGACCGGCCCAACATGAATTCATAGAGATTACATCTCGCCCCTCGACCAGGGAATCACAAGCCCTCAAGGCAATTATATTACTGAGCGCTTGAAGCGTACATAGACGTGTGGAAGGAATTTCAAAAATTTTATCTCAAGCTGAATCAAGTGCGCACGATAAGAATTCCAAGAAATATGAAGTGTTTCCGAAAGGTTCGCAGAGCCTCCCGAGGATAAGTACAGGCGTCCCCGTACCGATCCACAAGACTATACTAACCGGCTCAAGACTCATGAGGCCTAGTAAACCTAGGCTCTGATACCAACTTGTCACGACCCCAAATCCGGTCGTGATGGCGCCCAAGCACACTGCTAGGCCAGCCCGACCAATCAACTACAATCATAGAGCTATGAGCTCGCCTTATCCCATTTAAGCATATCAATTGTAAAATAAAAGTGATGTATATATCGAAGCAGGGGAACCAAGTCCCAACGCATACCAACTCCCATAGACCGAAGGGTCAAGAGTCATGAGCCTCAACAGAGTATACAAAGTGTAAATAGTGAATATAACTGTGCACAAGTGTGAGATGATCAGAACGAAAATACAGACAAACTGGAGAATCGAGTCCTGCGAACGCTAGCAGCTACCTCGACTGTCCAAAAGCACTCCCGAGCCGCAATAGAATCAGCTCCACTGTGATGTACCTGGATCTGCACACAAGGTGCAGCGAGTCGGGGGTGAGTACTTCCAACTCAGAAGTAATAAAAGTAAATAATGCGGAAGGGAAGAAAACCACGATAGGCAATATCTCATGCTACACAATACAGAACTGTCTTTTTATCCCTTTTCAGCATGTTTGAGTAGATTATTTAGAAATCAAAATTTTTAGCTACTTTCTTTCATGATAATATACCAATACCTGGATACAATCTCACGCAGTGCAAGTCCGCACTCAAATCAGCCCTTCGGGTTCAGCACTCCTTATCAATTTACACCATGAGATCTGGTCAAGAAGGTAACTAATGCATGTGTGCCAGTAATGTATGAGTGCTAAATGTTATGCCACGTAGTACACGTAAACCAATGTATATATGCCATGCAATGCATATGACCGCTACGGCGTGTAGCCCGATCCAATTTGGGTACCCGTGCTCACTATGGGGGTTCAGACTCCGGAGGGGCTCCTACAGCCCAAGCACAATATTAATATCACACCTGCTGCGGCGCGCAGCCCGATCCGTATACCACTGCGGCGTGCAGTCCGATCCATGCATGTGTATGCATATGCTCATATGAAATGTCATGCCCTAACATATGGCCCTCGGCCCAATCAGTCTAACAAATAATCAAGAAAGCCCTACGGGCAACAATATCATATTAGCTCACAGCTAAAAATGTTATTAAGACCTTGTTCAAGTTTTTCATAACCTTATAAAAATGCTGAATAGCAAAATACCATTTTAAACCTTGAATTTAGAATAAAATATGCATAGTGTTATCAAAACAATGATACCAATCCCTGAAGGATTCAGATAATTGGCACGAAGCCCAAACATGATAATTAGTCCAATTCATTTTAATAATTAGGTGTTATTATTTATTACGCGGGACGGACCAAGTCACAATCCCCAATGGTGCTCTACCCCACGCCCGTTATCCAACGTGCAAGTCACCTCAACACAGCACTAAGATGTGCAAGTCCGGGGTTTACTAACCCTCAGGACATCATTTACAAGTATTACCCACCTCGAACCGACGAAAGCTCATGCCCGCGATGCCTTAGCTCCTCGAACCGGCATCCACGCACGTCAAAACTAGCATAAATCAGCACAAATATATCAAAATAGGCTAATGGAACATAACCCAATCGAAAGAACTCGAAAAATATCAAAAATCATGATATTTGCAAAACCCGAGCCCCGGGCCCACATCTCTTAAAATTTCGAACTCATATTTCCAGAACCCTCGTCTCGCCACGAGTCCATACATATAAAATTGACCAAAATCGGAGTTCGATTGGCCTTTCAAAATCCAAATTTTCGTTTTCAATATCTAGGCCACAATCCTTCACAATTTCTACCCAAATTCATGAAGATTGATGTTAATTCTACCATAAAATGGTGTTTTTGAGTCAAGAAACTTACCTCCGATGAATACCCGATGATTTCCCAGCGTTTTCCCGTGATTCCTTCTCTCTAGGGCTCAAAAATGGTGTTTTGGGTATATGAACCCGCGACTGGTTCTGTTCTGGTTTTAATTTCACTGCCAGACCATTCCTTCTATGCGATCGCAATGGCCCTATACGATCGCATAGAGTTAAATTTTCCTGCCAATTTCCCCTTCTATGCGATCGCAATGCACCTCCGCGATCGCATAGCACAACCTTCCAGGCCTCATCTTTTCTTCTTTGCGATCGCAGCACTGGTTATGCGATCGCAATGTACAGTCTGGTAAGACTATGCGATCGCACCCCTTGCTATGCGATCGCATAGCACATTTTTCTCACCCCTCCAGGCTCTTCTATGCGATCGCAATGACTCTATGCGATCGCATAGAGCAATCACTGTCTGCAATTTTCTGCAGCAACTTCATGATCAAAACTTGCCCGTTAGGCATCCGAAATGATCCCGAGACCCCCGGGACCGCAACCAAAGCCACCAATACATCACATTAACTCATTCAAACTTGCTCGTAACATAAAAACACCATAGTAAACATCAAAATCTCCCATTACACATGGATTTAAGCCTAAGTTTATTCAAAACTTCCGAAACTAACATTCGATCAAAATCCCAACCAAACGACGTCCGAATGACCTGAAAATTTGCAGGCATATCCAAAATCACCTAACGGAGCTACTGCAACTGTCGGAATTCCATTCCGACTTCCGGATCAAAATCTCACCTACCGTTCGGATTTCGCCAAAATTCAACCTTAGCCAATTCAAGCCTAGTTCTACACCGGATCTCCAAATTCAATTCCGATTGCTCTCCTAAGTCATAATTGATCCCTCGAAACTAGTCGAATCATCAGAATCCGATTCCGAGCACTCTAATTCTATAGTCAACTCTAGGTTGACTTTCCATATTCAAACTTCCTTCAAACATGTTATTTGCTTCATTTTCAATTCAATTCACTCCTAACTCACCCGATAGGTTCTAAAATTGATACAAAGGCATAAAACATGTAATTGCAACATGACGGGGTGGTAAATTCCCATAACGACGGGCCGGGTCGTTACAGCATGCCGCTATGTTGCTTTAAATTAATACTAGTCAGTTAGAAAGTGGTCTAAAAGTAACCAAAAATAGTGGACTATCAAAAAACTTCAACAAGAAGTTATTCTGTGTAAATAAGTAATGGATTTAAATTATATATAATGTTATGAAAGTATAATTTAATCTGTTATAATATCTTATTTAACGCTTATTTTTAGCTATCCTATTATCAATTAATGTTATTAAATAGAGTAATTTTATAATTATATTTTAATTGATCTGATTGTATAAAATCATGTTTACATAATGCATAAAAATTCCTACAAACTATATTAATGGTCTTGCAATTTAAGATTTCAACATCTCCAATCAACAACTAACCAATAATACTCCGAAAAGAGCTTTACTTCATTATTCGTCAAAAAATCTCTAATGTGTTAGAAGTACGTGGTCCGACCTGAGATATTTTAGCAAAACACAATAAAGATTTTTTCTTAGCAAACATGAAAAGGTTAATTCTACAAGTAATTTTGCATCAAATAAGCGTTTCGCATGTCTTTTTTTCAACTGACTAGTATTAATTTAAAGCAACATAAGCGGCATGCATAAGATTATGAGTTACAAGTAATTTTGCATCAAAATACTTGAGACGATAAACAATTTTCCTAGCAATAATTTACTAGATAATTTTTTTTTAAAAATAACTTAGATTTTGACATATTTTAATTATGATAAAAGTACAAGATTAATTTTGCAAATGAAAATAAACTTAGACATTAGCAACCAATAATACAACAAAACTAAAATTTGTTAATTGTGAAAACGATAAAACCCATGTGGAAAAAGTTATTTTTTTGTAGAAAAATTTATGATTTTTTTCGCAATATAGTACTATGTTTTATGTGTTTGAATTATTGTTATGTGTATTGTTAATTATTATTTTTAATAACACGCAGTAATAATGCAAAATTTCAAAAAAAAAGTTGAACAGTAATTCGGAGCATAATACTGCAAATTACAATTTTTTTTTTGTAATTCGCAGTATTATACTGCGAATTACCAATAAAAAAATTTTTTATTTATAATTCGCAGTATTATATTGCGAATTGCTTTAACGGTAAAATTTCCGTTAAGGTAATTCGGAGTATTATACTGCGAATTAGCTATTTTTGTAACTTTTTTTTAGCATTAAAAAAGTAATTTTTGTTCAAAAAATCATTAAAAAGGTTTTGGACTCGGTTGGAGATGCCCCATCCCAATAAGAATAATGTGTAGATCAAATGAGTGCAGAAGAATGTTTAGCTATTTTGAGAAATAGGTCAGAATAGCCCATCAGTTATCAGGATCTCTTGGATACTTTGTAGGTGCGATCAGATAAACAAGCTAAAGGTATGTTGGCTAGACAGAAATTGAACTATCAAATTTAAGAGTACATGTTCGACAAGACATTGATGTATATAATAATCTTGACATTTCTAACATTATCCCATGTACTTTTGGATTAAAGTGTTTTCTCTCCTCTTAGATTTATAATTTTCCAATAAAGAAACAAGGTTACTGATGATTGTTATGTAACATTTTGTAATGTATTATATAAAATTATATTACATTATATTATACTGTATTGTTTTGATGTATATAATATTTGGCTAGATTATATTATTTGTCATTATTTTGTGATGTCATGTATCAATAATATAAAGAATAAACTTGTTATAGTATTAAAAAAAAGTAAGGGACGGAGTAATATTATCATATAAAAAATAGGGTAAATAATAAAATAAAATTATTTAATAAATAAATAAATAAGGCAAGATGAGAAAAAAAAAAGGAAACGATGCGACCACGGCATCGGCCATTCCATCTAGTGTTACTTTCTGTTGTTATGTAACGGCAGATTTAAACGATACGATACAATAAAATTTATGTAAAAATCAAAATAAATAATATTATATTTAAAGTAATAATACAATACAACATGTAACATATATATATATAAGGTAAAATTTATTTTTTACCTCTATATATTAAGATTTGAACACCGTTTAACACAATCCAAAAGTATAGTCTAGTGTCAAGGGGTTCAGAATCTATATAAGATTATGGGTTCAATTTTCACAAGCTATAAAATATATTTTTTGAACCATATTCATGAAGATCTTGCATCCGCCACTACTTACCATCGATTGCAATAGAATAATAGGAAAATGGTCAAAATTTCAACATGCATTATCCAAATAGAGCAATTTTACCTATCATGATGCTGACCTGATGTCACGATCCGAATTTCCCACCATCGGGAGTCATGATGGCGCCTACTAGTGGAAGCTAGGCAAGCCAACTGTTACATAGATTTTTCATTAGTTACCACTCTCTTCTTAAGAATTTAAATAAAATCATATAATTACAGCGAAATAATTAAACTTAGCGGAAGACTTAGTCAATTTTATCCAATATGATACAGAAAATCCAAACATGATACACTACCCAAGACTGGTGTCACAATACTCACGAACTTCTAAGAACAATACACATAATTGTCTGAAAGAATTATAAGTTGTTTATCCCGAATACATGAGATAACAGAACGAAATACATAGATAGAAGAGACAACGGGTCCTGCGGACGCCTGCAAGGCTACCTCGTAGTCTCAATAGTTAGAATATCCACAATCGTGCTACCGCCGCTGCTGCTGTCCATAACCTGTATTTGCGCAAAAAGAACGCAGAGTGTAGTATCAGCACAACCGACCCCATGTACTGGTAAGTGCCTGGCCTATCCCGGCGAAGTAGTGACGAGACTAAGACCAGTCACCCACATAAACATGTACAATTGATATATATATATATATATATATATATATATATATACAACAGCATAAGACGTTATCGAAATATACAACAACATAAAACGTTATCGAACGTTTATAAGGAAAGAATCTGCTCTGAAAATAACAGTCAATAACTCACAATATCCGGAGTAATCTGATCAACGAAACAAATCTTACTTTCATGTCTCAATTCATTTTTATTTCATATCTTGTGGTAGGCGTACAACCCACTCCCAAACGTAACCATAGGCTTTTCATATCTTGTGGTAGGCGTACCACCCGCTCCCAAATGTATCAATAGGCTTTTCATATCTCGTGGTAGGCGTACCACCCGCTCCCAAATGTATCAATAGGCTACCGGCAACTTGTGGTAGGCGTACCACTCGCTCCCAAATGTATCAATAGGCTACCGGCAACTATGACCAATGCCAAGATTCAAATCACTTTGTGGTCGGCGTGCCACACGATCCCAATTCTTTAATATATAAGTGGTCGGCGCACCACACGATCCCAATTCTTTAATATATATTACCGGCAATAAGCCAATAATCTCTAATCAACAGTGAATGTATAAAAGTATTACCGGTATTAAACCAATAATCTTCACTTCAACAATATTTATATTACCGGTGTAAAACTAATAAATGACAATAAATCAATGATACATACCCGTTATCGGTGTAATACCAATAACTCTTAATCAACAATTTATATGTACTTTACCGGTATAAAACCAATAAATGATAATGAATCAACAATTTACCTCCGTTACCGGTGTAATACCAATAACTCTTAATCAACAATTTATATGTACTTTATCGGTATAAAACCAATAAATGATAATGAATCAATAATTTACCTCTATTACCGGTGTAATACCAATAACTCTAAATCAACAATTTATATGTACTTTACCGGTATAAAACCAATAAATGATAATGAATCAACAATTTACCTCTGTTACCGGTGTAATACCAATAACTCTTAATCAACTATTTATATGTACTTTACCGGTATAAAACCAATAAATGATAATGAATCAACAATTTACCTATGTTACCGGTGTAATACCAATAACTCTTAATCAACAATTTATATGTATTTTACCGGTATAAAACCAATAATAATTTCCCTTCACATAATCACTTAGGATTAATAAGAATTTAATCCATTTTTAAGACTCACAATCATGCTCGACCCCCAACGTATAGATACTCGTCACCATGCCTATACGTCGAACTCCACTGTCACGCCCCAAATCGAGGGACATGACCGGCGCCTGACCGGGTAGCCCCAGTCAAGCGGACCTGGGTGCCTTTCATTTCCACGCGTTACCCCTACATTGATTATTTCTCATAACCACATATCTTACCCATTTATAACTGATTTCACAATGTACAAACATAACCATGCGAGTGACTCATTAACAAGTTTACATTTTTTACAACGCCCGACATAATATGTACATAAGACTGGACTCCCACAGTTTACATGTCTACGGAGCCTCTAGGATACAAAAGGGAATACAATACTTACCGGTAACAAGGCCCCGGCTATACCTTACAAAATCCAAAATAAAGTCTAAAATAAAAGTGGCACGAGCCACACAGGGCCCCGAGGAAGAAAGGGGCTCACCAAAATGGGCAGTGGAAGATGAAGGATACTACTGCCGATGAGTTGAAGTGCCTGCTACTGATCTACCTACAATCATAACACGAATGTAGCATCCCCGGCAAAAGGGACGTCAGTACACTAGAATTGTACTGGTATGTATGGACAAAGTCCCAAGTAAACTCAAGCCTTTAAACAAGAATCACGATGATAAGATAGCCAATAAATTACACCAAGAATCAATAAGCTAGCCAACCATGTTTTTCACATCTTCCTCATTTCAAATAATAATTCCCAACACAAGGCACGTTTCAAGATCAACAAGGAGAACAACAACAAATCAATCACAAAAAACACAAGTAGTCAAACAAAGGGTCAATCAGTGCCCCACAGGTTGCAAACTCTCCTGCTGTATCCTTTCAATTTCTCATCAATGATTTTATATCAATTTCAATAGCGATTTCGATCGCTTTCCATCATTATTACCTCGTCCACCCTTATTACCTCGGCCACCCTTATCACCCCAACCCACACCTTATTACTTTGTGTTGCGGCGCGCAACCCGATCCCATCGTACAGTTTCAATCACAACAATTACACACAACAAATAAGGCACTACACCAAATTACAACAAGTTCAAATAAGCAACTTACAATTCGGTTCATATTCTCAAATATTTTTCAAACTGAATTCACAACCAAATTACCATGTTTCCATATTCGAGAGTGCCCACATAAGTATGTTCAACAATTTACCACAATTCAAATGTTTCATCTCTTCCACAAGAAGCCATATATGCCACCACAACAATTTGTTATCAGTTCTTTACCAATTCTAGTTCCCTTGTTATCCTTCAACTCATATTTCATAACACACCACATGTAGTTCAACATCAATTGAATACCCAACAATGAAATCAAAGAATTTCATACAATTTCTCAAATTAACACATGCCAAAAACAATTCTCACACATTTTGGCGATTTTACAAGAATAAAAATTAGCCATACATACCTCGTTTAAGCTTTCCTTAAGTTACTACGACGTTTCGGAAATTCTAGCAATCCCAACCTACTTGAAACATAGCAAAATTAAACATAATTTAAGAAGACATTTATGGTTTCAGCTCCTTGCAATATTTTATCAAACACTAGTTGGGCGACTTGATTTTTAATACTCTTTTACCATATTTCCCTTCATTCCAAAACCCAATCTTTACCTATTTATGTTCATCAATTTTCCCCCAACTCTATTTGCACAAGCATGCATACATAACACTACCATACAAAGAATCATACCTCAATAACACATTTCACAACCTCTACAATACTAACATAACCTAGGTTAGGAACCCATGGCTCCCAATCACCCTCCCATGAGTTCTAATGTATGTATCTTACATAAATAATCACCATAGAGTAGTTGGAGATGATAAACATACCTCTTGTAGTAAGAATTTTAAGAATCTCCACTTGATGTGTTCTTGAAGAATTCAAGAATTAGAAGGAAAATCTAAGGATTGTGAAGATTAATCCTTGTTAGTATAAGTGTTTAAGGGGTAGAAATTACTCAAAGAACTATAAAAATCTTACGTTAGATCATAGGGATGAAGTTTTGGATGAAACCCTCTTGAGAGAGCAAGTCAAAACCCCAAAAATGAGTTGGGGACACTCTAGGCCGGTTTTTGGGGTATTAAAACTATCACGGTGCACGAAATGTTGCCCAGATGCGCGAAGTGTGCAAGCTTCGCGCATTTTCCTAAGCATTCTGCCTCAGATGCGCAAAGTGTGCGCGAAGTTCATTTCGCGCAGGATTTCACGCATCTGACACCTGACGAGTAAAATGATCATAACTCTCTGTATACACCTCCAAATGACGAACGGTTTGTTGAGTTGGAAACTAGACTCATAGGTCTTTAATTCGATAGGTTGATCCTCATACAACTTCTTATATAACTGGAGATATGATCGTTCAAAGTGAGGTCTTGTGCGCACTCTTTTACAGATTTCGTCTAATATGCAATTTTCCATATTGGATTAGACTTAGGCCTCTCCTTAGATCCCAAATCACTTATAATAAGACTTATACCCTTATTAACATATCTAATTGATATCCATAATATTTTAAATCCTTATTTGCACACGACATAAAATAATTTAGCCTACATTAGCACTACGAAATCTTAAATAACTCAAAAAAAAATTCCGAGGCCTTACATTCTCCCCCCCCCCTTAGGATCATTCGTCCTCGAATCAGGATTGAGGTCCATTCACTAGCCTTCCTTATGTAAATTCAGTTTGTTCACATCATAAAATATATCAATAGCCACGAATTTGGCTAACTCCATAAATTTCCGAAACTTTCGCCATAGTTTCCTTTGTAATATGGACATATCCACCTGTTAGATAGCCCCCGAAATACATTACCAAACAACAATACACAATTACAACACTTTTCATAGCTTGTATACACTTTCTTACCTCAACGATTGCACATATTCTATCACATTTGTTACATTTGCGCATAAACTAGATAATTCAATGAGTCCTTACCTTATTTAACCGTCTCAATACACCATGTACACATAAACAAACCATTATCAATCTACACTTACTATTCATTGTTTCTTTAACACATGAATCTTTATAAGGCTTCCATTTATCAAGAAATGTTTAAGTGACCCAAGGTAACAACACATACAACTCATTACCAAATGAAGGAAACTTTACTAATTCTAAGAGGGAAACAACTTAGACAAGACAATAGTTACTAGGTGTAACGACCCGGCCCGTCGTTACGGGAATTTACCACCCCGTCATGTTGCAATTATATGTTTTATGCTTTTATATCAGTGTTAGAGCCTATCGGGTGAGTTAGGAGTGAATTGAATTGAAAATGAAGCAAATAGCATGTTTGAAGGAAGTTTGAATATGGAAAGTCAACCTAGAGTTGACTATCGAGTTAGAGTGCTCTGAATCGGATTCTGATGATTCGACTAGTTTCGGGGGATCATTTATGACTTAGGAGAGCAATCAGAATTGAATTTGGAGGTCCGGTGTAGTTTTAGGCTTGAATTGGCTAAGGTTGAATTTTGGCGAAAATCGAACGGTAGGTGAGATTTTGATCCGGGAGTCGGAATGGAATTCCGACAGTTGCAGTAGCTCCGTTAGGTGATTTTGGATATTTCTGCAAATTTTCAGGTCATTCGGACGTCGTTTGATCGGGTTTTGGATTGAATGTTAGTTTTGAAAGTTTGTAGAAACTTAGGCTTGAATTCGTGAGTAAATGGTGATTTTGATGTTTAGTATGGTATTTTTATGATTTGAACAAGTCCGTATCATGTTTTGGAGTACGTTGGTGGTTTTCGTTGGGGTCCCGGGGGCCTCGGGATGATTTCGGACCATCAACCGGGCTTTTGGACTTGGCAAAATTCTGCAGAAAAACTGCAGGTTCTGCCCAGGCATCTAAGCCTTCGCGTTCGCGTGGCATGGGCCGCGTTCGCGAAGGCCAGACAGATCAAAGCATCGCGTTCGCGAGCAGGGATGTCACGTTCGCATAGGCAAGGTAAGGTGAAGCTTCACGTTCGCGTTCCAGTGGTCGCGTTCGCGTAGGTGTGTGAGGGTAAGGCTTCGCGTTCGCGGGAGGAGTATGGCGAACGCGTAGAAGGAATTTGGGCGGCTGGGAGCTTGAGCATGGCGAACGCGTGAATGGCATCGCGTTCGCGAAGGGAAGCTGGAATTGAGCATCGCGAACGCGTGGTAGGCGTCGCGTTCGCGAAGAGTAAGAGGGAGCTGTTCATCGCGAACGCGTGGGAGCTCACGCGAACGCGAAGAGCAAAAAGCTCTGGCAGTGAATAAAATCCAGAAACAGAAGGCTTACGGGTTTACACCCCAAAACATAATTTTTGAGCCATAGAGAGAAGAAATCACGGGAAAACGCTGGGAAATCATTGGGTATTCATCGGAGGTAAGTTTCTTGACACAAAAATATCATTTTATGGTAGAATTAACATCAATCTTCATGAATTTGGGTAGAAATTGTGAAGGATTGTGGCCTAGATATTGAAAACGAAAATTTGGGTTTTGAAAGGCCAATCGAACTCCGATTTTGGTAAATTTTATATTTATGGACTCGTGGCGAGACGAGGGTTCTGGAAACATGAGTTTCAAAGTTTTTCGAGATGTCGGCCCGGGGCTCGGGTTTTGCAAATTTCGTGATTTTTGATATTTTCGAGTTCTTTCGATTGGGTGATGTTCCATTAGCCTATTTTGATATATTTGTGCTGATTTATGCTAGTTATGACGTGCGTGGATGCCGGTTCGAGGAGCTAAGGCGTCGCGGGCATGAGCTTTCGTCGGTTCGAGGTGGGTAATTCTTGTAAATGATGTCCTGAGGGTTAGTAAACCCCGGACTTGCACATCTTAATGCTGTGTTGAGGTGACTTGCATGCCGAATAACGGGCGTGGGGTAGAGCACCATTGGGGATCGTGACTTGGTCCGTCCCGCGTAATAAATAATAACACATAATTGTTAAAATGAATTGGACTAATTATCACGTTTGGGCTTCGTGCCAATTATTTGAATCCTTCAAGGATTGGTATCACTGTTTTGATAACACCGAGCATATTTTATTCTAAATTTAAGGTTTAAAATGGAATTATTGCTATTCAGCATTTTTATAAGGTTATGAAAAACTTGAACAAGGTCTTAATAATATTTTTAGTTGTGAGCTAATATGATATTGTTGCCGTAGGGCTTTCTTGATTATTTGTTAGACTGATTGGGGCCGAGGGCCATATGTTAGGGCATGACATTTTATGTGAGCATATGCATACACATGCATGGATCGGACTGCACGCCGCAGTGGTATATGGATCGGGCTGCGCGCCGCAGCAGGTGTGATATTAATATTGTGCTTGGGCTGTAGGAGCCCCTCCGGAGTCTGAAACCCCACAGTGAGCACGGGTACCCAAATTGGATCGGGCTACGCGCCGTAGCGGTCATATGCATTGCATGACATACATACATTGGTTTACGTGTACTATGTGGCATAACATTCAGCACTCATATATTACTGGCACACATGCATTAGTTGCCTTATTGACCAGATCTCCTGGTGTAAATTAATAAGGAGTGCTGAGCCCGAGGGGCTGATTTGAGTGCGGACTTGCACTGCTTGAGATTGTATCCAGGTATTGGTATATTATTATGACAGAAAGTAGCTAAAAATTGAGATTTCTAAATAATCTACTCACATATGCTTGAAAGGAATAAAAAGATAGTCCTGTATTGTGTAGCATGAGGTAGTGCCTATCGTGGTTTTCTTCCCTTCAGCATTATTTACTTTTATTACTACTGAGTTGGAAGTATTCACACCCGACTCCCTCCACCTTCTGTGCAGATTCATGTACATCACAGCAGGGCTGATTCTATTGCGGCTCGGGAGTGCTTTTGGACAGTCGAGGTAGTCGCCAGCGTTCGCAGGACCTGATTCTCCAGTTTGTCTGTATTTTGTTCTGATCATCCCACACTTGTGCACAATTATATTCACTATTTACACTTTGTATACTCTGTAGAGGCTCATGACTCTTGACCCTTCGGTCTATGGGAGTTGGCACGTGTTGGGACTTGGTTCCCTGTTTTTAATATATCTATCACCGTTATGCTTAAATTGGATAAAGTGAGCTTGTGGCTCCGTGATTGTTGTTGATTGGTCGGGCTAGCCTAGCAGTGTCCTGGGCGCCATCACGACCGGATTTGGGGTCGTGACAAGTTGGTATTAGAGCCTAGGTTTACTAGACCTCATGAGTCTTGAGCCGGTTAGTAGAGTCTTGTGGATCGGTACGGGGACGCCTGTACTTATCCTCGGGAGGTTGTGAACCTTTAGGAAACACTTCACATTTCTTGGAATTCTTATCGTGCGCACTTGATTCAGCTTGAGATATAATTTTGAAATTCCTTCCGCACGTATGTGTACGCGTCGAGCGCTCAGTAATATAATTGACTTATGGCTTGCAATTCCCCGATCGAGGGGCGAGATATGATCTCCATGAGTTCATGTTGGGCCAATCGGGAGGACTTGAGGCCGGATCCTTGTCTATGGCTCGAGCACCAAGGTATTAATTTTGCGAGTCGGTATTATGAAGTTCATACGATCGGTACTGATCCTTATTGTGCAAATGGCAGTTTGATAATGGGAGAGCTGTAAGGTATTCAGTTCTTATTGTGATTTGATATGTAGCCCTAGCTATGGGCGTGAGAAATAATTTTCATATCTCGTAATTGGAAGGTAAAGTGCCTTATGTGTAGTGGAACGAGTTTAAACTCAGGAAGACTAAAGTGATTTTGATATGTGTTATGATTCGAGCAGGTACAGCGCAGGATCAAGTATAAATTATGATAATATGATTTGTATAGTATTGAGATTTAATGTTGTTGAAATACATTGTGATATCTTGTTTAGTTGTGGATGTATTGTTGGAATGGTTTGGTGATTCTCTGGCAGGTGGATAGGCCAATTTACAAAGGAAACTCTGCCGAATATTTTGGAAAATTTGGGACTTAGAAAGATTTCTGTCACCTAAATAGGGGGCGTTACTATTGTGTGTGAATGAATGCAAGAATTGCAAAAGAGTTAATATTTCTGATGATTCGAATCTCCGCCGAAGCTTGTAAATGACTTGATTTTAATCTAACTAGAACTTTGTGGCATCATTTGAGTAAGAATGCTATGAGTAGCTAAAAGTGCCTTGATGTATGACTCCGAGCTAAAGTTGGGGAGGTTGTTATTGATTAACTGATTGCACTGTCGTGTGCTGTGTTGGCTCTGTCTCTAGGTATGTTGGGAAATTTTGATAAAGGTTATGGTGCTTCGTAGATATGAAGAAATACTAGGATGTTGTGAACTTATGTTGGTAAAGAATGTTCGGTGTATAGAAAAGAAAGATAGCTAATTGTATCCGTATGTAATCATGATCTGCAGTGTCACAGTTCTAACAAGGCACGAGTGGTCCTACTTAATAGGACAGTTGAATTACAGCTGAATAAGGATGACTGACGCCCGAGAATTGTTTACGGTGTTCAAGATTTTACTTGTAACAGTCAGGTCTCTTAAGATTGTGCATGTGGCTAAAGATGGTGGTTTCGTTAGAAGAGATCGGTACTTGTGTTATATTATGTGAATGATGGGATTCTATGTAATCCGTATTGGAAGGTAATGATAACGAATTCAAATCGCAAGAGGTTCTTCAAAATAAAGTATTGTAGGATGTGATCCTTCCGGGAAATATTGAGAGAGTATTCAGTGGCCTATATGTCTTAGACCGTGTGGTATTATGTACGAGTCTTGTGTGGAATGAGTTGATGTGTTATGGTGCTACAGTAATGGCTAATATTAAATCAAAGATGAATCAGAAAGGAAACTGGGTAAATGGAACAACTTGTTAATAAACCGAAGCGGTATGATAAAGAATACGACTAATTCCTGGTATGTGGTTGAAGTAATGAGTCTTGCGGATATTGTGCAATAAAGCTTTTGAGTGCTGGCAGTCGTGTAACCCGATATGGGTATAATATGGGTATAAGGACTCAGTCCTGGCAGTTAAACTTATGCAACGAATGGGAAGAAATAGTTTGTGATGTGTTTTATCATGGTTTGAAAATGAGTATACTCCTGTCGGTATGCGAAGCGTGGAATGTGTAATGAGTTTTCTTCTATATGGGATCACGAAATTCCTTGACTAGTGGAGTGCACCGATGTTGAGGCGGAGGAAAGAGATATGAATTTCCATGTTGTCTTAGTGGGATATGGCATACACGATGTGTTATGGAAAGGTGATAATGGTATATTCTAGATTTTGAGATCAGTGCATAATATATGGGAAGTCAATAAAGATTATTGAGAAGCGCGGACAGCTGCAGGTGAATTAAGAATCGATCTTTCCGATGATTTAAGAAAATGGTACTGCTATTCTATTAACTTGGCAGGGAATATGATCCAAAAAGGACAAGGTAATGTAAACTGATGATATCCAGTGGTATGGTGGTATTCTCTTGTTGGATCGACTATAATGACTGAGTCGTTGATGGCATAGTGAAATTTCTGAATGGCTGTCGTGGTATGAATGGACGCTTGATGTGCGTTATGTATTCGTACGGTGGAGTGTGGAACCAGGTATAGCGATTCATGCGTTACATATGTGTTGGAGACTAGAAGTTCTCGTAATCCGCATATGCAGTGGTTGTATATCGCGTGTATCGACACCGTTTTGTGATTATTGGAAATCGAAAGCCCTAGTGGCTCTCTCTTAGCTTGATATGATGAATTTGGGTTATGATACCTTATTTCAGACTGGTTGACATAAGCCAGGTTGTCTAGACTGATGTGATATGGACTATGATGGTATGGCACAAATTGCGTAGCAAAGTGCATCGGAGTATGCTCCAGCGGGGTAGTTGTACCTCAGGACCAGCAGACGGCTGGTGGGTATTGCTTTGTTGGTGGGACCTTAGTGGTGGATGTTAGTGTAGAAGTATCCACCATTGATTCAGTTCCAGTATTGAGAAACGTTGTCAGATGCGTTTCATGTGGCCGAGCATGAGGCTATATATATATATATATGCTGGCTGTAATGAGCTTGAGGCTATATATACATGTTTGCTGTAATGAGAAAATTCGACTCGATATGCATTTCCTTTTGCGAGATTTATGCGTGGATCGGGTGGCACGCCGCCACGGGTTATTTGGATCGGGTGGCACGCCGCCACATGTATGGTATCCGGATCGGGTGGCACGCCGCCACGGGTATGTCATTGGAGCGGGTTGCACGCCGCAACAGTGTAATGTGAAAATAGAGTTAGTTATATATTACCCGGTATACAATACTTCCTCGCTTCTGAGGAAAAGACCGTTTTGAGTATCGCTTGGCGAGTGGCACATCGGTTGTGTCCTTTCAGGATTTAATAGCATACGTTAATTGTTTCACCGTGGGTGAGGTTGATTGCTTGGGTTCAAGACCTAGATATGTGCGTGGCTAACCGTTTTAAGCTTAGTGGCTTGAGGTGCTTCATGAGTAATAACGTTGGGATAGAATCACGAATCGTGGCAAGGCCACGTGATGTTATGACCTCTCGAGGAGGATTCAGGTACTCTATTTCTATAATGCGAGACGCGATCTCAGTTCTATGTTATGATGGCACAGAGGGATTAAATTGCAGCTCTATTTGCTGGAGACATTTGTCATGAATTGAGTTGTCATGATTCGAGTGTGTGCATACGTTTCTATTGGAGCCTATGTTGTGCTCGTCGTGGCTTAGGTCGGTGTTGAGGTGTTTATCACTAGTGTGGTGTGTTATAATCGAAATGACCGTTGGAGTCATTAATGAATACGAGCATATTGGATCTTGGCTTGTTAGAAAGGTAAAAATCGAGGTTTGGCTCCGAAACCTATCGTGGTATGAGTTTTAAAAAGGGAAATAGATTCACGAATGGTTAACCTGAGCGATGGGTTCGGTATATCGCGTGCTTCAGCTGCCGTGGGCAGGATATGGAGGTGTTGGAATAAGACTCTATCTAATGAAAGAGGTTTTCAGCTAGTATTTGGTTATTGTGGCTTGTTGTTGTGATTAGAGACTATCGTCTCGAGTGATGGGGTTGTCGATACATCATATGATCTCACCCGGAGTAGTGAATGTGGGTTATTGCAGTGGATTCGAGTGTATCCCGAGTATAGGCATGGGATTTGCATTTGGCATATGATTTCGGAAAGTGCAATGTGATTTATGGTTCAGATGGTCTGTGAAATTTTGACTATATGGTGTTTTCGGACTTATGTGAGATAGGGTGACGTATGATCGCCCGAATATATGCTGGGTAAGGTCATTCAGCTATTGAGTTTCTTCTAGTACCACTCTGGTACGCTCGAGGACGAGCGTTTGTTTAAGTTGGGAAGAATGTAACGACCCGGCTCGTCGTTACGGAAATTTACCACCCCGTCATGTTGCAATTATATGTTTTATGCTTTTATATCAGTGTTAGAGCCTATCGGGTGAGTTAGGAGTGAATTGAATTGAAAATGAAGCAAATAGCATGTTTGAAGGAAGTTTGAATATGGAAAGTCAACCTAGAGTTGACTATCGAGTTAGAGTGCTCGGAATCGGATTCTGATGATTCGACTAGTTTCGGGGGATCATTTATGACTTAGGAGAGCAATCGGTATTGAATTTGGAGGCCCGGTGTAGTTTTAGGCTTGAATTGGCTAAGGTTGAATTTTGGCGAAAACCGAACGGTAGGTGAGATTTTGATCCGGGAGTCGGAATGGAATTCCGACAATTTCTGTAGCTTCGTTATGTGATTTTGGATATGTCTGCAAATTTTCAGGTCATTCGGACGTCGTTTGATCGGGTTTTGGATTGAATGTTAGTTTTGAAAGTTTGAAGAAACTTAGGCTTGAATTCGTGAGTAAATGGTGATTTTGATGTTTATTATGGTGTTTTTATGATTTGAACAAGTCCGTATCATGTTTTGGAGTACGTTGGGGTCCCGGGGGCCTCGGGATGATTTCGGACCATCAACCGGGCTTTTGGACTTGGCAAAAATCTGCAGAAAAACTGCAGGTTCTGCCTAGGCATCTAAGCCTTCGCGTTCGCGTGGCATGGGCCGCGTTCGCGAAGGCCAGGCGGATCATGCATCGCGTTCGCGATAAGGGGAGCCGCGTTCGCGTAGGCCAGGGATCGTGTGCATCGCGTTCGCGTTCCAGTGGTCGCGTTCGCGTAGGTGTGTGAGGGTAAGGCTTCGCGTTCGCGGGAGGAGTATCGCGAACGCGTAGAAGGAATTTAGGCGGCTGGGAGTTTGAGCATCGCGAACGCGTGAATGGCGTCGCGTTCGCGAAGGGTAGCTGGAATTGAGCATCGCGAACGCGTGGTAGGCGTCGCGTTCGCGAAGAGTAAGAGGGAGCTGTTCATCGCGAACGAAGAGCAAAAAGCTCTGGCAGTGAATAAAATCCAGAAACAGAAGGCTTAGGGTTTACACCCCCAAAACATAATTTTTGAGCCCTAGAGAGAAGAAATCACGGGAAAACGCTGGAAATCATCGGGTATTCATCGGAGGTAAGTTTCTTGACTCAAAAACATCATTTTATGGTAGAATTAACATCAATCTTCATGAATTTGGGTAGAAATTGTGAAGGATTGTGGCCTAGATATTGAAAACGAATATTTGGGTTTTGAAAGGCCAATCGAACTCCGATTTTGGTAAATTTTATATGTATGGACTCGTGGCGAGACGAGGGTTATGGAAATATGAGTTTCGAAGTTTTTCGAGATGTGGGCCCGGGGCTCGGGTTTTGCAAATTTCGTGATTTTTGATATTTTTCGAGTTCTTTCGATTGGGTGATGTTCCATTAGCCTATTTTGATATATTTGTGCTGATTTGTGCTAGTTTTGACGTGCGTGGATGCCGGTTCGAGGAGCTAAGGCGTCGCGGGCATGAGCTTTCGTCGGTTCGAGGTGGGTAATTCTTGTAAATGATGTCTTGAGGGTTAGTAAACCCCGGACTTGCACATCTTAGTGCTGTGTTGAGGTGACTTGCATGCCGAATAACGGGCGTGGGGTAGAGCACCATTGGGGATCGTGACTTGGTCCGTCCCACGTAATAAATAATAACACCTAATTTTTAAAATGAATTGGACTAATTATCACGTTTGGGCTTCTTGCCAATTATTTGAATCCTTCAAGGATTGGTATCACTGTTTTGATAACACTGAGCATATTTTATTCTAAATTTAAGGTTTAAAATGGAATTATTGCTATTCAGCATTTTTTTATAAGGTTATGAAAAACTTGAACAAGGTCTTAATAATATTTTTTTGCTGTGAGCTAATATGATATTGTTGCCATAGGGCTTTCTTGATTATTTGTTAGACTGATTGGGGCCGAGGGCCCTATGTTAGGGCATGAAATTTCATGTGAGCATATGCATACACATGCATGGATCGGACTGCACGCCGCAGTGGTATATGGATCGGGCTGCGCGCCGCAGCAGGTGTGATATTAATATTGTGCTTGGGCTGTAGGAGCCCCTCCGGAGTCTGACCCCCATAGTGAGCACGGGTACCCAAATTGGATCGGGCTACATGTCGTAGCGGTCATATGCATTGCATGACATACATACATGCATTGGTTTACGTGTACTATGTGGCATAACATTCAGCACTCATACATTATTGGCACACATGCATTAGTTGCCTTATTGACCGGATCTCCTGGTGTAAATTAATAAGGAGTGCTGAGCCCGAGGGGCTGATTTGAGTGCGGACTTGCACTGCTTGAGATTGTATCCAGGTATTGGTATATTATTATGACAGAAAGTAGCTAAAAATTGAGATTTCTAAATAATCTACTCACATATGCTTGAAAGGAATAAAAAGATAGTCCTGTATTGTGTAGCATGTGGTAGTGCCTATCGTGGTTTTCTTACCTTCAGCATTATTTACTTTTATTACTGCTGAGTTGGAAGTACTCACACCTGACTCCCTGCACCTTATGTGCAGATCCAGGTACATCACAGTAGAGCTGATTCTATTGCGGCTCGGGAGTGCTTTTGGACAGTCGAGGTAGCTGCCAGCGTTCGCAGGACCTGATTCTCAGTTTGCCTGTATTTTTGTTCTGATTATCCCACACTTGTGCACAGTTATATTCACTATTTACACTTTGTATACTCTGTAGAGGCTCATGACTCTTGACCCTTCGGTCTATGGGAGTTGGCACGTGTTGGGACTTGGTTCCCTGTTTTTAATATATCTATCACCGTTATGCTTAAATTGGATAAAGTGAGCTTGTGGCTCCGTGATTGTTGTTGATTGGTCGGGCTGGCCTAGCAGTGTGCTGGGCGCCATCACGACCGGATTTGGGGTCGTGACAGATGACTAGAAGGATCGCCTGATTTCTTCTAAGATTGATCAAACAAATGGGGGTACTTTTCCTTCATCTCTTTTTCTTCCTCCCACATGGCCTCCTCAACTTGTTGACTTTGCCACAATACTTTAACAGAGGCAACTTCCATATTTCTCAACTTACGAACTTGCCTATCAAGGATGGCAACCGAAACTTCTTCATATGACAAATCCTCATTAACCTCAATAGCCTCGACCGGCATGATGGTGGATGGATCTCCAATCACTTTCTTCAACATGGACACATGGAACACGGGATGCCCTGATGACATTTGAGGAGGCAACTCCAGCCTATAAGCAACTTGCCCGATTCTTTGAACAATCCGATATGGCCCAACATACCTAGGACTCAATTTCCCTTTCTTTCCGAATCGCATGACTCCCTTCATAGGAGATACCCTCAAGAACACCCAATCATCAACTTGAAACTCCAAATCTCTTCGGCGAACGTCTGCATATGATTTTTGGCGACTCTGTGCAGTTTTCATCCTCTCCCTGAATAACCTTAACTTTTTCCATAGCTTCGTACACCAGATCTGGCCCTAGCAATTCCGCTTCACCTACCTCAAACCACCCGATTGGCGACCAACACCTTCTCCCGTACAATGCCTCAAATGGGGCCATCTGAATGCTAGCATGAAAGCTATTATTATAAGCAAATTCTATTAGTGGTAAGTGTTCAACCCAATTACCTTTGAAATCTAAGACACAAGCCCGTAACATATCTTCAAGCGTCTGAATAGTCCGTTCGGCCTGACCATCGGTCTGCGGATGGAAAGTTGTGCTGAGATTCACCCGAGTTCCCAAACCTTGCTGAAACGTCTTCCAAAAGTTAGCTGTGAACTGAGCCCCGCGATCCGAGATAATAGAAAGTGGAGTGCCATGAAGCCTTACTATCTCCTTGATATATAACTTTGCATATTGCTCTGCAGTATCAGTGGACTTGACTGGCAAGAAGTGAGCTGATTTGGTAAGTCGATCCACTATCACCCATATTGAGTCGAACTTACGCCGAGTGCGAGGTAACCCCACCACGAAATCCATATTGATCATCTCCCATTTCCACCTTGGTATTTCTATAAGCTGAGTTAATCCACCGGGCCGTTGATGCTTGGCCTTCACTTGCTGGCAGTTCGGGCATTTAGCTACAAAGCTTGCCACATCCCTTTTCATACTGTTCCACCAATAAATCTCCTTGAGATCATGATACATTTTCGTGGAACCTGGGTGCACAGAATAACTGGAAATATGAGCCTCTGCCATTACTCTCTCCTGAAGTTCGTCCACGTCCGGGACACATAGCCTACCCTGGCACCGCAATACGCCATCCTCGCTGCAGAGTACAAATGCTGAGGTCTTGTCATTCATAATTGCTTCCTTCACCCGAACCAATGCTGGATCCATAAACTGATTTTCCTTGATTTCCGCAACCAATGATGATTCCGCTCCATTATGAACCAAAACATTCCCCTCATCTGACGTCGAGATACGAACCCCCAAACTGGCCAATTGGTAAACCTCCCGAGCCAAGGGTCTCTGATCCACACCCAAATAAGCCATACTACCCATGGATTTTTGACTAAGAGCGTCGGCTACCACATTAGCCTTCCCTGGATGGTACAATATGTTCATATCATAGTCATTGAGAAATTCTAACCACCGCCGCTGTCTCAGATTCAGCTCCTTCTGCTTGAACAAGTATTGGAGGCTCTTGTGGTCTGAAAACCCATCTACATGAACTCCATAAAGATAGTGCCGCCATATTTTCAAAGCAAACACAACTGTTGCAAGCTCTAAATCATGCGTCGGATAATTCTTCTCACAATTCTTGAGTTGCCTGGAAGTGTAAGCTATGACTTTCCCCTGCTGCATCAATACACATCCCAAACCAACCCCGGAGGCATCACAATAAACCACAAATCCCTATGTGCCTTCTGGCAAGGCCAATACTGGTGCCGAGGTCAATCTTGACTTCAATTATTGGAAACTTTTCTTACATGCATCGGACCACTGGAACTTAACTGCCTTCTGAGGATCCACGTGAATCCCTTTACTAGAAATGACATGCCCTAGAAAGGCTACGGATTCCAACTAAAACTCACACTTTGAGAAATTAGCGTACAATTGATTGTGAAGAAGGGTCTGCAATGCTGCTCTGAGGTGAATGGCATGATCTTCCCTACTCCTAGAGTAGATGAGGATGTCGTCAATGAATACATTTACAAAGGAATCTAGGAATGGCTTGAAAACCCGATTCATAAGGTCCATGAAAGCTGCTGGGGCATTGGTTAGCCCAAAAGACATGACCAAGAACTCGAAGTGACCATAGCGAGTTCTGAAGGCGGACTTAGGAATGTCCTGCTCTCTGATCTTCAATTGGTGGTACCCGGACCGTAGATCAATTTTAGAGAAGAACCTTGCTCCTTGCAATTGGTCAAACAAATCATCCACCCAAGGCAAAGGATATTTGTTCTTGATGGTGACTTTGTTGAGCTGCCAATAATCAATACACATTCGAAGTGATCCATCCTTCTTTCTGACAAAAAGAACCGGAGCACCCCACGGCGACACACTCGGTCGTATGAACCCTTTCTTTAATAAATCCCTCAGCTGGTTCTTTAGCTCCCTTAACTCTGCTGGCGCCATTCTGTATGGTGGAATAGAATTCGCTGAGTATCCGGCAATACATCAATCCCGAAATCGATCTCCCTATCTGGCGGGATCCCTGGAAGCTCATCCGGAAATATCTCGGGAAATTCATTTACAATTGGTACGGACTCGAGGGTAGGCACATCTGAGGTGGTGTCCGTCACCCAGACCAAATGATAGATACACCCCTTCTTAATCATCTTCGAAGCCTTGAGGTAGGAAATAAACCTACCCCTTGGCACTACACCATTTCCTCTCCATTCAATAACCGGCTCGTTAGGGAACTCGAGCCTCATGACTCTCGTCCTACAGTCAAGCTTGGCAAAGCACGAATAGAGCCAATCCATCCCCATAATTACATCAAAATCTACCATCCCAAGCTCAATGAGATCGGCTGTGGTAGCACGACCACTCACCGTAACAACACAATTCCTATAGACTCGTGAGGCCATAATAGAATCACCAATCGGAGTCGATACAGAGAACGGCTCATGAAGCTGTTCGGGTTCTACCCCAAAACTTGAAGCAATGAATGGGGTAACATAAGACAAGGAAAACCCCGGATCAATAAGGGCATAGCAATCAATATTCTGAACAGACAAGATACCTGTGGCAATATCTGGAGAAGCCGCAGCACTCTGGCGGCCACTCAACGCATAGAATCGGCTAGGTCCACCCCTACCATGAGCTCCACCCCTAGCTGCACCACGCCCTGCTGATGCTGGAGGACGCGCTGATGATGTAGCAGCCGAAGAACCATATGTCTGAGCAGATCCCCTACCCATACCATGATCGGGTGCACGACAGTCCCGCTGAATGTGACCTCTCACTCCGCACATGAAGCATACCGGGATGTCAAGGTAGCAGGTCTCTATACGAAATCTCCCACACTTGGGGCATGTAGGTCTCCCCTGCTGCTGGGACCTCACCCTAGGATGACCAGACTGATGAGACCTCCTGCTGTCTGAACCTGGTCTCGAATGACTGCCCTGCTGATGACTGTGCATAGATGGCGGTGCACTCGTGGAGGACTGAGCATATGACTGGGAAGGCCCTGATGACCCTCTCCCTAGAAGTGATTTCCGTGAACGACCCATTGACCGGGCTCTACTGCTACTCTCTCTCTCCGCACGAATCTTTAGCTTTCTAGCCTCTGTGGCCTGAGCAAATCCGACAATCCTCCCATAGTTCATGTCTGAGTGCAAAGCTGCTGTGGCGGCCTCATGCACTACCAAAGGGCTAAGGCCCTGAACAAACCGTCGAACTCGGGCATCCATGGTCGACACTAAATGAGGAGCATATTTGAACAACCTCACGAACTCCATGTGATATTCTCAAACGCTCATACTGCCTTGTTTAAGGACCTCGAACTCAGCGGCACGGGCTGCCATTATCTCAGTAGGCAGGAAGTGGTTCCATGAATGCATCTACAAACTCATCCCATCTGGCCGGAGGGCTCCCTTCCTCACGGGAATCCTCCCACATCTTGAACCATGAACGTGCCGCTCCCTTCAGCCTGTACGAGGCCAACTCTACCCCCTCTATATCTGTAGCCTTCATCACTCTGAGGGTATTGTATATCTCATCAAGAAACTCCTGTGGGTCAGCCTCTGGGTCGGTGCCTGAGAATTCTGGAGGGGCCAACCGCAAAAATTGGTGGACTCTGGAGCCGGAGGAATCTCCCTGTCCGCTGGAGGATGCAGGGGCATCATGGGATCTCTGGGCCTGGGCGGCCACTAACTGTGTTAACATATGAATGGCTTCCCTAAGATCCTCATTAGAGATACCAAGACCAGAAACTAGAACTGTATCAGAGTCAGGAACACTGGCAGGAGGGATGGTGGCATCCTCTCCCGTAGCTAGAATAGGGACACTTGGGTTTTGAACAAATGGTGCAGGCAAATTCAGGACTGGTGAGTCATTCTCGCCCACGTCATCGGGTACATGATTTGCAACAACACTTGGGCCGACATTGGCCCCAAGGCTAAGTCTAGCCTTCTTCTTAGGCGCCATATTCTGAATATTTTGGAACAAGGTGCGAATTAGACATTAATACTTCGACTATGCACTTTACCGCACGATATAGATTAACAAAGAAATGGGTGAATTCCTAAATGTCCGTGCAGCCCCCAACTTATATGATGTGGTCGACAACACACCGATAAGAAGGGCACTACTAGACATGGCTCCGAGACATCCTAGGACACTTTAAAACCTTAGGCTCTGATACCAAGTTTGTCACGCCCCAAATCGAGGGACATGACCGGCGCCTGACCGGGTAGCCCCAGTCAAGCGGACCTGGGTGCCTTTCATTCCCACGCGTTACCCCTATATTGATTATTTCTCATCAACCACATATCTTACCCATTTATAACTGATTTCACAATGTACAAACATAACCATGCGAGTGACTTATTAACAAGTTTACACTTTTTACAACGCCCGACATAATATGTACATAAGACTGGACTCCCACAGTTTACATGTCTACGGAGCCTCTAGGATACAAAAGGGAATACAATACTTGCTGGTAACAAGGCCCCGGCTATACCTTATAAAATCCAAAATAAAGTCTAAAATAAAAGTGGCATGAGCCACATAGTGCCCCGAGGAAGAAAGGGGCTCACCAAAACGGGCAGTGGAAGATGAAGGATACTACTGCCGATGAGCTGAAGTGCCTGCTACTGATCCACCTACAATCATAACACGAATATAGCGTCCCCGACAAAAGGGACGTCAGTACACTAGAATTGTACTGGTATGTATGGACAAACTTTGTCCCAAGTAAACTCAAGCCTTTAAACAAGAATCACGATGATAAGATAGCCAATAAATTACACCAAGAATCAATAAGCCAGCCAACCATGTTTTTCACATCTTCCTCATTTCAAATAATAATTCTGAACACAAGGCACATTTCAAGATCAACAAGGAGAAAAACAACCAATCAATCACAAAAAACATAAGTAGTCAAACAAAGGGGCAATCAGTGCCCCACAGGTTGCAAACTCTCCTGCTGTATCCTTTCAATTTCTCATCAATGATTTTATATCAATTTTAATAGCGATTTCGATCGCTTTCCATCCTTATTACCTCGTCCACCCTTATTACCTCGGCCACCCTTATCACCCCAACCCACACCTTATTACTTCATGTTGCGGCGCGCAACCCGATCCCTCCATACAGTTTCAATCACAACAATTACAAATAGCAAATAAGGCACTACACCAAATTACAACAAGTTCAAATAAGCAACTTACAATTCGGTTCATATTCTCAAATATTTTTCAAACTGAATTCACAGCCAAATTACCATGTTTCCATATTCGAGAGTGCCCACATAAGTATGTTCAGCAATTTACCACAGTTCAAATGTTTCATCTCTTCCACAAGAAGCCGTATATGCCACCACAACAATTTGTTATCAGTTCTTTACCAATTCTAGTTCCCTTGTTATCCTTCAACTCATATTTCATAACACACCACATGTAGTTCAACATCAATTGAATACCCAACAATGAAATCAAAGAATTTCATACAATTTTTCAAATTAACACATGCCAAAAACAATTCTCACACATTTTGGCGATTTTATAAGAATCAAAATTAGCCATACATACCTCGTTTAAGCTTTCCTTAAGTTACTACGACGTTTCGTAAATTCTAGCAATCCCAACCTACTTGAAACATAGCAAAATTAAACATAATTTAGGAAGACATTTATCATTTCAGCTCCTTGCAACATTTTATCAAACACTAGTTGGGCGACTTGATTTTTAATACTCTTTTACAATATTTCCCTTCATTCCAAAACCTAATCTTTACCTATTTATGTTCATCAATTTTCCCCCAACTCTATTTGCACAAGCATGCATACATAACACTACCATACAAAGAATCGTACCTCAATAACACATTTCACAACCTCTACAATACTAACATAACCAAGGTTAGGAACCCATGGCTCCCAATCACCCTCCCATGAGTTCTAATATATGTATCTTACATAAATAATCACCATAGAGTAGTTGGAGATGATAAACATACCTCTTGTAGTAAGAATTTTAAGAATCTCCACTTGATGTGTTCTTGAAGAATTCAAGAATTAGAAGGAAAATCTAAGGATTTTGAAGATTAATCCTTGTTAGTATAAGTGTTTAAGGGGTAGAAATTACTCAAAGAACTATAAAAATCTTACGTTAGATCATAGAGATGAAGTTTGGGATGAAACCCTCTTGAGAGAGCAAGTCAAAACCCCAAAAATGAGTTAGGAACACTCTAGGCCGGTCTTTGGGGTATTAAAACTATCCTAGTGCGCGAAATGTTGCCCAGATGCGCGAAGTGTGCAAGCTTCGCGCATTACTTCGGGCATTTTCCTAAGCATTCTGCCTCAGATGCGCGAAGTGTGCGCGAAGTTCATTTCGTGCAGGATTTCGCGCATCTGACACCTGACGAGTAAAATGATCATAACTTTCTGTATACACCTCCAAATGACGAAAGGTTTGTTGAGTTGGAAACTAGACTCAAAGGTCTTTAATTTGAGAGGTTGATCCTCATTCAACTCCTTATATAACTGGAGATATGATCGTTCAAAGTAAGGTCTTGTGTGCACTCTTTTACAGATTTCGTCTAACATGCAATTTTCCATATTGGATTAGACTTAGGCCTCTCCTTAGACCCCAAATCACTTATAATAAGACTTATACCCTTATTAACATATCTAATTGATATCCATAATATTTTAAATCCTTATTTGCACACGAGATAAAATAATTTAGCCTACACTAGCACGACGAAATCTTAAATAACTCAAAAACAATTTCCGAGGCCTTACATCCATATATCACAATTTACACATAAACTCAATTCCTATTCGCTCAAGCTAGGATAGAACAAACACTTACCTCGAATGTTTACGAACAACTCAATCCGTAGCAATGCCTTATCCTTTCAAATTCAGCTCCAATCCAATCGTATCTATACACAATTGACTTAAAATCATCAATTCTACTTAACAAACTAGTTCATAAGGCTAAATATAATTTTTACAACATTCTACCCGGAATAGTAAAAATCGACCCCTGACCCACATCTCGAAAAATTTCAAAATTTATATTTCCGGAATCCTCGTCTCACCACGAGTCCGTACATACCAAATTCACAAAAATTGGAGTTCATTTGACCCCTTAAATCACTATTTCTATCCAAGAGGGTTTTCTACCCTTTTCAACAAAAATTCTCAAATTAAACACTAAAGCTTGCAATAGATTCGAGTTATACTACCAAAATTGAGTTAAGAACACATACCCCGTTGTTTTCTCCAAAATTCCCTCGAAAAATCGCCATATCCGAGCTCCAAATCGTCAAAAATGGTAATATATTTTCGGACATCAAATATATTCTGTCCGGCACTATTCACGGTACTGTTCATATGCACTGTTCATGGGCACTATTCACTGCAGATTTTTCTGCAATTTCTGCCCATTTTCTAAGTCCGGAATTATTCCGAGACACCTCCGAAACACTCCCGAGCCCTCGGGGCTCCAAACCACATTGACTCTAAAACATCACACGAACTCGCTCGAGTGATCAAATCGCCGAAATGACATCAAAATCATCAATTTTCATCAAATCAAGGCCTAAGTTTCCAAAAACTTCCGAAAATACACTTTCGATCAATAACCAGACCAAACGATGTCCGAATAACCTGAAAATTTGCGTACATATCCAAAATCACATGACGAAGCTACAGAAATTATTGGAATTCCATTCCGACCCCCGGATCAAAATCTCACCTACCGTTCGGATTTCGCCATAATTCAACCTTAGCTAATTCAAGCCTATTTCTACACCGGACCTCCGAATTCAATTCCGATTACTCCCCTAAGTCACAAATCACCTCCCGGAACTAACCGAATCATCAGAATCCGATTCCGAGCCCTCTAACTAAATAGTCAACTCCAGGTTGACTTTTCACATTCAAGCTTCTTTCAAAAAGGCTATATGCCTCATTTTCAATCCAAATCATTCCTAACTCATCCGATAGACTCTAACACTGATATAAAATCATAAAACACATAAATGCAAGGTAACGGGGTGGTAATTCCCGTGACGAGGGGCCGGGTCGTCATATTCTCCCCAACATAAGCAAACGCTCGTCCTCGAGCGTACCAGAGTGGTACTAGAAGCAACCCAATATCTGAATGACCTTACCAAGCATATATTCGGGGCGATCACACGTCGCCCTATCTCACATAAGTCCGAAAACACCATATAGCTGAAATTTCATAGACCATCTGAACCATAAACCACATTGCACTTTCTGAAATCATATACCAAATGCTAATCCCATGCCTATACTCAGGATACACCCGAAACCACTACAGTAACCCATACTCGCCACTCCGGGTGAGAGCATATGATGTATCAAACAACCCAATCGCTCGAGACCATGGTCTCTAATCACAACAATTGGCCATAATAACCAAATACTAGCAGAAAAAATAACCTTTCTCATTAGATAGAGTCTTATTCCAACACCTTCATATCCTGCACACGGCAACCGAACACTCGATATATCGAATCCATCTCTCAGGTCAACCATTCATGAATCCATTTCCCTTTTAGCTGATACCATAATAGATTTCTGACCCAAATCTCGGTATTACCTTTCTAACCAACTGAAATTGCATATACTTGCTCTCAATAATAACTCAAATAATCATTTCGGTTATAACACACCGCACTGGTGACATGACACCTCAAATACCGGCCTATGCCGCGACGAGCAAAACACAGGCTCCAATAGAAACGTCTGAACATACTCAAATCATGACAACTATCTCCAACAAAAGAGCTGTAATTCAATTCCTTTGCACCATCATAACATAGAACTAAGATCCCGTCTCACATCATAGAGTACCTGAATCCTCCTCGAGAGGTCATAACATCACGTGGCCTTGCCACGATTCGTGATTCTATCCAAACATTATTACTCATGAAGCACCTCAAGTTACTAAGCTCAAACGGTCAGCCACGCATAGATCTAGGTCAGAACCCAAGCAATCAACCTTACCCACGGTGAAACAATTAATGTATGTTATCAAATCCTGAAAGGACACAACCGATGTGCCATTCGCCGAGCGATACTCAATACAGACTTTTCCTTAGAAGCAAGGAAGTATTGTATACTAGGTAACATATAACTAACTATATTTTCACATTACACTATTGCGGCGTGCAACCCGCTCCAATGACATACCCGTGGCAGCGTGCCACCCGATCCAGATACCGTACCTGTGGGTAAAACCAATACCGGTGCTGTGGTCAAGGCTGTTTTGAGCTTTTGAAAGCTCGCCTCACATTCATCCGACCATTCAAATTGAACACCTTTCTGTGTCAATCTGGTCAGTGGGGTTGCAATAGGTGAAAACCCCTCCACGAATCGCCGATAATAACCCGCTAATCCCAAGAAATTCCGAATCTCTATGGCTGATGTTGGTCTAGGATAGTTCTTGACTGCCTCAATATTCTTCGGATCAACCTGAATACCTACTGCCATCACAATATGACCCAGGAATGCAACTGAACTTAGCCAAAATTCAGACTTCGAAAATTTTGCATATAGTTGGCTATCTTTCAGAGTCTGCAAAGTCACTCTACGATGTTGCGCATGCTCCTCCTGACTGCAGGAGTAAGTCAATTTGGAAACAATGAAGACTACTACAAACAAGTCTAAATAAGGCACGAACACCTCATACGTATGCACATATCCATGACTGTGAAGTCTGACCATAAGAGTTGTTCTTAGATTATAACTGTGAGCACGTGATTTTTGCCCTACATGAGAATTACTCCCAAAAATGCAAAATAAAATAGTTTTGTGTTGAGCGTGATTTTCGTGATTTTTTGTGTTATTTTTCTCTTATTATTTGTATCTTTTGTCTGCGCATTTCTATTTAAATTAATATAAAATACAAAATGTTTGCATTTTGCATATAAATTCGTGTTTGCGATTAAGAGTAATTAAGTTTGTTTTACGAGAATAAAAAAATAACAAAAATATGTATCTTTTGCATTTTTTTTTCCAATTGTGTGATTTTATTTTTGGTGCTTTGATTGTGTGTGCGATAATTATTATTAAGAATTAATTTGTATTTGTAAAGATAAGTTTTGGTTTTTAATTTGATCTAGTATTTTGATTCTTAAATTAGGAATTAATTGCAAAAGAAAAGAGAGAAAGAATTGGAAAAAAGAAGAGAAAGTGGATTGGGCTAGTCCAATACCGGCCAATACCAGGCCCTAAGAACCCAAGCCCAAAACAAAACCAACCCGTTTAGCCCCTTTACCCGCCCGTTTGGTCCAAGATCAATCACAGTCGTTGGATCCTTGTGATCCAACGGTTAGAATTAAATCCCTGATTTAACCCAACCAAAACCCCCTAAACCCGGTTACACCCTAAACCAAACAAACCCTTCGCCTGGCCATCTCCCTCCAAACTAAAAAAACTACCGCCGTCAGCCGCCGTCTCCCGCCCGCCGGAAATCGCCTCACGGCGGTTCCGGTAGGCCAATCACCCCCAAATCAACACCATAGCTTCCCCTTCTCCCCCTCAACACGAATCCTTTACCCATTTTACTCGAATCATTGTCGAGCTCTTCGAATATTAGATCGAAAGTTCGCCGGAAATTGAGATTCACCCCAAACCACTCCAAATTAACACCACACCACCACCGGACTATCCCCTCCATGAATCCATGGCCCTTTTTGCTCGAATCTAACCGGAAACCATTAAGCCCCAAATCGAGACTTCAAGAACCCTAAAATCCAAATTTGGGCCGCCGGGTTAGATTTAAAGAAATTGGGATTAGAATAGACTTTAATTGAGATGTTTTCAGTTGAAAACATTTCAATTAAAGTCCATTTGATTCCCAAAGTCCAAATTTAAGTCCAAAACCGAGAATTCTTTCCAAGGTTGCTGATTTTTGATTTCTTTTGAGGTAATGTTATTTTCTTGTTTATTTCAATTTGTTTTGTGTATTTGTTTAGTTTAACTTGATTAATTTCTTCTCGATTTTTCGTTTGGCCGTCCCTGTTTCATTTTTTCTTCTCAAAGACCTTTTGTTTGGTCAATTACTTTTCTGTGTTGCTTATTTGATTGTGAATGTTGTCGAATACGTGTTCGCGTCGATTAGCGTCGTCGAACAATTAGCTTTGTATTCCCCAGCATTGGCCGAGAGTTTCTTGAATCACTGTTTTGAGTTGTTCTTCATTTGGCAATTTTTCTGATTTGCATTGTTGATTGACATTGATTCTGTTAGTTACTGAATTGGATATAGTTGTGTTGGATTTTTAACTTAAAATCTAAAAGCCAACAGCTAGCTTGTCTAAGAGGTGTAGTGCACATGGGAACCATTTCACATGTTTTGAACAGAAAGAACAGGCTACCAATACACTTTTTCATTTAAAAATGGGTTTAGACAATAAGTAATGGACTGGACAGAGAGTGTCATGGCAGTTTTTAGTGTATTGAACCTTTGTGAATGCTCTTTAGAGCTGGAAAATCAAAGCACACGGGGGGATGATTTAAAGGTTTAAAGAGAGGCATGTGCAAGGAATATTTGAGAGGTTTGAGGTTTGTCTTTCTTTGCCTATAAAAGGAAGAAGACTGGAAACACAGAGACAGATACTCTCACACAGATCACTGGCAGAACACATTAGAAAAAAAACACACAGCTACACTTTAAAAAACACAACTTTGAATTATCAGTTTTGGAGATTCTTTAACGATCAGTTAAAAGGGATTCATTTTCTTTGTTGTTTTGGATCACAAAAGTGACTGTTTGGTATGTTGAGAATACACATAAGCAGTTTCTCTGTTTGTTTTGGATCACAAAAGTTTTGAAGTATTCTTGAGTTTTATTTGGTTCGAGTATGTTGATGTTTGGATATTTTGGAAATTACTGAGTTTCTTCATTGAGTTCTCTGTTGGTTCAAGACTACTCCTGGATTTCTGAATCTTCGCTGGCTACTGTTTCTGTTGCTGTTTGTTCTGTTGGAGCTGCCTACTTATTTTCTCTTCCATTTTTCTTGCTTGAAATTCCAGGTACACATCTATGGGCTGTCTATTCTTTTACTGAAAACGAAATGAAAGAATGTTTTGAATATCGCCGCAAAGCCATCATGTGAATGATTTTGTTAGATATCCGTTAAATTGGGGGGTGTTAGTTGTATTAAGGATTGTACTGTTAGGCATTGAGGGTTTAAGAGCGCACATAGTTATGTATGTCTATTTAGTTCTTACTTTCGTTATGAATAATTCGAAATAAAATCTGTTAGGCTTGTATTGTAATCTTGATTTATTTTTAGACTATCGTTTAGTTTTCGTTATGTTTGACTAGTTTCTATTTTTGTTAGCATATATTTAGATCCGTGTAAGTAAAACTAGCCAATACGGATTGAGATTTTCCTTGATATGTTAAATTAGTAATTTGTTAAAGTCAAGTAATTTAAAGCATGTTTAAGGTATTAAGTTGATTGATGTTAATTATTAATGCAAGGTATTTTGAATCATTTATGAATTTCTTCATTTGATTTTCCCTTGAAATTTATTTGTACTTAAGTAGACAAGATAAGTTAGCCCGGGTTTTAGATGCCAATGTTAGATCGATTTTAATCGCATAGTCTTGTTTTCGCTAATTAACATCGGATTAAGGATAGTAAACAATCTTACTTTTTAATAATTGGATCAAGGTGAATTATTTCTATTTCGCATATTTTGATCAATTTTCCGTTAGTTTATATCTTGTCATTCAATCTCCGGCCATAAATCAAAAAGCTAGGAAATAATATATCATTTGGTATGATTCTTTAATTGGAAATAATTTTAAGAGATACACTGTTAAATAAAATAATCCTTTTGGTTTAGTTTTACAATGGTTTTAATCGGCATAGTTTCAAATAAATAATCCGGATACCTTTTTTTATATATTCACCTATCTGTCAAAAGTCCGAGTCTATGTTGTAATTAGTCTTTCTTTTGGTATGGTTTCAAATTAATAGAGCGGTTTAAAAAGTTTAATTGGGGCATATAATTTATAAACAAGTATAAAATCAGGTATTTTTAGCCATTTATAATAATTGAAGCGACCGTGCTAAAACCACGGGATCCGGGGGTGCCTAACACCTTCCCTCGGGTCAACAGAATTCCTTACTTAGAATTTCTGGTTCGCAGACTTCGTTTGGAAAGTCGAAATTTCCTCGATTCGGGATTTAAATAAATCGGTGACTTGGGACACCTTAATTTATTCCAAGTGGCGACTCTGAAATAATAAAAATAATCCCGTTTCGAACATTGTCACTTAAATTGGAAAAACTCCCTTACGCTTCTACCCCGGGGTAGGGGGCGCGCCAAAAGGAGGTGTGACAGCTCTGGCGACTCTGCTGGGGAAACAAACCCAGAACCACTGGTTCAGGGTTTAAGAATTCGAGCTTTGAATAATTGTTGTATTTGGCTTATTTATTATCTGATTTTATTATATGTTCGTATTAATGTGCTAAATGTTGCTTTACCGCTTTGATATTTTGTGAATTGTATATAAATTGTGCCGATACCCATTTTTTTTTCTTCTGAGACTTTTGAAATATAATATCGGGCATTTGCTGGACATAGCCCGTTTTTCTCAAGATAACTGTGGTGCTTGGCACCCGGTGAAGGATTTTGTAGTCACACATGTTTAGGCGGAGAGTTTTGTCAATTAAGCCGGAAAGCCATGCTACCGGTGCACCGACACTCTTCGGCTCGAGTTGTCCGCTCGAGTTAAAGCCAGTCTAGACACTTTTTCCAACAGGATGATGACTTAGAATAACAAAACCTTATGACGGATACCCGATAGGAACGTTTATTTGCATCATGTGCATATGTGACTTAGGAGGCTCAACACAGGGGTTGGGCCTGTCTAGGACAGGTGTACCTGAAACAAAAGACCAATTTGTTGCATCTTTCTGTGTGCATTTATTTGTTTCGATCTTACATGTCGACCGGTTTGTTAAAAAAGAGGGTAAGAAGTAAAAGGATGTTTTTCTTGGAAAATAATTTTTGAAAATGAAAAAAAAAGGAAAACAAAATAAAAAGAAAAACAAAATCCCCGAATAAATTTTGTTAATTTTGAATAGTTAGTTTTTTTTAATGTTTCCTTTTGAAAAATGCAAAAAAAATTCCAAATAAATTTTATTAATTCCTTAAAAAATAATTTTTTGAAGAAATGCAAAAAAAAAAAAATTTAAAGATAGTTTAGCTTCCCTGAAAATAATTTGTTTTAGAAATATGTTTAAAAATGGTTCGATTTCCTTTCTTAAAATGATTTAGTTCTTTTAGTACCGAACTACGCTGGTTTGATTCTCACATGGTGTGAGATACGTAGGCAACCTTCACCGGGTCCAACCTCCCCTTTTCCAAAAATAACCAAAAATATCGAAATTGATTTTTTTTTCGTTGTAAATATGTTGAGTGATGCCGTTTTCAAAAATAACCGAATGTACCCGAAAGGGACGCCGGAAGGTTGACTTTGCATAAACGGCCACTTTTGGGTCGTTTTGTAGATTTTTGGGTCGATTGACCCTCACAGCCTTATAATCTTCGTCCCCGAGGCGTTGAAAGGCCGTATTTGCAAATACCGGATTTTTTTGTTTTAATTTGAAAAATAAAAAGAAAAAAATATATCTAAATTTTAATTTTTGTCATAAATAAGTCAGGTGATGCCGCTTTTGCCAAAAATAGTCGAATGTTCCCGAGTGGGACGCCGAAAGGCTGACTTTGCATAAACGACCACTTTTGATCATTTTTAGGATTTTTGGTCAATTAGCTAAACACAACCTTAAAATCCTCGTCCCCGAGGTGCTAAAAGATCGTGTCTGCAAAACCATGTCTTTAATTTTAATTTGAAAAAAAAAAATAAGAAAAGAATCAGTGGCAAGTAAATGCTTGAATTTTTGGTCAAAATAAGCCAAGCTAGTTTCGGCGGTATTTTAAATCGTTCTTGCCGAGATAGCCTTATAGCATCTTTCAGTTGTTGAAAGGTTGTCTTCGTTAAAAGAATGGACAAGTTTGTAAAGAAATCCTTCCCGGCCTCAAAATTCATATGGAGTTGAGAAGGGGCCACGTTTGCAGAAATAGCCATTTGGTTGAAATTGGCAAACAGGGAAGTAATCTGCTAGTTTTTTTTTCTTTTTTTTTAAAAATTTATATTTTCTTTTGATTAGATCATATGGTGTTTGATTTTCAAGTCTGTAAGTATTTCTTTTCATCAAAATCTGTTAGTATGGCTAGTTTTTAAAACTTTGTAATCGAGTTTGTTTTATTGTGAAAATTAAAAATTCCTGTAAAAAATGTTTTATTATTATTGTCCTCTCGTATCCGAACTACGCGGGTCTGATTCTCACCGGATGTGAGATACGTAGGAAAACCTCATCGGTTCCGACCCCAATTTAAAAAAAAAATCAAAAAAAAAGGAAATAAAAAAAAATACTCTCGTTTAGTTCCTTCATTAAAATCATTCTTTAGAAAATTTTAAAAAAAAAGAGTAAAAGTAGTTCAAAAAACAAAAACTAAAAAAAAAATGGTTTCGTTCTTTCTACTGCTTTTCATGAAATAAAAAGAAAATTCAATAAAAATCAAAATTTAAAAATATGGATTTTACTCCAAAGCAAATAAATTTTTATTTTTAGAAGTCTTTCTATTAAAAAGCAAAACAAAAAGCAAAAAAAAAATTTAATAAAAAAATAAAATAAAATAAAAAACAAATAAGCAAAAAAATGAATATATTTTCCTTTCTTCTTTTAAAGCATTTCTTTCAAGAATTAGTTGGTTTACTCAATTCCCGTTTTTTCGAACTACGCCCGGTCTGATTCATGCGGGGACATGATACATAGGCAATCCACATAAGATTCGACCATCACTAAAAAAAAACGAAAAAAAAAGTGTAAAAGGAAATTGATAAAGAGGGGAAGAAGATGAAAGTAAGGGGAAGTATAAGCCGGAATAACGCATTACAATCGATTACAAGTAGCAACACGATAAACTATATAAGTGCATCACACTCATCGTGAGATTACTTATTTGTTATGTTGTTTCAGACTAACCATTTGTTTGCCAAACTCCAGGTTTTAGAAAAAGGTGGTTGATTTTGTGGTACTCTGGCCTCACATTCATACTTCACGAGGTCCAAAGGAAAAGTTCAGCAACCCGTTGCTAAATCAAAAGAAAGTATCCATCCTTATTTCACAAGGTCCAAAAGAAGTGCCAACATGTCTTCAGAAATCCCCCTATCAACCATTCCCGTTTTGGAAGAGAGTTCTGTGTCAGCCATTCCGGCTACTGAGTCAGCAGCTGCTGAAGAAAACAGGATTTTGCGCTGTCGCATGCTGGAGATGTTGGATGATTGGAATAACGGGAAAGAGCCCCCAAGTCTGATCCCTGGGTTCCCCGAACTATTCCTGAGGTCAAGTGAGATTTCCAATACCCCTACCAATTACCCACCTACTTTGTTTGGATATTCTAATGTTACAAACCCCTCCGAATCACCCTCGACTTCCTATCCTCATGTGACGGCATTAGATACATCTACAAGAACATCTGTTGGTTTGCCTGTTCCAATCACGGCGCATCCCGGCACGCATACTCCTTTCTTTAATTCCTCTTCTTTTACATTCCCGGCGCCACCCCTTCCACGGGATCCTACCCAGTTTGCTGCCAATGTCTATCCTCAGCTCATGCCAAGCCAAACTCCAAAAGCTCCCGAATGGGATGAAATGGCAAAAAGAATGAGCAGCTTGGAACAAAGTTTGAAAAACATGCAAGGTCTAGGCGGACAGAAGAGTGTTTCATACGCAGATTTATGCATGTTCCCACATGTCCATTTGCCGTCAGGCTTTAAGACACCGAAGTTCGAAAAGTATGATGGGCATGGCGACCCTATTGCTCATCTAAAGAAATACTGCAATCAATTGCGAGGTGCCGACGGCATGGAAGAATTGCTGATGGCATATTTCGGAGAAAGCTTGATCGGGATAGCCTCGGAATGGTACATGGATCAAGACATATCTCGATGGCACATTTGGGACAATTTGGCCAGAGATTTTGTGAAACAGTTCCAGTACAACATTGACATTGCACCAGACAGGAATTCTTTATCGAACTTAAAGAAGAAGCCCTCAGAAAGCTTTAGAGAATATGCTATCAAATGGCGAGAGCAAGCATCCAGGGTGAAACCCCCTATGGACGAAATAGAAATGGTCACTACTTTCCTCCAGGCTCAGGAACCAGACTATTTCCAGAACATGCTATCAGCAATGGGAAAGCCTTTCGCAGAGGCGATCAAGATTGGGGAAATAGTGGAAAATGGTTTGAAGACGGGAAGAATTTTGAGTCAAGCGGCCATTCGAGCGACCTCCCAAGCAATCCAAGGAGGGTCTGGAGGAATATCAAAGGGTAGGATGAAAGAGGAAACATCCATGGCAACTTCGGGTGATAGAAGACACCACGCTCCTAGACCCTTCTTTTCGGAAAGAACCCCCCAGCATTATTACTCTACTCAGGAAATGTCCTATATCCCTCAACCATACGCGGTCATGAATGCTCAACCTTTTGCGCAACCGCAACAGCATGTCAGTAGAAACCAAGCTCTATTTCCAAGAAATCAGCCTCCCCACCAGAACCACTATAATCCCCGACCTCCACAGAATAACTTCCGTCCTTGGGAACGACCAAAGAAATCAAACTTTACCCCAATTGGTGAATCTTACTCTAATCTATTCCCGAAACTTGTCCAAATGGGTCTACTGCAGCCGGTTCCTCGGAATAGACAAAACCCGGCATCGCCTTCCTACAAAGCTGGTGTCAGGTATGCATATCATTCAGAGGCAGAGGGCCACCATACTAATGACTGTTGGACTTTGAAACAAGCGGTGGAGAATTTAATAGAGCAAGGGAGGATTGTATTGAAGGATGAGGATGTCCCAAATGTGACCAATAATCCGCTGCCTGCTCACAATAACAGGCCGATAGTTGGGATGATTTGTGAAGACGAAGAATTCGATCCAGCGCTTAAGGCCATAATTGTTATTCCTGACGTGGGAAGGAAGCCCAAGGCGGCCCCGAAACAAGAGAAAGGGGAAAAGAAGAGTAAAATCACTGAGTTAGAACTAGAAAGGGAAATTGGTGCACCTAAGCAAGCCTTTGTGGCATGGGAGGCGATTAAGACACCACAACTGAATGAGCCAGTGTTTGTTGGGCGCGTACCGCAAAGGCTTAAGGACCATGAAGAGAAAGATAATGAGGATTCCATGACTGAAGAGAGTGAAGGAAAACATGAGGCAAAGCTCTGCGATACCCACATGGTCGAGCCAGGGAAAGGGACTATCAACGTTGAGATGAGATCAGACACTAAACTCCCAAACTAAAAGGCTAGACCATCCCCGATCAGGTGGAAACCCAGTAAACTTATCCTGCCGTATTTTTCTGCATCTAGAGTACTTCAGGGTGTAAATTGGATGTTTCTTTTAGTTTTTGTCTTTAAATTTCAGAGTGTGAACCTTGTTTATCTTTTCGATTTCAAGAAATGAAATTAATATTTCATCGTCCGTTTTCTTTTCTTTTGTTATTTTTTTTATTCTTCCAGATTTGTTTTAGTTTTCCCTTTCTCTTCTCTTTAGTTCGAATCATGCAGCTTTAAATAACATGACATGCTTGCGGACTTCATCCCTAGATCCTAAAACGCTGTCAGACTTCAGAATAATGAATCGAGAGTTGAAATGCACAAAAGTTTATTTTTGAGGAAATGAAACAATGAATTGGAATAACTGAAGGAAATTGGTTCGCATACAAAAAGGGTTGTGTTGTACTCAAGGAATACCCGAGTAGTTGTCTCAACAAAGAAAGGCCCATACTCGCCATAAGAAAGTGCGGCCCAGAAATCTCGAAATAGAACAACCGGCGTTAAGGCGCATTCCTCCTCATTACCAAGAAACAAAAAGAAAATTTCGCTCCTAATTGGAAGAATCCATGCATCATCCGGAAAATATCACTTAGAGGGAAACTGTATCTGGCAGACATTGAAGGAAATGATCTTGAAACGGCAGTCAATACAGATACAGCATAAAGGTACTATGTCAGGACTTCCTGTGACGTTGGCTTTTGTATAATTGAGGTGACGAAGGCTTTCTTTCTTGCTACCCCAAACACTATGAATCCTTTGTAAAACCTTTTGAGTCGGTTACCTTTCTTTGGCTACCCTCTTTGGAATCCAAATAAAAAAAAAACCAAAAAACAAAACAAAACAAAACAAAGTACCTGAACTACGTTCTGACTTGATTCCGAAAGGATACGTAGGCAACCTCTCCCTGAGGTTCAGTCACACCAAAATAAAAATCCCAATTTCCCCAAAAATTAAAACTGGGGCAGATGATATGACAGTTCAGTTTAGATCCGTCGAAGATGGTTCCAGAGTTGTAATTCCATTCAAATTCCTTCTTACCCAAAAACCTTGTTCAAGTCCTTCGGATCAATTGGCAAAGGCAAAAAAGTGAAGAATGTCATTGACGGAAATCTGACACAGCCCTGAATTGAGAGAAATAAAATGAGAGAGTCTTATCGGTGAAAACCTTCGGGTACCATAAGGCGATGGCGATTGGAGAAGATAAAAATGAGAGAGTCCCTTTAGTGAAAACTCGCAAAGAGCACTATCAGGCGACAGTGAGAAGAGAAATGAGAGGGATCGATTGGCGGAAACCCGCAAAGGGCGCCACCAACCAAAAAGAAGACGTCCCTTCACTAAAAGAATTTTGGCAAGGTTCCCTAGTTTTGAAATTGCGAATCAATGGGTTCATAAGAAGTTGGAAAGTTTATGTGGGTCAGGCGTCTAGTCCAAGAAACATGTCATGTTTATTTGGAGTCAGCATGCATCCCAGATAAGTCCTTCTTTTCCCCGAAAGGGACGCTTCTCTTTAAACTCATTTTCTTGCTTTTTTGTATAGTTATTCTTTGAATCCCTTTCGGTTTAATTTTAATTCTGAAACTATTACAAAGAAAGGCGGCAGGACCGGTTTTACAGGACTCCGTCTGGTAAAAAAAAGAGTTGAAGAAAGATACCCGACCTCAGTGGTGTATTGATCCAATCCCAACTGATCATGATGGTCGATCACTTCCAAAGGAACGGATGTTAGGAAGAAAATGGAAATCAAAGGCTAAGGTCTTAGAAGAAACGGAATGAAGCAGAAGGACAGAACCCACACAGAAAACCCTCGTGGAATCCCGAGGATGAACCCGGTCATGTTTGAAAAGAAGTCACCCCAAATACAATTGGTAGCAAACTTCTCAATGGAAATGGGGAAACGATCAAGCAATGAAGATAATCAAGGCCACAAAGTCAACCACTTTTTCAACTGATAAAATGTTCTCTGTTGAAAGCAGGTCTGTTTAATTGTGCAAGAAGAAGGTACAACTCGAAGAAATGAAGTACGCAAGAATTAAAATGGCTCTGGAACAAGGAAAACACATAAAAAGGGAAGTTTCTTTTTAGAGCTTTATCTTATGCATTTGTTGATGGTTAAAAAGAAAGCCTAAAAGAAGGCCCAAAAGGAAGAATAAAAGAAAAGAAAATGAAAACTCCAAAAAAAAAGAATCAAATCATATCAGTCCAATATTTGTTTGGACCCCGGTCAGAAAAACCGAGGGTCTTTCCGGCCAGAAAGCAGTGAAACTTTTATCCCCGGTCAAAAACCGAAGATCTCCCAGTCAGAAAACTGCGGAGCCATTTACTTTAACCCCGGCGAAAAAACCGAGGGTCTAACGGCCAAAAAACCGTTAGACATTGTTTGAATTCCGTCCAGAAAGCCGTGAAACTTTTATCCCCGGTCAGAAAACCGAGGATCTCCCAGTCAGAAAACTGCGGAGCCATTTACTTTAACCCCAATGGAAATGGGGAAACGATCAAGCAATGAAGATAATCAAGGCTACAAAGTCAACCACTTTTTTCAACTGATAAAATGTTCTTTGTTGAAAGCAGGTCTGTTTAATTATGCAAGAAGAAGGTACAACTCAAAGAAGTGAAGTACGTAAGCATTGAAATGGCTTTAGAACACATAAAAAGGGAAGTTTCTTTTTAGAGCTTTATCTTATGCATTTGTTGGTGGTTAAAAAGAAAGCCTAAAAGAAGGACCAAAAAGAAGAATAAAAGAAAAGAAAATGAAAACTCCAAAAAAGAGAATCAAATCATATCAGTCCAATATATGTTTGGACCCCAGTCAGAAAAACCGAGGGTCTTTCCGGCCAGAAAGCCGTGAAACTTTTATCCCCGGTTAGAAAATCGAGGATCTCCCAGGCAAAAAACTACGGAGCCATTTACTTTAACCCCGGCCAAAAAACCGAGGATCTTACGGCTAAAAACTGTTAGATATTGTTTGAATTCCGGCCAGAAAGCCGTGAAACTTTAATCCCCGGTCAGAAAACCGAGGATCTCCCAGTCAAAAAACTGCGGAGCCATTTACTTTAACCTCGGCCAAAAAACCGAGGGTCCGGCGGCCAAAAAACCGTTAGGCATTGTTTGAATTCCGGCCAGAAAGCCGTGAAACTTTTATCCCCGGTCAGAAAACCGAGGATCTCCCAGTCAGAAAATCGCGGAGCCATTTACTTTAACCCCGGCCAAAAAACCGAGGGTCTGACGGCCAAAAAACCGTTAAAAAAAAACCGTTAGACATTATTTGAATTCCGGCCAGAAAGCCGTGAAACTCTTCTTCAAAATCCCGGCCAGAAAGCCGTGGAACGTTTTTTTGCGAAACTGTGATTTTCATACCCAAAGAGTCTTTTTAATCATTTTCTGTGTCACAACTAACTCACGAAATTTTCCTAGCAAAACTGGGGTAGAAAAATTTCGTTCGTTGTTTGTTTTGTTGTCTAAATAGGTTTGAACTCGGGACGCAAGGATCGAGATAACCTACGAGTGGAACATCAATCCTGCATGTAGAAAAGAAGAAAGGAACCAAAAGAAAATGAGTCCAAATGTTGGAGTAAACAAAAGCGCGGATTGCTCAGAATCTGATGGAAGTAACAAGCTTCGCCGACTCCGTTTCACTCAGTGTTACAGAAATAAACAAGCACGTACAAGCTTGTTGAGCATCAAGATTCAGATCAAGGTCTACAACAAATCAACTAAGATTCAAGATCAAGTTTTCAAGAGAATCATAGATAGGAATCTTGTAACTCGTAATTTGGTAGCATAGCTAGTTTAGCTTTAATTTCCTTTTGGTGTAATAAGGAGGTTAGTGAGCAGTAAGCAGCAACATCGGCAACGATAACAAAACAGCAAAGTGTCAGTCCACGGTAGTCCCAGCTACCAAAACTTCCCGAACTACATTGACCTGATTCCCTTTTAGCCAGGGATATGTAAGAGACCTTCTGAAGCAAAGGTTCGGTCAAACTTTTCAAAAAAAATGCTTCATACGGAGTGCTCAAAATAGGCCAAAATTGCTCGTATTTGCTCATTATCTTTGCACAAAACTCTTCGAGTTTACACGCAAAGAGGGGAGCTGTGAGCACGTGATTTTTGCCCTACATGAGAATTACTCCCAAAAATGCAAAATAAAATAGTTTTGTGTTGAGCGTGATTTTCGTGATTTTTTGTGTTATTTTTCTCTTATTATTTGTGTCTTTTGTGTGCGCATTTCTATTTAAATTAATATAAAATACAAAATATTTGCATTTTGCATATAAATTCGTGTTTGCGATTAAGAGTAATTAAGTTTGTTTTGCGAGAATAAAAAAATAACAAAAATATGTATCTTTTGCATTTTTTTTGTCCAATTGTGTGATTTTATTTTTGGTGCTTTGATTGTGTGTGCGATAATTATTATTAAGAATTAATTTGTATTTGTAAAGATAATTTTTGGTTTTTAATTTGATCTAGTATTTTGATTCTTAAATTAGGAATTAATTGCAAAAGAAAAGAGAGAAAGAATTGGAAAAAAGAAGAGAAAGTGGACTGGGCTAGTCCAAAACCGGCCAATACCATGCCCAAAGAACCCAAGCCCAAAAGAAAACCAACCCGTTTAGCCCCTTTATCCGCCCGTTTGGTCCAAGATCAATCACAGCTGTTGGATCCTTGTGATCCAACGGTTAGAATTAAATCCCTGATTTAACCCAACCAAAACCCCCTAAACCCGGTTACACCCTAAACCAAACAAACCCTTCGCCTGGCCATCTCCCTCCAAACTAAAAAAACCACCGCCGTCAGCCGCCGTCTCCCGCCCGTCGGAAATCGCCTCACGGCGGTTCCGGTAGGCCAATCACCCCCAAATCAACACCATATCTTCCCCTTCTCCCTCTCAACACGAATCCTTTACCCATTTTACTCGAATCATTGTCGAGCTCTTCGAATATTAGATCGAAAGTTCGCCGGAAATTGAGATTCACCCCAAACCACTCCAAATTAACACCACACCACCACCGGACTATCCCCTCCATGAATCCATGGCCCTTTTTGCTCGAATCTAACCGGAAACCATTAAGCCCCAAATCGAGACTTCAAGAACCCTAAAATCCAAATTTGGGCCGCCGGGTTAGATTTAAAGAAATTGGGATTAGAATAGACTTTAATTGAGATGTTTTCAGTTGAAAACATTTCAATTAAAGTCCATTTGATTCCCAAAGTCCAAATTTAAGTCCAAAACCGAGAATTCTTTCCAAGGTTGCTGATATTTGATTTCTTTTGAGGTAATGTTATTTTCCTGTTTATTTCAATTTGTTTTGTGTATTTGTTTAGTTTAACTTGATTAATTTCTTCTCGATTTTTCGTTTGGCCGTCCCTGTTTTATTTTTTTTCTTCTCAAAGACCTTTTGTTTGGTCAATTACTTTTCTGTGTTGCTTATTTGATTGTGAATGTCGTCGAATACGTGTTCGCGTTGATTAGCGTCGTCGAACAATTAGCTTTGTATTCCCCCGGCACTAGCCGAGATTTGCTTGAATCACTGTTTTGAGTTGTTCTTCATTTGGCAATTTTTCTGATTTGCATTGTTGATTGACATTGATTCTGTTAGTTACTGAATTGGATATAGCTGTGTTGGATTTTTAACTTAAAATCTAAAAGCCAACAGCTAGCTTGTCTAAGAGGTGTAGTGCACATGGGAACCATTTCACATGTTTTGAACAGAAAGAACAGGCTGCCAATACGCCTTTTCATTTAAAAATGGGTTTAGACAATAAGTAATGGACTGGACAGAGAGTGTCATGGCAGTTTTTAGTGTATTGAACCTTTGTGAATGCTCTTTAGAGCTGGAAAATCAAAGCACATGGGGGGATGATTTAAAGGTTTAAAGAGAGGCATGTGCAAGGAATATTTGAGAGGTTTCAGGTTTGTCTTTCTTTGCCTATAAAAGGAAGAAGACTGGAAACACAAAGATGAATACTCTCGCACAGATCACTGGCAGAACACGTTAGAAAAAAAAACACACAGCTACACTCTAAAAACACAACTTTGAATTATCAGTTTTGGAGATTCTTTAACGATCAGTTAAAAGGGATTCATTTTCTTTGTTGTTTTGGATCACAAAAGTGACTGTTTGGTCTGTTGAGAATACACATAAGCAGTTTCTCTGTTTGTTTTGGATCACAAAAGTTTTGAAGTATTCTTGAGTTTTATTTGGTTCGAGTCTGTTGATGTTTGGATATTTTGGAAATTACTGAGTTTCTTCATTGAGTTCTCTGTTGGTTCAAGACTACTCCTGGATTTCTGAATCTTCGCTGGCTACTGTTTCTGTTGCTGTTTGTTCTGTTGGAGCTGCCTACTTATTTTCTCTTCCATTTTTCTTGCTTGAAATTCCAGGTACACATCTATGGGTTGTCTATTCTTTTACTGAAAACGAAATGAAAGAATGTTTTGAATATTGCCGCGAAGCCATCATGTGAATGATTTTGTTAGATATCCGTTAAATTGGGGGGTGTTAGTTGTATTAACGATTGTACTATTAGGCATTGAGGGTTTAAGAGCGCACACAATTATGTATGTCTATTTTGTTTTTACTTTCGTTATGAATAATTCGAAATAAAATCTGTTAGGCTTGTATTGTAATCTTGATTTATTTTTAGACTATCGTTTAGTTTTCGTTATGCTTGACTTGTTTCTATTTTTGTTAGCATATATTTAGATCCGTGTAAGTAAAACTAGCCAATACGGATTGAGATTTTCCTTGATATGTTAAATTGGTAATTTGTTAAAGTCAAGTAATTTAAAGCATGTTTAAGGTATTAAGTTGATTGATGTTAATTATTAATGCAAGGTATTTTGAATCATTTTTGAATTTCTTCATTTGATTTTCCCTTGAAATTTATTTGTACTTAAGTAGACAATATAAGTTAGCCCGGGTTTTAGATGCCAATGTTAGATCGATTTTAATCGCATAGTCTTGTTTTCGCTAATTAACATCGGATTAAGGATAGTAAACAATCTTACTTTTTAATAATTGGATCAAGGTGAATTATTTCTATTTCGCATATTTTGATCAATTTTCCGTTAGTTTATATCTTGTCATTCAATCTCCGGCCATAAATCAAAAAGCTAGGAAATAATATATCATTTGGTATGATTCTTTAATTGGAAATAATTTTAAGGGATACACTGTTAAATAAATTGATCCTTTTGGTTTAGTTTTACAATGGTTTTAATCGGCATAGTTTCAAATAAATAATCCGGATACCTTTTTTTTATATATTCACCTATCTGTCAAAAGTCCGAGTCTATGTTGTAATTAGTCTTTCTTTTGGTATGGTTTCAAATTAATAGAGCGGTTTAAAAAGTTTAATTGGAGCATATAATTTATAAACATGTATAAAATCAGGTATTTTTAGCCATTTATAATAATTGAAGCGACCGTGCTAGAACCACGGGATCCGGGGGTGCCTAACACCTTCCCTCGGGTCAACAGAATTCCTTACTTAGAATTTCTGGTTCGCAGACTTCATTTGGAAAGTCGAAATTTCCTAGATTCGGGATTTAAATAAATTGGTGACTTGGGACACCTTAATTTATTCCAAGTGGCGACTCTGAAATAATAAAAATGACCTCGTTTCAAATATTGTCACTTAAATTGGAAAAACTCCCTTGCGCTTCTACCCCCGAGTAGCGGGCGCGCCAAAAGGAGGTGTGACAATAACATTGTCAATTAACCCTGTTATCAAATATCTTATTCCAAAACTCCCACTTTACTCACAATGTGGTATGGAAACCTCATGATTACTTTCCCGAATTAATGCATCATATTTATCCTTACCTGGTGCTCGTCTCAAAGTCTAGAACTCAACGGTCACAAAATAGAAATGGCTAAATATGAATAGAAACTATGCAAAGATTGTCAAATAATCCTAACAGGCATGGCTCAAATTTAGGATATTATGCTGGATTTTTATTTCTAGAAAGAGAAAATTTTAAACACAAACTTTTCACCACCAGGACCTTGTCCTCATATAATATTCACCGCAGCTTGCAGCTCGGTTTTTAAAACAAAATATTTTCATGCTATACAAAAATTTTGAGGATCTCATCCTCCACTCTAAATCACAAGTATTTGCACATTGCGCCACTGATGTTATTTCCTTTCTTTCTTCTTTTCAACTATTGTCCGTCAAAGAGTATCACAATACAAAAGAACCCTCATACCGACAGGGTATACAATTTAACCATTGAAAATAGTTATTTCAGGAATTACATCAATTCCCATTGTAATAATTAATATAAAGTCACTTTTGACCTCATCAATATTCCTAGTGACCAATACATAATAATAGAGATAATTATCTCCATTTAATAGCATAGCGTGAGTATTCACATAAGTAGATTTGATGATTACGAAGCTCACTCATGAGCAGAGCATATTAAGAGGACTTGCCTCAATTCTTCAAAGATCAAATCAAATAGAGGAAAAATATTCCTTTTATAACAATCAGAATTGTACATGTCATAACATCATCTGGTGTAGTGACCTCAGTCACACCATAGAAATTATGTCAACAACTAGATCTCCACCTCTAGAAGTCTCACCTCCGCTTCAAATATCCTGACCTCTAACTCTGGCTGGTCATGTGAGCTAAGTATTGACTGCAATGGGCAAGTAGATTGAGTGCCTTCGTAAATTATATTTCTCTAACCTGCCACATTCATAACAACTCCTTTGAGGATCAGCTAACTTATTGGACATGACGACATATTCGGACACTATCATAATAACTTGGCATAATCGTTCAGACCATACATGCCATACCTTTCAAAGAGTCGGGGAGGTAAACTCTTCCAAAACATTTCTACAAATAGGGTTGAGTAGGTAATGTCGCATTGTCCGGTCTGCCCTATTCATAGGCTTGTCACAAACATTGACGACCAATTACCTCTCTTGCTATGCTAGCTTGACATTGTGGAACTACCCTATTTGCTCATATACTCTTTATTATTCTTTGGGCTGATTCTTACCCCCTGCAGAGTACTGAGCCTCAAATATGCATAGTTTATTTGGGGGACCTTTCCATACCATATATATACATTCCAAGCCAAAAATGACATAACACATGGCCATCCGATCCATTCACTAAAAGTGGATTTCCCCCTTTTGGCTATAAGTCAAAGTCACAACATCTGATAGTCCACAATAATTATCCTTCACAACTTCAAATAAATCAACCAAACATCAAGGTCCATTAAAACTATAGCCGTTAGTAAATACATTATGTTTCCACTACTTCACTCGCTACCTGAAACACAGTAGAATCAACCCTCTCACTTTTAACTATTACCGCGTTCTGCAATATCTCATAGCAACAGTCAATAAATTACCTTGGATTCTCAAATGAAGAACCACTGAAAGAGATAGCGAAGAGTTTGGTGAAACTTATCTGAAACTCCAGAAAACTTCTGAAGGCATCGTTGATCTATCACCAGCCTGTGCCATTGTCGGCTGAAGAAGCAGTACATGCCTTCACCATTCGTGGGAAGACAAGAGTAGAAATTCAACTTAACATTTGAAGAACAAACTCGCACGATAGGAAAGAATGAAGGGAATATTTTCCTAACTCCGTAGCCTTTGGGGGATAAATACAGACGTCTCCGTACCGATCCCTCAAACTCTACTAAGGTTGTTCGTGAGTTGTGAGACCTGTGCAACCTAGTGCTCTGATACCAACTTGTCACGACCCGGATTTCCCACCATCGGGAGTCATGATGGCGCATACTAGTGGAAGCTAGGCAAGCCAACTGTTACTTAGATTTTTCATTAGTTACCACTATCTTCATAAGAATTTAAATAAAATCATATAATTACAGCGAAATAATTAAACTTAGCGGAAGACTTAGTCAATTTTATCCAATATGATACAGAAAACCCAAACATGATACACTACCCAAGACTGGTGTCATAATACTCACTAACTTCTAAGAATAATACACATAATTGTCTGAAGGAAATATAAGTTGTTTATCCCGAATACATGAGATAACGGAATGAAATACATAGATAGAAGAGACAACGGGTCCTGCGGACGCCTGCAAGGCTACCTCGTAGTCTCAATAGTCAGAGAATATCCACAATCGTGCTACTGCTGCTGCTGCTGTCCATAACCTGTATCTGCGCAAAAAGAGCGCAGAGTGTAGTATCAGCACAATCGACCCCATGTGCTGGTAAGTGCCTAGCCTATCCCAGCGAAGTAGTGACGAGACTAAGACCAGTCACCCACATAAACCTGTACAATTAAGATATATATATACATATACAACATCATAAAACGTTATCGAACGTTTATAAGGAAAGAATGTCACGACCCGGATTTCCCACCATCGGGGGTCATGATGGCCCCTACTAAATGGAAGCTAGGCAAGCCAAATATTAAATACACCTCCATTAATTACCAAATTCTTATTAAGACTTATTATTAAAACATATAAATTACAGCGGAATAATCAAAATTAGCGGAAGACTTAGTCAAATATGATACACTACCCAAGACTGGTGTCACATTACTCACGAACTTCTAAGAATAATACACATAATTGTCTGAAAGAAAATACAAGCTGTTTATCTCGATTACATGAGATAACATAATGAAAAGCATAGATAGAAGAGACAACGGGTCCTGCGGACGCCTGCAAGGCTACCTCGTAGTCTCAGTAGTCGGAAAATCCACAAGTCGCTACTGCCGCTGCTGCTGTCCGTAACCTGTATCTGCGCAAAAAGAGCGCAGAGTGTAGTATCAGCACAACCGACCCCATGTGCTGGTAAGTGCCTGGCCTATCCCAGCGAACTAGTGACAAGGCTAAGGCCGGTCACCCACATAAACCTGTACAGTTGCAATATACATATATATACAATACATTTATAAGGAAAGACTATGCTCTGAAATAATAGTCAATAACTCGTGATATCCAGACTAATATAATCAACAGAATAAATCTTACTTTCATGTCTCAATTCCTTTCTCATTTCATATCTCGTGGTAGGCGTACCACCCGCTCCCAACTATCACAGTAACTACATCTTGTGGTAGGCGTACCACCCGCTCCCAACTATATCAATAACTACATCTTGTGGTAGGCGTACCACCCGCTCCCAACTATATCAATAGTCTACCGGCAACTATGGACAATGCCAAGATTTAAATCATTTTGTGGTCGGCGTGCCACACGATCCCATTTATTATTATATAAGTGGTCGGCGCGCCACACGATCCCAATTCATAAATATATATTACCGGCATTTAGCCAATAATCTTTGCATCAACAATATTTATAATTACCGGTTTTAAACCAATAATTGATAATAATTTCAACAATTTATCTCCATTACCGGTATAACACCAATAACTCTTAATCAACAATTTATTTATAACTAAATTCCTATTCCTTCGAGCTAGGATAGAACAAACACTTACCTCGAAAGTTTATGAATGATTCAATCCGTAGCAATGCATTTTCCTTTCGAATTTGACTCCAATCCAATCGTATCTATACACAATTGATTTAATATCATCAATACTACTCAACAAACTAATTCTTAAGACCAAATACAACTTTTACAACATTCTACCCGGAATAGTGAATTTCAACCCCGGGCCCACATGGTCGGAACTCGGGGTTAGGACCAAAATCCGGTTACCCATCCCCCCACGAGTTCATGTATATGATTTGTTTCAAAATCGGACCTCAATTCGAGGTCCAATTTCCCAATTTATGAAAAACCCTATATTCTAACAAAACAAGAAATTCTACCATGAAAACCTTTGATTTCTATTGAAAAACATGTTTAATGATGTTAGGAATTGAAAGAATTAAGTAAAAAGTGACTTACAATTATTTTGATGAAGAAGGAATCCGTGAAGAATCGCAATTGGGTGTTTTTGTTTTTGTAAAAAGTGAAGAAATGGACTGAAAATTGTGTTTTACAGGTCTCTGTGTTCGCATTTGCGAACATGGGTTCGCAATTGCGAACCCCGACCAATTTCTGGAGTTTGAAAAATAAGCTAAGGTTGGAAAGTTCGCATTTGCGAACATTTGTTCGCATTTGCGAACACTGGCAGCCAAAGGGAGTGTTCGCATTTGCGAACTAATGTTTGCATTTGCGAACACAGGTAGTATTGGGCAGTGTTCGCATTTGCGAACACAGGCAGTATAGGGAATGTTCGCATTTGCGAACTTTTGTTCGCATTTGCGAACATAGGCAGGCCCTGGGGACTTTCGCATTTGCGATCAGGGTTCGCATTTGCGAGCCCTGCCTTGTACTGCCCCCTTCGTAATTGCGAGAAATACTTCGCAATTGCGAAGCCAACAGCTGGGTGAAAAACCAGCAGTGCAGAAATTCAGAATTTCATCCAACGGCCTATCAAATCTTTACCCGAGCCCCCGGGCTCCAAACCAAACATGTACACAACCTCAAAAACACATTATGAACTTGTTCGTGCGATCACATCGCCAATATCACATCGTTTTCATCAAATCAAGCCTCAATTCATGATTTTCATACTTTTGGTTTTCAAAACTTCCTAACTTGGAACTCAAGGTCCAAAACATCTCAAACGACATCCGAATGTCACCAAACTTTACAGAAATCACATATATAATATTTAAGACTTGTACCGGGCGTCGGAACCAAAATACGAGCCCGATACCAAGGTCAATTAATTCATTTCCTTTAACAATTATATCAAAAACAATTTCATAGAAAAATTCATAACTTGGGGTCTAGGCCTCAGAATTCGACTCCGGACGCATGTCCAAGTCCCATATTTTCCTACGGACCTCTCGGGACCATCCAATCTCGTGTCCGGATCCGTTTACCAAAAATGTTGACCGGAGTCAACCATATCAATATTAATATCATTTTTATCCAAATTTCTCATAGAATTCATATTTTCTTTCACAAAATCTTTCCGGCTACATGTTCGGATCGTGCACGTAAATCAAGGCAACATAGAATGAGGTTTTCAAGGGCTTAGAAACTCGAAATGATTAATTAAATAAGTGATGACCCTTTGGGTCGTCACAATCTCCACCTCTAAAACAACCGTTCGTCCTCGAACGGACAAAGAAAGAAGTACCTGAGTCAGGAAACAAGTGTGGGTAGCGGCTCCGCATATCAGACTCGGACTCCCAGGTCGATGCCTCAGGAGGCTGACCTCTCCACGGAACACGCACAGAAGGATAACTCTTCGACCTCAACTGTCGAACCTGCCGGTCTAGAATAGCCACCGGCTCCTCCTCGTAAGATAGATCATTGTCCAATTGGACAATACTGAAGTCTAACACATGAGTGGGATCGCCGTGGTATCTCCGAAGCATAGATACGTGAAAAACTGGATGCACGGCTGATAAGTTAGGCGGCAAAGCTAATCTGTAAGCCACCCCTCCCACTCTGTCTAGAATCTCAAATGGACCAATATACCTAGGGCCTGAGCTTGCCCTTCTTCCCGAACCTCATCACGCCCTTCATAGGCGACACTCGGAGCAATACTCGTTCACCAACCATGAAATCCACATATCGAACTTTACGATCCGCATAAGTCTTCTGCCTGGACTGAGCTGAACGCAATCTCTCCTGAATAGTCTTGACCTTATCCAAGGCCTCCTGAACTAAGTCTGTACCCAACAACCGAGCCTCTCCCGGTTCAAACCATCCAACCGGTGATCGACATCGCCTACCATACAACGCCTCATACGGAGCCATCTGGATGCTAGATTGGTAACTGTTATTGTAGGCGAACTCTGCTAATGGTAGAAACTGGTCCCACGAGCCTCCGAAATCAATAACACAGGCTCGAAGCATGTCCTCAAGAATCCGAATAGTCCTCTCGGACTGGCCATCCGTCTGAGGATGAAATGCTGTACTCAACTGAACCTGGGTGCCTAACTCCTGCTGGACCGCTCTCCAGAACTGCGAGGTAAACTGCGTACCCCGATCAGAGATAATAGATACTGGCACCCCATGGAGACGAACAATCTCCCTAATGTAAACCTCCGCTAACCTCTCCGATGAGTAGGAGACAGACACTGGAATAAAGTGTGCTGATTTGGTCAGTCTATCAACAATGACCCAAATAGCATCAAATTTCCTCCGAGTCAAAGGAAGTCCAGTAACGAAGTCCATAGTGATCCGCTCCCATTTCCACTCGGGAATCTCAATCCTCTGGAATACACCACCAGGCCTCTGGTGCTCATATTTCACCTGCTGATAATTTAGACACCGAGCGACATACGCAACGATATCTTTCTTCATTCTGCGCCACCAATAGTGCTGCCGTAAGTCCCGGTACATCTTCGCGGCGCCCGGGTGAATAGAATACCGCGAACCGTGGGCCTCCGCTAAGATTAACTCTCGAATCCCTTCGACATTGGGCACACAAACTCGACCCTGCAATTTCAATATCCCATCATCATCTAGATTTACCTGTGTGGCACCTCCCCGCTCTATTGTATCTCTCAACTCAAGCAAATGAGGATCATCAAATTGCCTCTCACGGATACGCTCTAATAAAGAAGAACGAGCGACCGTGCAGGCTAACACCCTGCTAGGCTCAGAAATGTCCAATCTCACGAACCGGTTGGCTAATGCCTGGACGTCTAGAGCTAATGGTCTCTGACTGACCGGAATATATGCAAGACTACCCATGCTGGCGGACTTTCTACTCAATGCATCGGCCACCACATTGGCCTTACCTGGGTGATATAAAATAGTAACATCATAGTCTTTTAGCAACTCTAGCCACCTTCTCTCTGCCTCATATTCAACTCTTTCTGCTTAAACAAATACTGAAGACTCTTATGATCGGTGTATACTTCACATGCTACACCATACAAATAATGCCTCCGGATCTTCAATGCGTGAATAATCGCCGCCAATTCTAGATCATGCACCGGATAGTTCTTCTCATGAATCTTCAACTGCCTCGAAGCATAGGCAATAACCTTGCCATCCTGCATTAACACTGCACCAAGCCCAATACGGGAAGCATCACAATAAACAGTATAAGGTCCCGTACCCTGTGGGTAAAACCAATACCGGTGCTGTGGTCAAGGTTGTCTTGAGCTTTTGAAAGCTCGCCTCACATTCATCGGACCATTCAAATTGAACACCCTTCTGGGTCAATCTGGTCAGTGGGGTTGCAATAGACGAAAATCCTTCTACGAATCGGCGATAATAACCCGCTAACCCCAAGAAACTCCGAATATCCGTGGCTGATGTCGGTCTAGGCCAGTTCTTGACTGCCTCAATTTTCTTCGGATCAACCTGAATACCTGCTGCCGTCACAATATGACCCAGGAGTGCAACTGAACTTAGCCAAAATTCACACTTTGAAAATTTTGCATATAGCTGGCTATCTCTCAGAGTCTGTAAGGACACTCTGAGATGTTGCGCATGCTCCTCCTAACAACGGGAATATATTAATATGTCATCAATGAAGACTATTACAAACAAGTCTAAATAAGGCCGGAACACCCGATTCATTAATTCCATAAAAGCTACTGGAGCATTTGTCAACCCAAAAGACATGACCAGAAATTCATAATGTCCATACCGAGTGCGGAACGCCGGTCTTAGGGACATCAGATGCCCTAATCTTCAGCTGATGATAGCCAGATCTCAAATCTATCTTTGAAAATACCTTGGCACCCTGAAGCTGGTCAAATAAATCATCAATTCGCGGAAGTGGATATTTATTTTTGATAGTCACCTTGTTTAACCGTCGATAGTCAATGCACATTCTCATCGAACCATCTTTCTTCTTTACAAATAATACAGGTGCACCCCACGGCGAAACACTGGGCCTAATGAAACCCTTTTCAAGTAAATCCTGCAACCGTTCCTTCAATTCTTTTAACTCTGGCGGAGCCATACGGTATGGGGGAATGGAAATGGGCTGAGTGCCCTGGAGCCAAGTCAATGCAAAAATCAATGTCCCTATCGGGCGGCATACCTGGCAAGTCTGAAGGAAATACTTCAGGAAATTCGCGAACCACAGGCACGGAGTCAATAGAAGGAACCTCAGCACTAGAATCACGGACATAGGCCAAATAAGCCAAGCATCCCTTTCCAACCATACGCTGAGCCTTAACATAAGAAATAACATTACGGCTAGTATGACCTGAAATTCCTTTCCACTCTATATGAGGCGAATTCGGCAGAGCTAAAGTCACAGCCTTGGCATGGCAATCTAAAATAGCATGATATGGAGATAGCCAATCCATGCCTAGTATAATATCAAAGTCCACCATATTTAGGAGTAATAAATCAGCACGGGTCTCGAGACCCTCAATTACTATAATACATGACCGATGAACTCGATCAACCACAATAGAGTCGCCTACTAGTGTAGACACATGAACAGGAACACTCAGTGGATCACCTGGGCTGAATCAAGTATGGTGCAAAATAGGAAGACACATACGAATATGTAGACCCGGGGTCAAATAATGCTGATGCCTTTCTATCACAAACCAAAATAATACCTGTAATGACGGCATCAGAAGACTCAGCCTCTGGTCTGGCGGGAAGTGCATAACATCGGGGCTGTGCCCCACCACCCTGAGCAGTATCTCTAGGACGATCAGCTGCTGGCTGGTCTCTACCTCTATCGGTCCGAGCTCCACCTCTATGACCTCTACCTCCACCTCTATGTCCTCTACCTCCGCCTCTAGCCGGCTGGGCAGGCTGTGAGGGAACTGGGGCCTGAATCATGGCACGAGAACCCTGCTGGTGAGATCTGTCAGAAGCTCGAGGGCAATACTTTGCAATGTTCCTAAGATCACCACACGTAAAACAAGCCCTCGGCTGCTGAAAATAGCGAAGTGGTGGTGCACTGATAGGCTGCTGATCAGAGTAGCGTGGCTGAGAATTACGATCACCTGAAGCATCATGAGAAACCTGAAGAGCTGACCGATAAGGCCTAGGAGGATGGCCTCTATCATAAAAATCTCTATCTCCAGACGAGGTACCACTGAATCTACCCGAATTACGAGATCTCTTATCCGATCCATGTCTCGCTCCCTGTGACAGAGCCATCTCGATCCGGCGGGCTGCATTAGCCGCCTCCTGAAAAGTGATTTCAGTTCCTGCCCCCATAGCCATCTGTAGCCGAATTGGCTTATTCAAGCCATCAATAAACCTCCTCACTCTCTCCCGATCTGTGGGAAGTATGATAATAGCATGACGAGCCAGGTCCACGAACCTAGTCTCGTACTGTGTGACAGACATAGAACCCTGATGAAGACGCTCAAATTGTCTGCGCATAACCTCCCGCTGAGTTGCTGGAAGGAACTTTTCCAAGAATAATTCCGCAAACTGCTCCCAAGTCAAAGATGACGATCCCGCTGGCCTGGATAGACAATAATCTCTCCACCAAGTCTTGGCGGAACCGGATAACCGAAAAGTAGCAAAGTCCACACCATTAGTCTCCACAATACCCATAGTACGGAGAACTTCGTGGCAGTTGTATAGGAAATCATGTGGATCCTCTGAAGGAGTGCCACTGAATGTGGTAGTGAACAGCTTGGTAAACCTGTCCAATCTCCATAACGCGTCAGCAGGACATAGCTGCACCATCATTAGATGGAGTCACAATAACAGGCTGAGCTGCCTCAACTAGCTGAATCACAGGAACCTGAGCCTGAGGAATTACTGGTTCCGGAGTGCACGTAGCAGGAGTCTGATTACCTCCTCCAGCCTGAGAGATGGCTGGTACTACTGGTAATAAACCTGCTCTGGTGATATGATCCATAAAACCTGCTATCCGGACCAAAGCATCCTGAAGATTCGGTGAAAATAAAGTTCCTCCTGGGACCTGAGCTGGGCCTACTGGAGCTGCTGGGGCTGGAACTTCCTCCTCGATATGAACTTGAGGTTCTGCCACTCGTGCTGCTGCTCGGGGCTGAGCTCTGCCCCTACCTTGTCCTCTAGGACGACCTCGACCTCGGCCTCTACCCCTAGCAGGAGCTGCCGCTGCTGGGACCTCGGGCTGTTGGTCAGTAGATGAGGATGCACGTGTCCTTACCATCTGCGGAAGAACAGAGTAGAAGTTCAATTAACATTTAAAAGATCAAGTCGCACGACCGGAAAGAATAAAGGGAATATTTTCCTAACTCCGTAGCCTCTGGAGGATAAATACAGACGTCTCCGTACCGATCCTTCAGACTCTACTAAGGTTGTTCGTGAGTTGTGAGACCTGTGCAACCTAGTGCTCTGATACCAACTTGTCAAGACCCGGATTTCCCACCATCGGGGGTCATGATGGCGCCTACTAAATGGAAGCTAGGCAAGCCAAATATTAAATACACCTCCATTAATTACCAAATTCTTATTAAGACTTATTATTAAAACATATAAATTACAGCGGAATAATCAAAATTAGCGGAAGACTTAGTCAAATATGATACACTACCCAAGACTGGTGTCACATTACTCACGAACTTCTAAGAATAATACACATAATTATCTGAAAGCAAATACAAGCTGTTTATCTCGATTACATGAGATAACAGAATGAAAAGCATAGATAGAAGAGACAACGGGTCCCGCGGACGCCTGCAAGGCTACCTCGTAGTCTCAGTAGTCGGAAAATCCACAAGTCGCTACTGCCGCTGCTGCTGTCCGTAACCTGTATCTGCGCAAAAAGAGCGCCGAGTGTAGTATCAGCACAACCGACCCCATGTGCTGGTAAGTGCCTGGCCTATCCCAGCGTACTAGTGACGAGGCTAAGGCCAGTCACCCACATAAACCTGTACAGTTGCAATATACATATATATACAATACATTTATAAGGAAAGACTATGCTCTGAAATAATAGTCAATAACTCGTGATATCCAGACTAATATAATCAACAGAATAAATCTTACTTTCATGTCTCAATTCCTTTCTCATTTCATATCTCGTGGTAGGCGTACCACCCGCTCCCAACTATCACAGTAACTACATCTTGTGGTAGGCGTACCACCCGCTCCCAACTATATCAATAACTACATCTTGTGGTAGGCGTACCACCCGCTCCCAACTATATCAATAGGCTACCGGCAACTATGGCCAATGCCAAGATTTAAATCATTTTGTGGTCGGCGTGCCACACGATCCCATTTATTATTATATAAGTGGTCGGCGCGCCACACGATCCCAATTCATAAATATATATATTACCGGCATTTAGCCAATAATCTTTGCATCAACAATATTTATAATTACCGGTTTTAAACCAATAATTGATAATAATTTCAACAATTTATCTCCATTACCGGTATAACACCAATAACTCTTAATCAACAATTTATTCATAACTAAATTCCTATTCCTTCGAGCTAGGATAGAACAAACACTTACCTCGAAAGTTTACGAATGATTCAATCCGTAGCAATGCCTTTTCCTTTCGAATTTGACTCCAATCCAATCGTATCTATACACAATTGATTTAATATCATCAATACTACTCAACAAACTAATTCTTAAGACCAAATACAACTTTTACAACATTCTACCCGGAATAGTGAATTTCAACCCCGGGCCCACATGGTCGGAACTCGGGGTTAGGACCAAAATCCGGTTACCCATCCCCCCACGAGTTCATGTATATGATTTGTTTCAAAATCGGACCTCAATTCGAGGTCCAATTTCCCAATTTATGAAAAACCCTATATTCTAACAAAACAAGAAATTCTACCATGAAAACCTTTGATTTCTATTGAAAAACATGTTTAATGATGTTAGGAATTGAAAGAATTAAGTAAAAAGTGACTTACAATTGTTTTGACGAAGAAGGAATCCGTGAAGAATCGCAATTGGGTGTTTTTGTTTTTGTAAAAAGTGAAGAAATTGACTGAAAATCGTGTTTTACAAGTCTCTGTGTTCGCATTTGCGAACATGGGTTCGCAATTGCGAACCCCGACCAATTTCTGGAGTTTGAAAAATAAGCTAAAGCTGGAAAGTTCGCATTTGCGAACTTTTGTTCGCATTTGCGAACACTGGCAGAAAAGGGGAGTGTTCGCATTTGCGAACTAATGTTCGCATTTGCGAACACAGGGTTCGCATTTGCGAACACAGGCAGTATAGGGAATGTTCGCATTTGCGAACTTTTGTTCGCATTTGCGAACAAGGCTGGGCATGAGGGGTTTCGCATTTGCGATCAGGGTTCGCATTTGCGAGCCCTGCCTTGTACTGCCCCCTTCGCAATTGCGAGAAATACTTCGCAATTGCGAAGCCAACAGCTGGGTGAAAAACCAGCAGTGCAGAAATTCAGAATTTCATCCAACGGCCTATCAAATCTTTACCCGAGCCCCCCGGGCTCCAAACCAAACATGTACACAACCTCAAAAACACATTATGAACTTGTTCGTGCGATCACATCGCCAATATCACATCGTTTTCATCAAATCAAGCCTCAATTCATGATTTTCATACTTTTGGTTTTCAAAACTTCCTAACTTGGAACTCAAGGTCCAAAACATCTCAAACGACATCCGAATGTCACCAAACTTTACAAAAATCACATATATAATATTTAAGACTTGTACCGGGCGTCGGAACCAAAATACGAGCCCGATTCCAAGGTCAATTAATTCATTTCCTTTAACAATTACATCAAAAACAATTTCATAGAAAAATTCATAACTTGGGCTCTAGGCCTCAGAATTCGACTCCGGACGCATGTCCAAGTCCCATATTTTCCTACGGACCTCTCGGGACCATCCAATCTCGGGTCCGGATCCGTTTACCAAACATGTTGACCGAAGTCAACCATATCAATATTAATATCATTTTTATCCAAATTTCTCATAGAATTCATATTTTCTATCACAAAATCTTTCCGGCTACATGTTCGGATCGTGCACGTAAATCGAGGCAACATAGAATGAGGTTTTCAAGGCCTCAGAAGCTCGAAATGATTAATTAAATAAGTGATGACCCTTTGGGTCGTCACAATCTCCACCTCTAAAACAACCGTTCGTCCCTCACAATATCCAGAGTAATATGATCAACGGAACAAATCTTACTTTCATGTCTCAATTCATTTTTCATTTCATATCTTGTGGTAAGCGTACCACCCACTCCCAAACGTAACCATAGGCTTTTCATATCTTGTGGTAGGCGTACCACCCGCTCCCAAATGTATCAATAGGCTTTTCATATCTTGTGGTAGGCGTACCACCCGCTCCCAAATGTATCAATAGACTTTTCATATCTTGTGGTAGGCGTACCACCCGCTCCCAAATGTATCAATAGATGTATCCGGCAACTATGGCCAATGCCAAGATTCAAATCACTTTGTGGTCGGCGTGCCACACGATCCCAATTCTTTAATATATATGTGGTCGGCGCGCCACACGATCCCAATTCTTTAATATATATTACTGGCAATAAGCCAATAATCTCTTATCAACAGTGAATGTATAAAAGTATTACCAGTATTAAACCAATAATCTTCACTTCAACAATATTTATATTACCGGTGTAAAACCAATAAATGACAATAAATCAACGATACATCCCCGTTACCGGTGTAATACCAATAACTCTTAATCAACAATTTATATGTACTTTACCAGTATAAAACCAATAAATGATAATGAATCAACAATTTACCTCCGTTACCGGTGTAATACCAATAACTCTTAATCAACAATTTATATGTACTTTATCGGTATAAAACCAATAAATGATAATGAATCAACAATTTACCTCTGTTACCGGTGTAATATCAATAACTCTAAATCAACAATTTATATGTACTTTACCGGTATAAAACCAATAAATGAAAATGAATCAACAATTTACCTCTGTTACCGGTATAATACCAATAACTCTTAATCAATAATTTATATGTACTTTACCAGTATAAAACACATAAATGATAATGAATCAGCAATTTATCTCTGTTACCGATGTAATACCAATAACTCTTTATTCAATACTCTATATGTATTTTACCGGTATAAAACCAATAATAATTTCCCTTCACATAATCACTTAGGATTAATAATAAATTAATCCATTTTTAAGACTCACAGTCATGCTCGACCCCCAACGTATAGATACTCGTCACCATGCCTATACGTCGGACTCCACATATCACAATTTACACATAAACTCAATTCATATTCCCTCAAGCTAGGATAGAACAAACACTTACCTCGAATGTTTACGTACAACTCAATCCATAGCAATGCCTTATCCTTTCAAATTCAGCCCCAATCCAATCGTATCTATACACAATTGACTTAATATCATCAATTCTACTTAACAAACTAATTCATAAGGCTAAATATAATTTTTACAATATTCTGCCCGGAATAGTGAAAATCAACCCCGGGCCCACATCTCGAAAAATTTCGAAATTCATATTTCCGGAATCCTCGTCTCGCCACGAGTCCGTACATACCAAATTCACGAAAATTGGAGTTCATTTGACCACTTAAATCACTATTTCTATCCAAGAGGGTTTTCTACCCTTTTCAACAAAAATTCTCAAATTAAACACTAAAACTTGCAATATATTCGAGTTATACCACCAAAATTGAGTTAAGAACACTTACCCCGTTGTTTTCTCCAAAAATCCCTCGAAAAATCGCCATATCCGAGCTCCAAATCGTCAAAAATGGAAATATATTTTCGGACCTCAAATATATTCTGTCCGGCACTATTCATGGTACTGTTCATATGCACTGTTCTTGGGCACTATTCACAGCAGATTTTTCTGCAATTTCTGCCGATTTTCTAAGTGCGGAATTATTTCGAGACACCTCCGAAACACTCCCGAGCCCTAGGGGCTCCAAACCAAATATGCACATTGACTCTAAAACATCACACGGACTCGCTCGAGTGATCAAATCGCCGAAATAACATCAAAATCATCAATTTTCATCAAATCAAGGCCTAAGTTTCCAAAAACTTCCGAAAATACACTTTCGATCAAAAACCGGACCAAACGATGTCCGAATAACCTGAAAATTTGCGTACATATCCAAAATCACCTAACGAAGCTACAGAAATTATCGAAATTCCATTCCGACCCCCGGATCAAAATCTCACCTACCGTTCGGATTTCGCCAAAATTCAACCTTAGCCAATTTAAGCCTATTTCTACACCGGACCTCCGAATTCAATTCCGATTGCTCCCCTAAGTCACAAATCACCTCCCGGAACTAACTGAATCATCAGAATCCAATTCCGAGCCCTCTAACAATATAGTCAACTCCAGGTTGACTTTTCACATTCAAGCTTCCTTCAAAAAGGCTATATGCCTCATTTTCAATCCAAATCACTCCTAACTCATCCGATAGACTCTAACACTGATATAAAAGCATAAAACACATAAATGCAAAGGTAACGGGGTGGTAATTCCCGTGACGACGGGCCGGGTCGTCACACCTGACTTGCCTTAATTTATAAATAATACCCCTACTATCAAAAATTAGCCACATTAGTACATCTTTCTACTTTACGACTAAAATTGTCCCTACCGTTAATTAAGTATGCAAAATTGTCCCTACCGTTACTAAAGTAATTAAATTTGTACCTAAAGCTAACATATTTGGGGAAAAGGCCAAACAAAATACCCCTAATATTGAAATTTATCCATGTTAATATCCCGTTTTACTTTCGGGCTAAAACAATACATGTCGTTATTAAAGTAGGAGAAATAGTACCCAAATCTAACAGAGCTCCTACATGGCAACCGAGTCCTTCTTAATAATGTGCCAACTAGCTAATAAATTATCAACTAGACTATTACAACCCGCCCCACATTATAACCCGCCCCATTCGATACCCCCTCCACCTAAAAATAATCTCGGTCGAATAAACCTAGGGTTCAAGCTCAAATTCTTCATCTTTGCCACTTTCTTTCTCCTTTGCTCGACTCTATTTCTTTCATCTTCATTAATGTCGCAAAGCAGTACTTCTTCTTAGAGAAGAACCAAGTGGACTGATATTCCCATTAGTCTTTAAAATCCTCCTCACAGTGCTCCATGCAGCCCACCATAAGTACTTCTTATATTTCCCATGTCCCCATTATTTGCCCCAAGTTGCCTCTATGCGACTTACACAATATCTATGGTGTGCCTCAGGAAGAACCAAGTGGATTGAGTCAATCAAACTCTTAAAATGGAAAAATAGTAAAGAAATGCATCAAAAACTGAACATCTCTAGTAATGCAACAATGGAACAAACCAATTAAATGCAGTAATGAAACTATAATTAAATGCAACACTAATAAAACTAATGAGATGTTATAGAACAGTAATGAAATGCAACAGTTATGAACTAATGAGATGAAACAAAACAGTAATGAGATGCTACAGTTATGAACTAATGAGATGCAACAAAATAGTAATGAGATGCAACAGTGAAGAATAGAGGCACAAGTTTACTAAATGAAACATTAAAGTCATACCTTTTGCATATCTGAAATAAATGTAATCTCTTTTCCACTTTTGAGGTCCAATGAATGTTGTAGCAGCCTTAAGAACCAACTCCATGTCGCTTTGGTCTCTTTATCAACAACAGCCCAAGCTAAGGGATAAAAATGCCTCATGGAGTCTTGGCTAACACCTACTAACAGTTGACCCTTGCATTTCCCTTTCAGAAAGGTTCCATCCAAGCCAATGAATGGTCTCAACCCACTCTTGAACCACATTTTCAATGCATGAAAGCAGATGTACATTCTTAGGAATCTTCTTTTACGTATTAACGTGGATAGATTTCAATAGTATGGGTACTATTTGGTTTTTTTCACAAATATGTTAGATTTAGGTACAAATTTATCTACTTTAGTAACGGTAGGAACAATTTTGCATACTTTGTTAACGGTATGGACAATTTTAGCCGTAAAGCATAACGGGGTACTAACGTGACTAATTTTTGATAGTTGGGGTATAATTTTGGCCTTTTTCTATTTATAAATTGATAAAAGTTTAATGAATACACCAAAAGTCTAACTGATAGTAAAACTACTCCCTCCGATCCAAAATAAGTGATTTTTTGGATGTTTTCACACATATTAAGAAAGTCACCTTTTAGCATTAATTAGCAATAGAATTGACCATTTTAACCTTACATATCACATAAACATTCCTAACACATATTCCAATACTATTTACTCCAAGGACTATGTAGGAAAAATATCATTAACTCATTCTTGAAATCCGAAAAAATCACTTATTTTATACCACAAAAAAAGGCCAAAAATCACTTATTTTGGATAGGAGGGAGTATATATTTCGAATAATATAATAGTGAATAAATTGTATATACCAGCATAATTATGTATTGGTCAGTGGTCACTTCCTTAAGAGAAGACGTATTTTTTGATGTTTCTATGCGCTGCTGCTATGAATTTTTGTAGGAGAATATAGGGACAAGAAAAAAGAAATCTAAGGCTTATTTTCCAAAAAGAATCATCTCTCCTTATTTCCACTATCATCATTACCCTAGAAAATAGGCACTTTTAGTGCCTATCACCCCTCAATCCATCTGAGTCCGAGTCCGGAACCAAAGTAAATCTAATTGGACAAACATTAACCGTTTTATGTTTAAAAAAAAAAAACTATATACAACGCCACACTTTCCCATTCCCCCACAACAGATTTCTGCCATTTTTTATAAATTTTTTTTTGTCCCCCGATTTATCGTAGTACTAAGACGTGGGTCCCACTGTCGAGTAAGGTTATGGTTTTGTCGATATACGGGTTTGGAGCCATTATATTCATCTTTTTCATCCGTAAAAAAATTTAATTTGAGGTATGTTTCATATTACTATTATTTTGTTTGTATTTTAGATTGCATATTTGTTTTAATTAGTTTATGTTATTTTTCGAATTAGTATGTCTAATTTTTTCGGATTAGTATAATAATATATATGCTTTCATGTTAATATTTTATTTATATATATTTGTTTAATTTATATTATTTGTTAGTTGTAAAATACAGACCTTTTTAGTGTAGTAAAACATAGACACTTTTAGGCTAGAAAATTTTAGAGCATTGTAGGGTAGTAATGTATAGTATTTAGCTTGGATTGTTGATCCTCAAATTAAGTTATAAAATTAAGTTATTAAAAATTATCGAACTCGGGAGTTCAAAAATTATCGAACCCGGGAGCTAAACAATTATCGAGTCCGGGACCCATATTATCAGTAATTTGTACAATTGTAACTTTAAATTATAAAAAAAATAAAAATACATAACGATTAATAATAGTTTGGTACCGCTGGAACTAAAAAATATCGAGCCCGGGACTCATATGTTAGTAATTTGGACAATTAAATTATTATATATATAACTTTTAATTATAAAAAAATACATAGCTATTAATAATAGTTTGGTGCCGCTGGGCCTCAAAAAAATCGAGCCCGGGACCCATATTATCAACAATTTGTACAATTAAATTATTTAATGTGTAACTTTAAATTATAAAAAAAATACATACCGATTAATAATAGTTTGGTGCCGCTGGTCCTCAAAATTAAGTTATTAAAAATCATCGAACCCGGGAGCTCAAAAATATCGAGTACGAGACCCATATTATCAGCAATTTGTACAATTAAATTATTTAAAATGTAACTTTAAATTATAAAAAAAATACATAACGATTAATAATAGTTAGGTGCCGCTGGGCCTCAAAAATATCGAGCCCGGGACCCATATGTTAGTAATTTGGACAATTAAATTATTATAAATATAACTTTTAATTATAAAAAAATACATAGCTATTAATAATAGTTTGGTGCCGCTGGGCCTCAAAAATATCGAGTCCGGGATCCATATTATCAGTAATTTGTACAATTAAATTATTTAAAATGTAACTTTAAATTATAAAAAAAAATACATAACAATTAATAATAGTTTGGTGCCGCTTGGCCTCAAAAATATCGAAGCCGGGACCCATATGTTAGTAATTTGGACAATTAAATTATTATAAATCTATATTTTAATTATAAAAAAATACATAGCTATTAATAATCTGTTGAATCTCCGGCAAAAACTGTTCCATAATAACCACCCGATGATTGGGGGTTATCTCTACTACGCACAACCTCATTTTTAGGAACGTCTTCGACCTTCACGTACATCTCCAGCATTGTGATTACAAGAAAATCACGACATTCGTCCGGAGTCCTAAAAAATCACGCAAAGTTTCATCATCGTTGATGTTAAACTCTGAGTAAAAAGTAACCCCTTGCGGAGTGAGAGAATACGGATATCATTCGATAACTTTAAGTATGACGGAACATTTCCTCACACTTATTATAACAACGTTATCAATGTATCGTACTCCATTGTCAATGGCAATTTAACATGACACTTAGCGGGCAAACTGTAGCTGATAGAGTTATTCTCCATCATAACCTCACCACCCCAATATAAAGAAGCTCTTATCCTCCGCTCTTCAGACATAATGAAGAAATGCTCTAGAATTTAAGAATAATAGAGCAAGAAGAGTTAATAAATTTTTTTAATGCATAGAATACGATTGTAACGTCTTTATATAGAAAACGAAGAGCCGGGATGGTTTTTTTTACCATACAACGCCAAAAAGTTGTCGTTGTACGGTTGAATAATTGTATAGCGTACAACGCCAGAATTAGTAGCGTTGTACAAATACTAACACATACAACGCCACAATATCTGGCGTTGTACACTAACGGTGCCGTTACCATTAATATACAACGCCAGGAATAGTGGCGTTGTATATAGAAATGTCTTTTTTTTAAAACCTAAAATGGTTCTTTAAATTAAAATTATACCTACTTTGGTTCCGGACTCGAGTCCAGAACCTAAATAGGTTCCTTTTGGACTTTAAGTACATTTTTAGGTTTTAAAAAAAAAACTATTACATATATAATGTCAGAAAATTTGACGTTGTATTTTAACAGTAAATGAACCGTTAAAATACAACGCCGGGTTTTCTGGCGTTGAACGTGTCAGACCTGGTTCAACGCCATAATTCCTGTCGTTGTACACTTTGTTATAACTATCCCCCTTCTTATTCACCCGTCGTCTTTCTTACATTCCCTCCTCCATGTTTTTTAGTTTGGTTCCCCCCCCCCTCCCACATCTGTCCGATTTTATTAAAAAAAAAAAAAGTTGGGCCCCCCGACATATAATAGTTGAAGCACGTCGATCCCACACTCGAGTAAAGCTTGTTGGTATTGTTGATTTACGGTTTTGGAGTGAAAAATTTCATCTTTTCGATTTGATAAAAATCTAAATCGAGGTATTTCGTTTACAATAATGCATATTATTATTATTTGATTTGTATGTTTAATTGGTTTGTGTTTTTTCTGTTAAATTTATTCGGATTAGTATGTTAATATATGTGCTTTCATGTTAATATCTTGTTTATTTTAGATTATTTTTTAGCATAGTAAAATGTAGACCTTTTTAGCGTAGTAAAATGTTGACACTTTTAGTCTAGTAAAATTTAGAGCCGTGTAGCATAGTAATGTATAGTATTTAGCTTGGAATTTTGATCCTCAAAATATGGGCGCAGAACTTTTAAATATTATACAATTAAGTTATTAAAAATTATCGAGCCTGGGACCCATATGTAAGTAATTTGTACAATTAAATTATTAAAAACATGAATTTAAATAAAAAAATACATAACTATTAATGATAGTTTGGTGCCACTGGACCTCAAAAATATCGAGCCCGGGACCCATATGTAAGTAATTTGTACAATTAAATTATTAAAAATATGAATTTAAATAAAACAAAATACATAACTATTAATAATAGTTTGGCGCCGCTGGGCCTCAAAAATATTGAGCCCGGGACCCATATGTAAGTAATTTTTACAATTAAATTATTAAAAATATAAATTTAAATGATAAAAAAATATATAACTATTTATAATAGTTTGGTGCCGCTGGGCCTAAAAATGTCGAGCCCGGGACCCAAATGTAAGTAATTTGTACAATTAAGTTATTAAAAATATAAATTTAAATTATAAAAAGAATACATAACTATTAATAATATTTTCGTGCCGCTGAGCCTCAAAAATATCGAGTCTGGGAACCATATGTAAGTAATTTGTACAATTAAATTATTAAAAATATATATTTAAATTATAAAAAATACATAACTATTAATAATAGTTTGGTGCCATTGGGCCTCAAAAATATCTAGCCCAGAACCCATACGTAAGTAATTTGTACAATTAAATTATTAAGAATATAAATTTAAATAAAAAAAATACATAACTATTAATGATTGTTTGGTGCCAGTGTGCCTCAAAAATATCTAGCCCAGAACTCATACGTAAGTAATTTGTACAATTAAATTATCAAAAATATGAATATAAATAATAAAAAAATACATAACTATTAATGATAATTTGTACAATTAAGTTGTTAAAAATTATAATTTACAGTTGACGACATGGATGCGCCCACACATCATGGCCCTCGGATGTCGGATCTAAGGCCTACAGCCCTAGCATCGATCAGAGTATATCTAGGATGGACAGTTGCTGACACGGACTTTTCTGGCTAGGAGAGTGGAAGTACCACCAAATACAGCTCAAACTTGGGTGTCACAAGTTACGAGCATCTAAAAGAGTCTAAGTACAACTACATGGCCAGTAATATATGTCACACCTCCTTTTGGCGCACCTATCCGGAAGGGCAAAATGGGCAAGGGAGTTTTTCCATTTAAAGTGACAATATTCGAAACGAGATTATTTTATTTATTTTAGAGTCGCCACTTGGAATAAATTACGATGTCCCAAGTCATCCATTTATTTAAATCCTGCATCGAGGAAATTTTGACTTTTCAAATGAAGTTTGCGAACCATAAATTCTAAGTAAGGAATTCTGTTGACCCGAGGGAAGGTGTTGGGCACCCTTGAATCTCGTGGTTCTAGCACGGTCGCTTAAACTATTATAAATGGCTTAAATATCTGATTCTAATTACATGTTACAAATCGCGTGCTTTTAATTGTTTCTAGACCGCTTTTATTAAACTAAACGCTATGATGCACCCCTACATTTGAATAACATGGATCTAATTTTGACTTGGACCCAGATTATTGACGGAATATGTGGGTCAAAATTAGCCGGGATCGCTTATTTTGGACTATGCCGATTAAAGCGATTATTAGACTAGGCCAAGAAAAATTGATTCATTTAAGAATGCCTGTCGAGATTATTTCCCCATTAGGACTTATACAAATTGGTGTCACATTTGCGACTTGTTAAATTAGGACTAAAGGTTGACTGAAGGGTATAAATTGATAATATTAATCAACTATGTCATGAAGGAATAATCTGCGATGGATCTCACTACTCTTAAGCCGATATTAATTACCGAATTCGGAACTAGGTGACCAAAGTCGATCTTGCATCGAAGTCTTAAGCCTTGGATGCTTGTATTGTGTGCCTAACCACACATAAATTAAAGGAAATTGAGCGAAGAAACTTGATATGATTCAAGCTAGCCTATATTAGTGACTAAACAAAAAAAAAATCAAGCTACCATCTTAACGTGCTCAAATTACTTGGCTTTAACAGATTGCTTATCTAAAATTTCCGTACAAATTCAGTTCGAATCTTGCTAGTTTTTAAATAGTTTGAATTTCATTACAGTTATACAAATTTGACATATGCAAAAACAGAAACACTAAGCAAGCACAGATGAAACTTAATATTTATTTTTTAAGATGATTCCCGGGATAGCACTTCATTTAAAAATCCGATCTTTTGGTGCTAATGGTTACATCAACTGTGTTTCAAAGGCATACCTGGAATTCGAAAGCACAAAAATGGAGGAAAGAAATCAGCAGCAATTCATGGCAAAACAACAACAATCAGCAAAAATAGAACCACCCTAGGACGTAAAATACCAGCCTAGTAGCAAAAATGAAATCCTCAGAATAGACTAAGTCACCAGAGAACTTATTAAGACCAGTAACTCCAGAGAAAACAAGCAGCAAACAAGAAGAAAACTCCAGTGAACTTAACAGAACCCTTCGAACAAATCGGACACTTAGATGTGGGAATAGAAACAGGGAAACTCAAGTGTTTCTGACCTTGGAAGCAATGTAACAGTATTAGAGAAAGCAAAAGAGGCTTTAAGATTTTTAATTCAAACCAAGAATTGGAGAAACAGACTTAAACCAAGAGGAAAAGGAATGGGATCCTTTTGCTCCTCTTATACCCTCTTTGTTTTCAGAAAAATCCCCTCGAAACTGGTAGTTCAAAGGAATCAAAAAATTTGATGGTTAAAACTCCAAGTTGATTGTTTGAAGCCCTTATAACTGATGGTTCCAGCAATGTATAAACCAGTGTATACTAGCCACCCTCCCTCTTAAAATATGTTCTCTATGTGTGAAAAATCTCGCCTCTATCTGAAGAATTCCCTCTCTTATATAACTAAACTGAACCAGCCCTGCAGCCCCTTTTTAATTATTTTAAAAACTGATCAAACCCATATTATTCCCTCTGTTTTTTCCCACTTGAGTTTGTCTAAGTATTAGAATTCTCATTTTTAAATCTCTAGAGTTTAAAATGTAGTGAATATCCTACTGTACAACAGGTTCCACTACCATTTTCATGTGCATTTCCAGCCTTTAATATTAAACTAAACTGTTTTCTGACTTCCCATTACCTAGTGTTATTGCCAGGATGTATTTACACTATGGCTTGCCCTAATGGTTCAACACATGTTCAAGGGTGGCAATCCACTATGCTCTAAAGTTTCTATTTAAATTGTAGCTAAATTCAATTTATGCTATAACCAATTCAGATTCGTAAATTTAACCATAAACAAATCAGATTTCAAATCAAGCAATGATTCGGACCAAGTTAACGGTGTCAATCACTGTCCATTGTTCTAACAGGAAGACTTACGAAATTAATCGACGACTTATCATTTAGTCGATTATAGCGCGTATAATAGATAACAAATAATCGATGAACCAGTTAGTGATTCATAGTACTTAGGCCAAAGACAAAAATACGAAACTAATTATTCGACGACGCTAATCAAAACGAATTCGTATCCTATAACAAACACATTTAAACCAACAAACAGAAACAAACATCGACCAAATAAAAGGTCTTGAGGACATGGACAGAAAGTTAACCGAAAAAAAAGAGATAGAAATAATAACACAAACTAAACTAACAACAAATATAGATAGAGCTAGAAGAAAGAAAAGGAGAATACCTCAAAAGAACATGGGGAATCGAAAGTGGAATAAGGTAACCATTTAGGCTTGAATTTTTGGGGCCAAACGGACATTAAACGGGGTGTTCTCAGTTGAGAACACCTAGATTAAGGTCTGTTAGAAGTCAAACTCCTATCGAATTCAAACGAAGACCCCCTTTCAGATCTCTAGGGTTCATGCAGGCATTTTGGGGCTCGATGGTTTCGGGTTGGATTCGAACAAAACTAAGGTCGATTTGGTCACAAGGGAGGTCAGGGCAGTGTTGGGTTTCAACTCGGGGTGATTTGGGGAAGGTTGAGTTTTGGCTCGAATCTTCGATCGAAGATTTAAGAAGATGCAGCTAGAGCCAAGAGGTTTGTGGATTTGGGTTCAGGGTGTGATGGAGGCTCTATGGTGTTAAAATGGTGGTCACATGCATCGTTGCCGCCGGGATTATAGAGAACGGGAGGGGTGGCGGCTACTAGGGTTTTGGGGATATATTTGGCTCTGGTGAGAGAGACGAATGGAAATGGGTCGTTTTGGGAATGAGACGGGTAGAAGAGGTTTGGGGGATCTTTGCTATGTTAGCAATTAATTAATTAATTTGGACCATTAGATGAAGGGTCCAACGGCTTAGATTAAAGGAGACGAAACGTGGCGGTTCGGGCATGGAGTACGGGTCATAGGTCAGGTGAGATGGGTTGAAGGGTGATCTTAGGGCCTGGTTTTGGTCCGAATTAAATGGCCCAAACCATTTTCCTCTTATTTCCCATTTCTTTTCTTTTAATTCCTAATTAAAAAGCATTAAATGCTAGATTAAATTACAAAAAAGCAAATTAACTTCTACTAACCATTAGCACACATGGTTAAATACCAAAAAATAAAATCACACAACTAAGCCACTAAAATGCAAAGTATATATTTCATTTTTGAAAGACAACCTTAATTACTCCTAATAAATCCTGAATGCAAGAAATGCAACATATTCTTTTTGTATTTTATATTAATGTAACAAATAACACGCACAGACAAAACTGTAAATAATAATTAAGAAATAACACTATTTTATTTTTGAATTTTTGGGAGTAATTTTCTTGCGGGACAAAAATCACGTGCTCACAGCTGCCCCTCTTTGCCCGAAAATATGAAGGGTTTTCGTGCAAAGATAAATGAGCGGATACGAGTAATTTTTGCCCATTCGAGTACTCTGTGTGAAGCATTTTTGAAAGATCTTGACCGAGCCTTTGCTTCGAGAGGCCTCCTACATATCCCGGGCTAAACAGGAATCAGGTCAATGTAGTTCGGGAAGTTTTGGTAGCTAGGACTACCGTGGACTAAGACTTTGATGTTACTGTTGCTGCTATTGCCGCTGCCACTTATTGACCTCCTTATTACACCAGAAAAAATTGAAATTGACTAACTGTGCCCATCAACTATGAGTTACAAGATTCCTATCTATAATTCTTTGGAACTGGATCTTGAGTCTCAGCTGATTTTTGCCGCAGACTTTGATCTGAATCATTATGCTCTCAGGCTGTGAGTATTTATTTCTTTCTGTAGCTTTTGAGCAAAAAAAGGATTGGCGGGGATTGCGACTTCCATCAAATTTTGAGTGGTTAACCCTTTCATTTGCCTTGACGTTCAAACTCACTTCTTTTCTTCTTCTCTTCTATCATGCTAGAGGGAAACTTGTTCTGTAGGTCCTCTTGCGCCTTGTGCTTTCTTGGGATCAACCTGCTTTAAGATATCCAAAACGAACAAACGAATGAAATTTTTCTGAAGCAGTTTGCACTAGGAAATATTTCGTGAGTTAGTTATGACATATGTTCAAATGGTCACGTCAGAATGGTGCATCCTCGTGAATGGATCGAGGCGGTGTTGGGACATGGTCGGGTTATGCCGAGATTCGACGGGTTATGCCGTTGAGGTCATCGGCTTATGCCGACACTTGTAAAAGAAAAGGCTCCTTGGGTTATGCCAGGGAGATCCAACAGGTTATGTCGTTGGGTCATCGGGTTATGCTGAGACTTGTAAAAGGAAAAGGTTTCTTGGCTTATGCCAAGGAGATTCAACGGGTTATGCCGTTGCGTCGGACAAGTTATGGCATCGGGGTCGGCAGGTTATGATGAGACTTGTAAAAGGAAAAGGCGGCTCATTGGGTTATGCCAGGGAGATTCAACGGGTTATGCCGTTGGGTCCGACGAGTTATGTCGTCGGGGTCATCGGGTTGGCTCCTCGGGTTATGCCAAGGAGATTCAATGGATTATGTCGTTGGGTCCGACGGGTTATGCCGTCGGGGTCATCAGTTATGCTGGGACTTGGAAAAGAAAAAGCGGCTCCTTGGGTTATGCCAAGGAGATTCAACGGGTTATGCCATTGGGTCCGACGGGTTATTACGTCGGGGGTATCGGGTTATGCCGAGACTTGGAAAAGAAAAGGCGGCTCCTTGGGTTATGCCAAGGAGATTTAATGGGTTATGCAGTTGGTCTGACGGGTTATGCCGTCAGGGTCATCGGGTTATGCTGAGACTTGAAAAAGAAAAGGTGGCTCCGTGGGTTATGCCAGAGGGATTCAACGAGTTATGCCGTTGGGTCCGACGGGTTATGTCGTCGGGGTCATCGGGTTATGCCGAGACCTGGAAAAGAAAAAGAGGCTCCTTGGGTTATACCAAGGAGATTCAATGGGTTATGCCATTTTGTCTGACGTGTTATGCCGAGACCTGGAAAAGAGAAAGAGGCTCCTTGGGTCATGCCAAGGAGATTCAACGGGTTATACCGTTGGGTCCGACGGGTTATGCCGTCGGGGTCATCGGGTTATGACGAGACCTGGAAAAGAAAAAAAAGGCTCCTTGGGTTATGCCAAGGAGATTCAACGGGTTATGTCGTTGGGGCCGACGGGTTATACCGTCGGGGTCATCGGGTTATGCCAAGACTTGCAAAAGAAAAAAAAGGCTCCTTGGGTTATGCCAAGGAGATTCAATGGGTTATGCCATTGGGTCCAACGCGTTATTCCGTCAGGGTCATCGGGTTATGCCGAGACCTAGAAAAGAAAAAAAATGCTCCTTGGGTTATGCCAAGGATATTTAACGGGTTATGCCATTGGGTCCGACGGGTTATGCCGTCAGGGTCATCAGGTTATGCCGAGACTTGCAAAAGAAAAAAAAGGCTCCTTGGGTTATGCCAAGGATATTCAACGGCTTATGCCATTGGGTCCGATGGGTTATACCGTCGGGATCATCGGTTATGCCGAGACTTGCAAAAGGGAAAGGCTCCTTGGGTTATACCAGGATGATCCAATGGGTTATGCCTTTGTGGAGAAAATCAGAGAGGAAACTTACCTTTGGTTGATTTTCTGCTACGAAGTTGTTCCCGTGCTTGTACATTGCCTCCTTTTTTAGGCTGTGTCCATTTCTTGCATGGTTGTCGAGATTGCACCTATTCTAAACGTTCAACAAAGAACAATTTGTTAATTTACAATAGCGGTTTGTTTTGTGGACTTGATTATCTTGAATGCTGGACCGTTGTTCATTTATGTCGAGAACCTTGCTGTTCGGAGATCTTAAAAAGGGGATTCTCCCGAACTTGATAGAACTCGAACTCTCGGGCCTTCATGATGATTTTCCCCTGAGGGCGTTGGATTATTTCCTTATTCTATTGTTCAGGACCTTTGCCTTCGATCCTCTCTCCTTTTTCAAAGGCTTTTTGTGACGACCCAAATGGTCATCACCTGATTTCCTCATTTGTCCCGCTCTTTCGAGGCCTTGAAAACCTCATTTTATATTGCCTCGATTTACGTGCATAGTTTGGGCATGTAGCCAGAAAGATTTTTTGCTAGAATATGTGAATTCTATGAAAACTTTGAAGAAATTTGATATTAATATTGATATAGTTGACTTCGGTCAACATTTTTGGTAAACGGACCCGGACCCAAGATCGGACGGTCTCGGAAGGTCCATAGAAAAATGTGGGACGCGGGCATGCGTCCGGAGTCGAATTTCTGAGGCCTAGAGCCCAAGATATGAATTTTTCTGTTAAATTGTTTTTGCTGAAATTATTAAATGAAAATTGATTAAATGACCATGGTATCGGGCTCGTATTTTGGTTCCGACGCCCGGTACAAGTCTTAAATATTATTTAAGTACTTCCTGTAAAATATAACGACATTAAATGCCGTTTGATATGTTTAGAACCTTGAGTTCGAAATTTGAAAGTTTATGATGTTAAAGGAAGAAAATCATGAATTTGAGGCTTGATTTTATGAAAACGATGTTATATTGGCGATTTGATCGCGCGAGCAAGTTCGTTGTATGTTTTGAAGTTTTGGGCATGTTTGGTTTGGAACCCTGAGGGCTCGGGTAAAGATTTGATAGCCCGTTAGAGCAGATTTTGGAAAATGACACAGCTGGTATTTTTTTCCAGCCGATATCTTCGCAATTGAGAAAAATTACTCGCAATTGTGAAGTGTCCCAGAAACAGGCTAAGTTCGCAAAAGCGAACAAGAAGTCGCAAATGAGAAAAGGCCCTTAAACGGTCTTGGTTCGCAAATGCGAATAACGGATCGAAAATGCGAAGATGCGCAGGAAGCCTTTGAGTTCGCAAATGCGAACTATATCTCGCAAATGCGAGGCTGGCAGATTTGAGCCTAGTTCGTAAATGCGAACGGATACTCGCAAATGCGAGGGCCACAGTCAGAACCTGCTAAGTTCGCAATTGCGAACCAATGTTCGCAATTTCTATATCCGCAGCTGTGCAATCTGATACTTAAACGAATTTTAAACTCTTTTTCACCATTCTTTCAAAACCCAACACACCACACACGATTCTCCAAGAGCAATATCACTCCAAATCACTTGTAAGTCACTTTTTACTTAATTCTTTCAATTCCTAACATCATTAAACATGTTTTCCAAGAGAAATCAAAGGTTTTCATGGTTGAAATTGTTGTTTTTGGGTAGAACCTAGGTTTTTCATGAATTGGGGAATTGGGCCTCGATTTGAGGTCCGATTTCGAAACAAATCATATAATTGAACTCGTGAGGTAATGGGTGACCGAATTTTGGTCCGAACCCCGAGTTTCGACCACGTGGGACCAGGGGCATTTTGGGAACTTTTGGGTTAAACTTTGAGAAAACCATTTTTAAGCATCCAAACCAATTTACATAGTATTTATTAAAGTAATTGAAACAATTGTGATTAGATCCGAGCAAGTTAAAGGTTGAAATTCGAGGTAAAGCGATAATTGAAGGATAATTGGACTTCAAGGCTTAGAGGTAAGTGTTTGATCTATCCTAGCTTGAGGGAATAAGATTGAATGTGCTAATTGCTATGTGATCGAGTGCGGTGTATAGGCTATGGTGACGAGCATTTATACACTGGTAAATGCTATGAACAGTAAACACATAATTTGACAAAGAAAAAGTTTAGACCATATAATTCTCAAATAAGTAAAAGTCAGAAATCCAGATACAGGGCTTCATTATTAACTAACACGAATTAGCAGAAAATCAACTCATCCAATCGTATCATTTTTAGATTTTAATTAATATTTAATTCACAAACTAATACAGCAGAATATCAACAGAATTTAAAACTAAACGAAAGCAGAATAAAAACCAACTAATGAAATCTATTCGATAATCAGAATACAAAAATTCCTAGGATTAATGCACTTATTTATTTTTGGTTTCAAAATAGCAATCAAAATGTAGGTATATTATATCACCCTTTTTTTTTCAAAGATGAAAGATCATTCAGGCATAAAGAAAAAGTCAAAACAAGATCAAGAAAGAAAAAATATAAACTTAGCTTCTTTTTCTTTTTGTTATCTTCTCCTCTTTTGTTTTTTAAAACATTTTCTTGAAAGCTTTCGTCACTCTCCTGTCATTTCTTGCATATCTGAGCTTTTCGGCGACTTCTAATACTTGAAATCTTTAATACGGTGTTTGAGGATGTCCTGGTATAATATAGGGCTGTTTGGATGAAGTGTTACTCGCCGACGGTAGGGTTCCAGCGAGTCTAATTTGGATATTCGAGAAATTCTAGTGTGTTTTGAGAAAAATGGTGTAGAGGGGTCTGAAGAGGGAGACAAGGTGAATCCGGGGTGTATTTCTGGTGGTGATTGGTTGAAGTTGTGCCTCCCGCCGTTAGGGCTCCGGTGGAAACGATTGACAGAAGTAGGGAGGCGACTGGGCATCTTTGAGATGAAAGGGGGGGGGGGATCTGATATTTAGTTTTAGGGTTATAGTATATCTATACAAATTAAAACTAATATCCAATACCAGCCGTTGGATTAAAGAAAATAAACGGCTGGGATCTTCAGACGTCAAACGACGTCGTTTTGGAAATCCGGATTCGACCTGAGGGAATATCTCTTGGGCCTGGGCAGATGAGAGGGTATTGGGCAGGGTATTTCACTTGGGCCTGGGGTAATGGGTATGGATTAATTCCGTTTGGGCTTGGCAAATTGATTCAATTAGCCCAATTATATTCTTTTCCGTTTCTTTTCTTGTATGTATTGTATTTTTTTGCCTTTATTTTGTACTTTGTATTTTTTATTTTCTTTATATGTTTGTATTTTGTTGTATTTCATTTTTTTGTATTTTTCGTATTTTGTATTTATTTTGGAATTTATTAAAATTTGTTAAACTAATTAACTTCTTTTGGCAATTTTTCAATTTAAACCAAACAAATGTTATTTTTTGATTTTTCTTTAATTTGTTAAAAATAAATTAATATCTACTACATGAGAAATTAATTTCTAAATGCATTTTTTGTATTTTTTATTTATCACACACAAATAATATGCAAACAATCAACACAGAATTCACACAAATTATGAAAAGTAAGGAAAAATTATTTATTTGAATTTTATGGGAATGACTCATATATAGGGTAAAAATTACGTGCTCACAACTGCCCCTCTTTGCTCGGGAACACGAAGAGTTTCAGTGCAAAGAAGAGCACCTATGAATGATTTTTACCCGTTCGAGTATTCCATTGTGAAGCATTTTGAAAAGTTTTGACCGCGCCCTACTTCAGAGGTTGTCTACATATCCTGGGCTAAACATGAATCACGACAGTGTAGTTCGGGAATGTCTGGTATCTGGGACTACCAAGTAATGTGATATCACTATTGTTGCTGTTATTACTGCTGTTACTGCTAACTGACCCCTTAGTACACCATGATAAAAAATAAAAGGAACTAGCCTAAGCTATAGTCTATGAATTATAAAAAATCCTATCTATGCCTTCCAACTTGTTCTTGTGTTGCCTTGGACTTGTATCTTGCATTCTTCCAACGGCATTCTTGTTTTTGCCTTGAACATGTATTCTTCTAACGGCATTCTTGTTGTTGTCTTGAACTTGTATTTTTTAATGGCATTTTTGTTGTTGCCCTGATGATGTTCAACTGCTTCAATTTGAAATATGCGTCCATTTTCCAGGTGGACCCCTTCTTGCAACAAAATAAACAACCAAAGAAAATATTTTCCTACCCAGTATGGTGACTGGCCACATCATGTTTTTTTTAAATGTCAGAATTTAAAGAAAAATTTCATTTTTTTTGAAAAAAATATTCCCTCATTTTCCAGGTGGACGCCTGAACAGAAAATTAAAAATGCAGAAAAAGTATTCCCTTATTTTCCAGGTGGGCGCCTGAACATAAATTAAAAATGCAGAAAATGTTTCCAGGTGGGCGCCTGAACAGAAATTAAAAATGCAGAAAAACTATTCGCTCATTTTCCAGGTGGGCGCCTGAACAGAAATAAAAATGCAGAAACATATTCCCTCGTTATACAGGTGGGCGCCTGAACAGAAACTAAAAATGCAGAAAAGTATTCCCTCGTTATACCGGTGGGCGCCTGAACAGAAATTAAAAATGCAGGAAAGTATTCCTTTGTTATACAGGTGGGCGCCTGAACAGAAATTAAAAATGTGTTACTTTGTGACTAAAGTTTATCTTAGGTGAAAAATTCATCAGACTAAGACCTTTATCTTTGGAGAAAGTTTCAACAAACTAAAATTATATCCATTTATCTTAGATGAAAAATTCATCAGACTAAGATTTTTATCTTAGGAGAAAGTTTCAACAGACTAAGATTTTGACTCTCATTATATTGGGTCCATTTCTATGTAGTCTCAGGAGGAATATCTATCGGACTGGGATTATGACTCCAGGAGATAATTCTTCAGACTGGGTCTATTTTCTGTGTTGTCTCAGGAGGAATATCCATCGGACTGAGATTATGACTCCAGGAGATAATTCTTCAGACTGGGTCTATTTTCTGTGTTGTCTCAGGAGGAAGATCCATCGGACTAAGATTATGACTCCAGGAGATAATTCTTCAGACTGGGTCAATTTTCAATTTATACTTTCTTAAGTCTTTCAAATTCAACAATCTTTCCTTTCTTTTTTGACTTTTGCCTTTCTTTCTTTTTCAAACTTCCGTTTTTCCCTTTTGTTTTCAAATTATGCCTTTCCTTTTCTTTTCAAATTACGCCTTCGTTTACTTTTCCAACTTCTACTTTCATTTTCAAATTGACTTCTGCCTTCCCTTTGTTTTCAACTTACATTATCCCTTTATCTTAGGTGAAAAGTTCATCAGACTAAGATTTCATCTTAGGTGAAAATTTTAACAGACTAAGATTCTTTCCATTTATCTTAGGTGAAAAATTCATCAGACTAAGACTTTTGTCTTAGGAGAAAGTTTCAACAGACTAAGATTTTATCCATCTATCTTAGGTGAAAAATTCATCAGACTAAGACCTTTAATCTTAGGAGAAAGTTTCAACAGACTAAGATTTTGATTCTCATTCTCCGAAACTTGTTTCATTACCTTTCAACTTGAATTGTCCACCTTCAAAAACAATTGTAATTCGCCTTCATGCTCTTCAGATGACTACCCGATTTCAAGAAAATTTTTAATGTGACAGAAAAATTTTCTGCCCCCAGTTTTATAATATCTTTTGTCCCTGTTTCAAAACAAAGAAAAATTTGTCAGTTTAAAATGCGGTGGTTGGTTGTGGCCTTGAACTTTGATAGCGATTGTTCTTTCTTGTGACGACCCGGCCCATCGTTACGGGAATTTACCACCCCGTCATGTTGCAATTACATGTTTTATGCTTTTATATCAGTGTTAGAGCCTATCGGGTGAGTTAGGAGTGAATTGAATTGAAAATGAAGCAAATATCATGTTTGAAGGAAGTTTGAATATGGAAAGTCAACCTAGAGTTGACTATAGAGTTAGAGTGCTAGGAATCAGATTCTGATGATTCGACTAGTTTCGAGGGATCATTTATGACTTAGGAGAGCAATCAGAATTGAATTTGGAGGCTCGGTGTAGAAATAGGCTTGAATTGGCTAAGGTTGAATTTGGTGAAATCCGAACGGTAGGTGAAATTTTGATCCGGGGGTCGGAATAGAATTCCGACAGTTGCAGTAGCTCCGTTAGGTGATTTTGGATGTGCCTGCAAAATTTCAGGTCATTCGGGCATCGTTTAGTCGGGTTTTTGATTGGTTGTGTAAATCGGAATATTTTAAGGAATTTAGGCTTGAATTCGATACGAATTATGGGTTTTGATGTTGTTAGACGTGTTTTGAGGATTTGAGCAAGTTTGAATAAGGTATTAGGAGGTGTTGGTGTGTTTGGATGGGGTCCCGGGGGCCTCGGGGTGTTTTCGGATGGTTAAACGGAAGAAAATCATGGAAATTGCAGGTTGAAGTGTTCTGGTTCTGTCATTTTCGCCCCTGCGGAAATGTGGGCGCGGAGGCGAATCCGCAGGAGCGGACTGAGGAGCGCAGGAGCGCTTGACATCGCAGAAGCGGAATCCTTTCCGCTGAAGCGGCGTCGCTGGTGCGTGTGGGTGACCGCAGAAGCGGACTTGATGAAAAAGGGGAAAGTCCGCAGAAGCGGATTCTTGACCGCCTGGGCGAGTCCGCAGGAGCGGACTCTAGTGCGCAGAAGCGGGTGTTTTCGCAGAAGCGGAGGTTCAATCGCGGAAGCGGACGTGCATAAGCGGTCCTTTTCTCGCAGAAGCGGAATTTGGCCGGCTGGGCCTGGAACCGCTGAAGCGACCCTATGGTCGCGGATACGGACTCGTAGGAGCGGAATTTTATCCGCAGAAGCGAAAATCGCTGTGAGTTAAGTGTATCAGAAGTTAGAAAAATTTCAGAAACATTTCACACATTTGGGTCTCGGCTTTAGAGGCGATTTGGGCGATTTTGAAGAGAAACTCAAGGGAAATCATCAGGTTATCAACTATGGACTTAAACTATGATTAGTGTTGATAATATTATGCAATTATATCATGAAAATGGAGGAATTTGGGGTGATTCATGGAAGATTTAACCCTAGGCTTGAACTTTAGAAAATCAAGGTTTTGAATGGGCAAATGGAGTCCGAATTTGGTAAAATAGCTATGCTTAGACTCGTATTGAGATGAGGGTTCCGAATATGTGACTTTCGTGATTTTTCGACAAGCGTACCGAAAGTCGGGTTTTGACAACTTTGGGAATTTTGATGTAAATTGAGTTGTATTGATTGGGTGTCGTCCCATTGGCCTAATTTGTTGTATTTCTACCGTATTTGATCAGATTCTACGCGTGCGGAGCTTGATTCTCGTGGCAAGGGCATTGCGGAGTAGTCATCTCGCCGTATTGAGGTGAGTAATAGATGTGGGTGATGACCAGCGGGTTCGAAACCCCGGTATACCACTTTGTGACGCTGTATAGCGGCGAGACACGTACTCTCTTATGAGTGCGGGGTCGATTGTGATCGGGGACTATGACATAGTCCGACTTGTTGATACTCTGTATTATGATATTAGGCTATTCTCGAGCCGTCGAACCTCCTTCTCGGATGGTTGCATATTATATATTGTGATAATGGCCACTCTTGAGCCGAGGAACCCCCTTCGTGGGCGGTTGAGTATACTTGTGGGCCGTGAGCGAGTTATTGGATCCCGCGAGGATCGTTATCATTGTCTTATCATATTGACATGCTAGTTTACTACTAGTCCGCAGCCATTTCTGTTATCATGTTATTTCCAAATCTCCGGAACTTGATATTTCGTTTCCAACTAAAAAATGATAAAAGTTGTTTTCAAAACTACTTTTGAGCCTTGCGAGGCTGTGATTGCATATTAGCCGACTAGTAGTGGATCGGCTGCGCGCCGCGCAGCAGTACATATGTTGGATCGGACTGCACGCCGCAGTGATATCGTGCTTGGGCTGTAGGAGCCCCTCCGGAGTCCGAACCCCCACGGTGAGCACGGGTACCCAAATTGGATCGGCTACGCGCCTTAGCGGTCATATCATGCATTACATTGCATTTAGCTACATCTCGATAGTCGTTATACTATTTTGCTCGGTACTTGTTGGTACATGTACGGTTGATAATGATTCCGTGACAGGGTATTTGATTACGCGCTTTACATAGTGCTTTATTGCGGATTTCTTATCTCGCTGTCTTACCCTTGTTTATTACCACTGAGTCTGGCAGTACTCATTTTACTCCCTGCACCTTGTGTGCGGATCCAGGTACCTCTCAGCAGTGATCCAGTAGCTGTGCGAGGCGACATTTGTGGATATTCGAGGTAGCTGCAGAGTCCGCAGGACCCGATATTCCTTCTTACTGTCTTGATTTTGTATTGACTTTTCTTTCCGCACTTGGTATCTTGTAAACCTTTATACACTCATGTTCGGTAGAGGCTCATGACTCTTGACCCTTCGGTCTATGGGAGTTGATGTATTCTGGGACTTGGTTCCCCGTTTTCGTTATATGTATCGCTGTTATTTCGTGAATGAATATGCTTAAAAGGGTTAAAGAGAGCTTCTAGCTCCGTTGTTGATATTGATTGGTCAGGCTGGCTTAGCATTGTGCTGGGCGCCATCACGACCGGATTTGGGGGCGTGACAAGTTGGTATCAGAGCCTAGGTTTACTAGGCCTCATGAGTCTTGAGCCGGTTAGTAGAGTCTTGTGGATCGGTACGGGGACGCCTGTACTTATCCTCGGGAGGCCGCGAACCTTTAGGAAACACTTCACATTTCTTGGAATTCTTATCGTGCGCACTTGATTCAGCTTGAGATATAATTTTTGAAATTCCTTCCACACGTCCGTGTACGCATCGAGCACTCAGTAATGTGATTGCCTTATGGCTTGTGATTTCCTCGAACGAGGGGCGAGATATAATCTCGGTGAGTTCATGTTGGGCCAGCCAGGATGACTTGAGGCTGGACCTTGTTTATGACTTGAGCATTGAGGTGCTGATTTTGTGAGTGGTGGCAATAGATAATGTACCGAGGGATTGAAATCCCGTATTTTTGCACTATACAGTGCTGTACTGAGATGGAATATGCGTCATGTGACAAGCGTGGTGGTATTGTGACTGGCGATTTGGACTTGATCCTTCCCAATTGATAAATTACTGTGTAAAGTGAATGAGACTGGGCTTATATCTATGTACTTGGGCTAGTAGCCATATTTGGGGCCTTGTGCCGATCTGCAGAGTATAAGGGACGCTTACTAATGGATGAGCTGTTAATTTTTCGACTCTTGTCTAATCTGTTGTGTAGCTCCAAGCTATGGGCGTGGTGAATATTTATCATATCTCGTAATTGGAAGGTAAAGTGCCTTATGTGTAGTGGAACGAGTTTAAACTCAGGAAGACTAAAGTGATTTTGCTATGTGTATCCTGGTGGAAGGTATTGTGATGAAATGCTAAATTGAGAAGAAGTAGGAGGGTTGATCCTCATGTGTAATTGAAAGGTATTTGATATGTGTTGTGATTCGAGCAGGTACATCGCAGGTTCAAGTATAAATGGTGATAATATGATTCGTATAGTATTGAGATTTAATGTTGTTGAAATACATTGTGATATCTTGTTGAGTTGTGGGTGTATTGTTAGAATGGTTTGGTGATTCTCTGGCAGGTGGATAGGCCAATTTACAAAGGAAACTCTGCCGAATTTTTTTGGAAAATTTGGGACTTAGAAAAGCTTTTTGTCACCTAAAGAGTGGGCGTAATTGTTGTGTGTGAATGAATGCAAGAATTGCAAAAGAATTAATATTTCCTGATGATTCGAACCTCCGCCGAAGCTTGTAAATGACTTGAGTTTAATCTAACTAGAACTTTGTTGCATCATTTGAGTAAGAAGGCTATGAGTGGCTAAAAGTGCTTTGATGTATGACTCCGAGCTAAGTTGGGGAGGTTGTTATTGATTAACTGATTGCACTGTCGTGTGCTATGTTGGCTCTGTCTCTAGGTATATTGGGAAATTTTGATAAAGGTTATGGTGCTTCGTAGATATGAAGAAATACTAGGATGTTGTGAACTTATGTTGGTGAAGAATGTTCGGTGTATAGAAAAGAAAGATAGCTAATTGTATCGGTATGTAATCATGTTTTGCGGTGTCAAAGTTCTAGCAAGGAACGAGTGGTTATGTTCTATAAGACAGTTGAATTACAACTGAATAAGGGTAAATGACGCCCGAGAATAGTCCTGTGGTGTTCCAGATTTTGCTTGTAACGGATGCCTTAAGATTATGTATGTGGCTAAAGATGGTGTTTTCGTTAGAAGGGATCAAGACTTGTTCCATGTTATGTGAATGATGGGATTCTATGTATCCGTATTGGAAGGTAATAATACTAATTCAAAAATCGCATGAAGTTCTTCAAAACAAGTATTGTAGAATGTGGTACTCCTGGGAAACATTGAGGGTGGCCTATGGGTTTTAGACCATGTGGTCTTATGTACGAGTCCCGTGTGGTAACATGGGTTGAGTTATGGTAGTGCTACAGTAAAGGCTAATACTAAGTTAAAAATGGCTCAGAAAAGAAATTGAGTAAATGGAGCAACTTGTTAATAAACCGAAGCGATATGATAAGTGTGAGCACGTGATTTTTGCCCTACATGAGAATTACTCCTAAAAATTCAAAAAAATAAAAAATAAAAAATAAAATAATTTTGTGTTGTGCGTAATTTTTGTGATTTTTGTGTTATTTTTCGCTTATTATTTGCATTTTTGCGTGTGCATATCTATTATTTAAATTAATATAAAATATAAAAATGTTTGCATTTGCATATAAAATTCATGTTTGTAATTTAGAGTAATTAAGTTTGTTTTACGAAAAACAAAAATATATATCTTTCGCATTTTTACCATTTATTGTCCAAATGTGTGGTTTTTAATTTATTTTTGGTATTTAACTATGCTTGTTTAATTGTTATTGGAGGCTAATTAATACATTTGATAAGTTTAATTTTGTTTTGTAATTTAGGATTGTTAAATTTAGTTTATAATGATTTAAGAAAATAAATCAAAAGAATGAAAGAAAATCGGATTGGGCCATTTTGGAATTAAGATTAGGCCCAAAGCACAATTACCTTCAGCCTACCCGTTTTAATGACCCCTCCGGATCCGCCCACTACGCTTTTAAATCTGAGCCGTTGGATTTTGTTGATCCAACGGCTAAGATTAAATCTCAAGTTTAATTATACTAAACCCCCCAAACCCGTGTAACCCACTCATTTCTTCTCAAACACCTCTCTCCCTCACTCACCTTCTCCAACAAAAAAACCCTAGCGCCGCCCTCCATTCCCACCACCTCCAGCCGGCGGCGCCGACGCCAAACACCACCAAAATAACACCCTTAAGCAACCCGACCACCCTAAACACGAATCCATTAACCGTTCGTTTCGAATCACTTTCAAACTTCTCGAATCTTCAATTAAAGATTCGAATCGAACTTCAACCCATGCCAAACCACCCCAATTGTCTTATCAAACCTTCACCTCACCTCCCTCACACGCTAACCATTGCTATTTCGGCTCAAATCTAACCGGAAACCAAAGAACCCCAAAATCGAAGTCCAAGAACCCTAAATTCAAATTAGGGATTTCGTCACGGGATTTTTCGGAGATTGAGGTCTAATAGACTTTAATTGACGTGTTTTCACTTGGAAAACATTTCAATTAAGGTCCTTTAGACCTTGAATACCAAAGCCCAATCTTGGCCGAGTTTTCCATTTTTTGTTTTCAAGGTATTTTCTTTTCCTTTTCATTTCGTTTCTTGTTTAATTGTATCCGACGTTTAGTTTAGTTATTCGTTTGTTGTTAGTTTTCCTCGAATGTCCTCAATTTCTGTTTTTTTTTCTTCTTCTTTTGGGACCTTTTATTTGGTCGATCTGTTTGCTTTCTGATTCGTTGTTGTAAATGTGATGCTATAAGATACGAATTCGATTCGTTTGAATTCGTCGAATAGCTAATTCTGCATTTTGAACTATTCTGGCCGAAATGTTCTTGGATTATTTGTTCGTCGACTGTTGTTTGTCGATTATGCGCGTTGTAATCGACTATACGAATGTCGTCGATTAGATTCGTAGGTTCGTTTGTTAGAACATTTTGGCACAAGTTTGGCATTGGTTCACCTGATCCGAATTCACTGTTGATTTGAAATAGGCTGTTTGTTTGATTTTCGTTTATTAAATTAGAATGAATTGGATATAGCTGTTTAACTTTAGTTTAGGAATCTGAAAACCATACTCAAGGGTTCAAATGTGATTGCACATGGGAAGGTTTAGTTTTACAGCAACATATGCACTGCATATTAGTTTTAAATAGAAAGAAAAGGGTCAGTGATGCAGAACACCCTGTTTAATGCCTTTTGTATAGGTCAGAGAGAACATGGGATGTATTTGAAAAGACTTAAAAGGTTAAGTATAGTCTGATTGACAGAGGGGAGGGGTTGGTTTTGGTTTGAGTGTTTTGATCAGGCTGTAAATGGTAGAGTTCACATGGGGAGTCAATTAAACAAATCATGCTTGCCCATACACCTTAGATTAACAAACATGAAGATTTCTCCAAGACAAGTCTTTAAATAGACATTGAGACTGATTGGAAGAGAGGCAGCAGAGCAGTTTTTCTTTAGAAACACACACTCCATAGAGAGATTCACAAATACATAGAGAATACATACTCACACTCACAGGAACACTCTATGGAAATACATTCATACATATTGAGAAGATTGACAGAACACACATACACTGACATAGAGAGCTAAAACACTGGAGAGAATTCTAAAAAGAAACAGACAGAGCATTCCCTGGAAAAAATAGATACACACACTCACAGTGACACTCACTGGAAGAATACTTACATTTAGAATTCCAAGTTGATTTTGAAACCATTCTGGGAATTTTTGGTGGCTGTTTTGATGATGTTTTGGATTTGATTATCGTTCAATCTTTGGTTAGCTGAGTTGGTTGGGTTTTCTTCCGTTTAAAAGTGTTGGTTGCCGCTAGTTGCTGTTGGTATTGCTGTTTTCTGTTAGCTGTTACTGTCGGAATACTGCGATTGACCTCTTCTTCATCCTTTGAATTCCTATTTTCAGGTATACAATTTGGATTTCGTTGTTGATGTAGACTTGAATTAATCTGGAAATAAGAATGCCCTGCTGATTTTATGCATTGGATCACTGTCTGTTAGCTTCAAATTTAGATTAAATCTTCTATATGTGTACATTAGGTTTTGTAAAGCATATTTGGATAACTAGAACCGCTGCATGCTTTGATTTAAATCATGGATTGAAATTAAGTCGGCGTTTTTGATTAGCATGTAAATCTATTTAATTTTAGTGCTATGTTTGAATCATTGTCACATGTTTGTAACAAACTAAATTTTAAATAGAGTTTGAATTAGTTTTGCAATAAGCATGCTTTATAAGTTTTTTGTAGCAACAATGGTTCGTAGTAAAACTTTAGTGTTGGGACAAATTTAATTCCCTCACAAGCTTGTAATAATAATGATGGTTTCAAAAAAAAAAAAAAAACAAAACAAAACTTTAGAGTTAACTTGGCAATTCGTTAGTGAATATCAACTGTCCTAATTTTACGAGTCACGCGCAAATAAATTCTCGATCTAGTTCGGCATTAGAGTTCGAAAGAATGTGTTAAAATCAGGATGTATACACTCATATCTCGATTAAGAGCTTTTATTTGAACCAAATGCAGTCTTTTTTTTTTAAGAACTTTTTATTTGGCCCTAAGAAAATAAGTCATGGAATAAGGAATTATTTTGCACATGTTTAAATTAAAAAAAAAATGACAAAACTGTGCGTCTTTACATAAATTGAATTCTTGTTTAATCTAGAAATCAAAAATTTTTTTTTGGATAGTTTCAAAGTAATCCGGATACCCTTTTATTTCACCTATTTGTCGAAGTCCGAGTCTATGTTGTAATTAATCTTTCTTTTGGTATGGTTTCAGATTAACAGAGTAGTTTAAAGTTTAATTAGAGCATATAATTTATAAACATGTATAAAATCAGGTATTTTTAGCCATTTATAATAATTGAAGCGACCGTGCTAGAACCACGGGATCCGGGGTGCCTAACACCTTCCCTCGGGTCAACAGAATTCCTTACTTAGAATTTCTGGTTCGCAGACTTCATTTGGAAAGTCGAAATTTCCTCGATTCGGGATTTAAATAAATCGGTGACTTGGGACACCATAATTTATTCCAAGTGGCGACTCTGAAATAAATAAAATAATCCCGTTTCGAATATTGTCACTTAAATTGGAAAAACTCCTTGTACGTTTATCCCTCGGGGTAAGCGCGCCAAAAGGAGGTGTGACAGCTCTGGCGACTCTGCTGGGGAAACAAACCCAGAACTACTGGTTCAGGGTTTAAGAATTCGAGCTTTGAATAGTTATTTTATTTGGCTTATTTATTATCCGATTTTATTACATGTTTATATTTGATATGCTAAATGTTGCTTTACCGCTTTGATATTTTGTGAACTGTATATAAATTGTGCCGATACCCATTTTTCTCTTCTGAGTCTTTTGAAATACAATACCGGGCATTTGCTAGACATAGCCCGTTTTTCTCAAGATAGTCGTGGTGCTTGGCACCCGGTGAAGGATTTTGTAGTCACACATGTTTAGGCGGAGAGTTTTGTCAATTAAGCCGGAAAGCCATGCTACCGGTGCACTGACACTCTTCGGCTCGAGTCGTCCGCTCGAGTTTAAAGCCAGTCTAGACACTTTTTCCAACAGGATGATGACTTAGAATAATAAAACCTTATGTCGGATCCCCGATAGGAACGTTTATTTGCATCATGTGCATATTTGACTTAGGAGGCTCAACACAGGGGTTGGGCCTGTCTAGGACAGGTGTACCTGAAACAAAAAGACCAACTTGTTGCATCTTTTTGTGTGCATTTATTTGTTTCGATCTTACATGCCGACCGGTTTGTTAAAAAAAGGGGAAGAAGTGGAAAACGTCAGGGTATATAGTCAAAATAGTTTTATGGAAAATAGTTAGTTCTTTAAAAATAAATTCTGAAAAAAAAATGCAAAAAAATTCCAAATAAATTCTCTTAATTTTATGAAAATAGTTAGTTCTTTAAAAAATAAATTTTGAAAAAAAAAATGCAAAAAAAAAAAAAAATTCCAAATAAATTTCTTAATTTTACGAAAATAGTTTAGTTTCTTTGAAAATAATTTTGAAAAAAAAAAGTGCAAAAAATTTCCAAATAAATTTTTTTTTATTTCCTTTGAAAATAATTTGTTTTAGAAATGCTGTTTAAAATAGTTTGTTTTCTTTTCTTAAAATGATTTAGTTGTTTTGTTTTCGAACTACGCAAGTTTGATTCTCACCAAACATGAGATACGTAGGCAACCCATATCGGGCTCAACTAATACTGATTTTTTTTAAGGAAAACAATAATAAAAATATTAGAATTAGGATTTTTGTTCTTAGTCGAGAGTTAGGAAATTTTGCAAAAATAGCCAAACGCCTCTAAAGGGGCGCCGGAGGACTAATTTCGCAAAACGGAATATAGACATCACACTGGTATCCTGTTATATAGCCTTCAAATCTTCTTCAAGTGCTGAAAGGCCGTATTAACAAGATTCGTTTTTTATAATAAAAATTTTTTTAAAAAAAAAAAAAAAAAATTGAAAAAATCTCAAGTTCATTTTTATCTTTTCTAGGATCAGCATGACTTCCTCGCAACGAATCGGCCAAAAAAGGGTGAGAGACGAAATGCCACCTATGTTCATGATCCAGGACAAAACCCCAGATCGGCTTCGTAAATGGTGGACTAGTTTTTCAGCTTGGGAAAGAAATCAAGTTCACAAGCACCTCAAGTTTCTTCCGGACATCATGATGATAAAACCGAACAAAAATGTGATCAGAGCTTTAGTGAGTTTTTGGGACTCAACAAGCAATGTGTTCAGATTCCGGGATTGCGAAATGACACCCACTTTGGAAGAATTGGGCGGACTCACAGGACTCGGAAGAGATTTGCACAAGATGAGGCCTGCAGCTCCTAGGCAGATGGGTGTGAATAATTTCTTGAAAAAGTTATGTCTCCGGCGGGTTCCCCTGGGTTGTCCGGAGAACGGTTGGGTGCCACTGGATTATCTCTACGACATATTTGGTGATAAGAAAGGGTTTGAGAAATTCTCAAACGCTGAATTTGTTAACCAACTGAATTATGACGCCTGGGGAGATTTAAGAATCTATGCTTTTATGATCGCTTTTTTGGGAACCATGGTTTTTCCCGAGCGTGGCGGACGCATCAGAATCCGTTTAGCTGCGGTGGTCTCATATCTACAGAGTAACGAGGAACACACTGTTCTTCCGATGATACTAGGAGACATCTTCCGGGCCTTAACTCGGTGCCAAGAAGGACAAGACTATTTTGAAGGTTGCAATATCTTATTACAAATATGGTTTATAGAACATCTCTATCATCACCCAATTGTGATAAACTTCAAAGCAGATTGGCATAATTATATTTGCTGTCATACAAACAGAGCCGCCCGTTGTAACCTTCCAGAAGACTTGAGGACTTGGCAAGAACTTCTCAACTCTTTGAGAGCATATCAACTTACCTGGAATTATTATTGGTTCCCTTCCGCCAAAATCATGCATATGTCGACATACCGCCCATTCTACATACTAATGGGTTTCAGGGGTTTCCAACCATATGCCCCGCTACGTGTCATGCGGCAGTTGGGAAAAGAACAGAAAAGGGCCCCAATTGAGGATATGCGATCATTTGTATGGGAATTTGTGATGGAAGAGACCCCCAGGGAGACTTATGCACAGAAGGTATGGTTCGGTAGTCGACTCTCCGACATCAACGAGATGGTTTCCGATCGAGAACGGGGAGAAGTGAGTCTCGCTTATCTTGAATGGTTCCACAACAAACCAATACCAGAGCAAAGGTCAGAAAGGTCAGTGAAGTATGCCGTCGATTGGGAGAGAGAAATAGAAGCCAGAGTTAGGGAGGCTGAGCATGAGACGGCACAAAATTTCCAATCTTGCATCAACACTTTAAAAGAAGACAAAGGAATCCTGGAAGCGGCCATGGACATACAACAGGCTGACTTCGATCGGGAAAGGGCCGATTGGGAGAAGGAAAGAGAAGCACTCCAAACTCAAATTCGAGAGATGCAATTGGCCGCAGAGAGGTCAAGGAGGAGTCAGAATGATCAGATGCTGATAAACGATTTGGAAAGGAAAGCCTTTGAACACCAAGAAGACTTGGAGAAGGCAAAAGCGGCCTTGGTTGCAGTCCGGACAAAATGGAAGAGAGCATCCCACCAAGAAGCACTCCGTCTACAACAAGTAGAGAAAGACTATGATGCAATCATCGTTGATTTGAGAAAAGCAAACGCCACTCTTAGAGAGCGAACTCTCAGGCAAGTCCAGGATGCTAAAGCAGATAGAGACCGTTGCCACAACTTGATGGCACGGATGGAAAGACAAATAGATAGGCTCTTGGACCATGTCTCCGGTAACTCTCAAGTACTAGGGGAAAAGAACAGACACATAGGGCAGCTGCTCAGAGAAAAAGACATGATCAGAACCGGGATCAATGAGATCGGGCACTACATTACTATGAGGTGTTTGAACTGCGAACGAGTACCTCGGCCTGCCCTCTTTTCTTCAATCATGGAATGTGTCCACCAAGTCATGGCAGAATTGGGAAGTATACAGAAAGATCTTACCCCAAGAACTGCAGCAAGGCCAAACAACGCCCCCGGGCGCAAAGATTCGAGGCGTTGGAACATGCTTAGAAGAGTCTGTTGTTTTAGAGTCTGTTTGTCCTTTTACGAGTTTTTCTCCATTGTTGTCATTTTGCAAGTGTTTCAAGTTTGAAGTTTGTTGAAATAAAATTCATGAACATTTCATTCTATCTTATGTCTATTGTTTCCGAACTACGCCCGGTCTGATTCATGCGGGGACATGATACGTAGGCAATCTACATAAGATTCGACCATCACTAAAAAATAAATAAATAAAAACAAAGGGGTGGGGGGTGGGGAAGAAGTTAAGAGAAGAAGAAGATTGATGAAGGATGAAAGCGAAGGAAAATACAAACCGGAATGACGCATCGCGAACGAATACATGTAGCAACATTATCACCTGTATAAGTGCATCACACCCAACGTGAGATTACTTATCTGTTATGTTGTTTCAGACTAACCGTTTGTTTGCCAAACTCCAGGTTTTAGTAAAAGTGGTTGACTTTGCGGTAATCTGGCACCACATTCGTACTTCACAAGGTCCAAAGGAAAAGTTCGGCAGCCTGAAAGTACTCATTCCTATTTTACTAGATCAAAAAGGGTGCCGACATGTCTTCAGAAATGCCTTTAGCAACCATTCCCGTTTCAGAGGAAAGCTCATTGACAACCATCCCGGCCACTGAGTCGGCAGCTTTGGAGGAGAATAGAATGTTGCGTTGCCGCATGCTCGAGATGTTGGACGATTGGAACAACGGGAAAGAGCCCCCGAGCCTGGTCCCTGGGTTCCCTGAAATTCTTCTCAGGTCAAGCGAAATTTCAAATACCCCCATCAATTACCCGCCTACTCTGTTCGGATATTCTAATGCTACAAACCTCTCTGAATCACCCTCCACCTCCCATCCTCGGGTGACACCACATGATACATCTGCAAGAACGTCGGTTGAGTTGCCAGTTCCAATCACAACGCACCCCACCGCACATGCTCCTTTCTTCGACTCCTCATCCTTTACATTCCCAACACCACCGCTTACACGGGACCATACCCAGGTTGCAGCCAATATATATCCTCAGCCACCTCGATATGAGTTTCTACCAAGCCAAAATCCAAAGGCCCCCGAGCAGGATGAGATGGCAAAAAGAATGAGGAGTTTGGAACAAAGCCTCAAGAACATGCAAGGTCTAAGTGGACAGAAAAGTGTATCTTACGCCGATCTATGCATGTTCCCGCACGTCCACTTACCATCAGGTTTTAAGACATCAAAGTTCGAAAAGTATGACGGACATGGCGACCCCATTGCTCATTTGAAGAAATACTGCAATCAATTGCGAGGTGCCGGCGGCAAGGAAGAATTGTTGATGGCATACTTCGGAGAAAGTTTGGTCGGAATAGCATCCGAATGGTATATGGATCAAGACATATCTCGATGGCACATCTGGGATGATCTGGCCAGAGATTTTGTGAAACAATTCCAATACAACATCAATATTGCGCCAGACAGGAATTCTCTATCGAACTTAAAGAAGAAGCCCTCAGAAAGCTTCAGAGAATATGCCATCAAATGGCGAGAGCAAGCGTCCAGGGTGAAACCCCCTATGGACGAAATTGAAATGGTCACGACTTTTCTCCAAGCTCAAGAGCCGGACGACTTTCAAAATATGATGTCGGCGATGGGAAAACCTTTCGCCGAAGCTATCAAGATCGGAGAAATGGTGGAAAATGGCTTGAAAACAGGGCGAATTTTGAGTCAATCGGCCATTCGGGCAACTTCCCAAGCCATTCAAGGCGGGTCTGGAGGGATGCCCCGAAGCAAGAAGAAGGAGGAAACTGCCATGGCAGCAGTAGAAGACAGGAGATATCGAACCTCAAGGCAGGTATTCTCCGACAGGGCCCCCCAGCATTACTATCCACATCACAGCATGACTTATGCTCCTCCACCTCCACCCTACGCAGTCATGAACATTCAACCTTTGGCACGGCCGCAGCCACCAGCCAACAGAAATCCACCTCCATTCCAGAGAAGCCAACCTCCTTACCCAAACCAGTATAATCCATGGCCAAATAACGCTCGCCACCGTGAGCAACCCAAAATGAGCTTTACACCGATTGGGGAGCCGTATTCTACTCTTTCCCCAAAACTCAGGCAAGAAAACCTACTGCAGCCCGTTCCGCAGAACAGGCAGAATCCAGACTCTCCTGCCTACCAGAGGGGGATATACTGTGCATATCATTCAGGTGTTGAAGGACACAGTACTGACAATTGTTGGACGTTGAAGAAGGCAGTGCAAGAATTGATCAATCAGGGGAGGATCGTCTTCGCAGATGAAGACATCCCAAATGTGACAAACAATCCATTACCAGCCCACAACAACGGACCGATGAATGGGATGATTTGTGACGACAAAGAATTTGACCCAGCTTTGAAAGCGATAATCGCCATTGCCAACATAGAGAAGCGGCCTGAGGCTCCCCCGAAACAAGAGAAAATGGGGAAAAAGGTTGAAGTTCTTGAAACCAAATCTGAAACGACGATTGAATTGAAAGCATCGTCTTAGAAGAGCGGAGTCCTTTACCTCCCGCGAGGTAGAGTGGAAAAACCATTGTCCATAGGTGCCCCCAAGAAGTTCCACTTAAAGAGAGAAACATCAATGTATGTACCAAAGGGAACTTATGTGGCCCGAAAACCGGATGAACCTGTGGTTATTGCACGCGTGCAACAAAAACCAATGACAGATCCATCCGCAGTACCCTGGAGCTACCAACGAACACTTGTTACGCGCAAAGGGAAAGAGATTGGGGGAAATTCATCTGAGAGCGTCCTAGGGCAGAAGTACTTAAACACACAGGAGGTAAATAATGCCACACAAAGGCGTTTCCCATCAAAGAAACCCGTAAGTGCTGAAGAGGCAGAGGTCTTTTTTCAAAAGATGCAAATGCCTGACTATGAGGTGATAGACCAACTGCGCAAATGCCCAGAACAGGTGTCGATGTTGTCCCTTCTAATGAAGTCTACTGAACATCAGAAGGTTTTGCTAAAAGCCTTGAATGAGGCGTATGTGCCTATTGAGACTTCATCCGAACAACTTGAAAGAATGACAGAGAGGTTCTTCGCGATCAATCGGATTTCTTTCAGTAAAGCTGATTTGCCTTTGGAAGGTGCCGCCCACAATAAAGCTTTGCATTTGACTGTCAAAAGCGAAGGCTACTACATGAAAAGGGTCATGGTTGATGGGGGTTCGGGGGTGGACATATGCCCGCTTTCCACTTTAGGCCGCATAGGAATCGGAGCCTGAAAGGATTCGGCCTAACAACATATGTGTGCGAGCTTTTGACGGTGTAAAAAGAGATACTGTCGGAGAGATTGATGTAATTATGACCATCGGCCCGGTGGACTTCGAAGTGACATTCCAAGTTTTGGATATGGACACTTCTTACAATTTTCTTCTGGGGAGACCATGGATTCATGCGGCCGGAGCTGTGCCCTCTACCCTCCATCAGATGTTAAAATTTGAGCACAAGGGACAAGAGATCGTGGTCCACGGTGAAGACGAGCAATCAATTTATCGGGATCCATCCATCCCTTGCTTAGAAGCGGAAGCGGGAAGCGAAAACATTGTCTATCAAGCTTTCGAGATTGTGTTGGCGGATCAACACGAAGAAGGGAACCCTCTCCCCCAACCTTTTTTGTCTAATGCCTCCATCATGGTGGCGAAAGAAATGATTAAACATGGCTTCCAGCCAGGAAAAGGTTTGGGAAAGTCCCTACAAGGAGTGCCGAAGCTGATAACTTTACCTGTAGCTGAAAAGTTTTTCGGAGTGGGCTTTCGCCCAACCCCCGAAGACGAGAGATGGGCCAACAAGAGAAAGGAGAAAGGATGGGTTCTGCCGCAACCATTGCCACATCTGTACCAAACTTTTGTCCGACCAAGGTACATTGAAGAAGAAGAAGACGAGGTCTTCACAGCAGAGGAAATTGAAGAAATATGCGGGGCCATGAGGCAAATGCTCTATGATGTTAATATGGTCCAATCGGGAGAAGGAACAAGCACCGCTGAGGTGCTGTATGTGGGCCCTGAAGCTAAATTGCAAAATTGGAAAGCCACACCCTTCCCAATCAGGCGGGAGTTCTGGTAGATTTGTCCTGTCGTTTTTCCTTCATCACAAGTTACTTCAGGACGTAGCTTGGATGTTTTTCTTTGTTTTCTTGTATTTTTTTTTTTTTGGTTTCCCCAATGTAATTTTGTTTGTTTTCAGAAAATTCCAAGAAAATAAAATAAATATTTCCTCATTTTTGCACTCTTTCTAATTTTGTTATTTATTTTTCCTTTTCAGTCCTAATAATGCGGCTTTAAATAACATGACATGCTTGCGGAACGCATGCTCAAATCCGAACACGCCACCTAATCTGGAAATAATGAACCAAGAACCGGAATACGATGAAGACGAGGCTTTTAGGGAAATAAATCGAGAATTGGAACATTTCGAGAATAAACCTAAGCCAAACTTGAATGACACCGAACCGGTTAATTTGGGAGCTGATGAAGAGGTCCGAGAGACCAAGATAAGCATCCACACAGATGAGAAAACACGAGATGCAATAATCCAACTCTTGTTGAATTTAAAGACGTGTTTGCTTGGTCTTACGACGACATGCCAGGATTAGGAGCTGATCTAGTGGTGCACAAATTACCAATCTACCCTGACTGTCGCCCAGTGCAACAGAAGCAAAGAAAGTTCAAGACTGACATCAGTGATAAAATCAAAGAAGAAATCACTAAGCAGTTGAAAACATGGGTAATTCGAGTGGTACAATACACCACGTGGTTGGCTAATGTTGTGCCCGTGCCAAAGAAGGACGGAAAAACTCGAGTGTGTGTTGACTACCGAGATTTGAATAAAGCGAGTCCTAAAGATAACTTCCCTTTACCGAACATCCACATCCTTGTTGATAACTGTGCCAAACATGAGATACAGTCGTTAGTGGATTGTTATGCGGGATATCATCAAGTATTGATGGATGAAAAGGACGCCGAGAAGACTGCTTTCACCACACCTTGGGGGACTTACTTATTACCGAGTCATGCCATTCGGCTTGAAAAACGCAGGAGCAACATACATGAGAGCTATGATTGCCATTTTCCACGACATGATGCATCAGGAAATAGAGGTGTACGTGGACGATGTGATCATCAAATCCAAAACTCAAGGCGATCATGTGCGAGACTTGAGGAAATTCTTTGAGAGGTTGCGGAAGTACGATTTGAAACTGAATCCGGCCAAATACGCTTTTGGAGTCCCGTCAGGTAAACTTTTGGGTTTCATAGTCAGTAGAAGAGGTATTGAATTAGATCCCACAAAGATAAAATCCATCCAGGATTTACCTCCTCCCAGAACAAAGAAAGATGTAATGAGTCTTCTAGGCCGACTGAACTACATCAGTAGGTTCATCGCTCAGTTGACTTCCACATGTGAACCCATATTCAAGTTGTTGAAGAAAGACGCTGCAATCAAATGGACAACCGAATGCCAAGAAGCTTTTGACAAGATCAAAGAATATTTGTCAAACCCTCCAGTCTTAGTCCCGCCAGAGCCAGGGAGACCTCTTTTCTTATATTTAACAGTCTTGGAAAACTCTTTTGGTTGTGTTCTCGGACAACGTGATGCGACGGAGAAGAAAGAGCGGGCGATTTACTACCTGAGCAAGAAATTCACTAGTTATGAGGTCAAGTACACTTTGTTGGAAAGAACGTGTTGTGCTTTAACTTGGGTCGCTCAGAAATTGAGACACTACCTCCAAGCCCATACGACTCACCTCATTACTCGGTTGGATCCTTTAAAGTACATATTCCAGAAACCGATGCCCACCGGAAGATTGGCGAAGTGGCAAATCCTGCTCACTGAGTTTGACATAGTCTATGTCACTCGCACGGCAATGAAGGCCCAAGCATTGGCAGACCATTTGGCCGAGAACCCGATCGACGAAGAGTATCAACCATTGAATACCTACTTTCCCGATGAAGAGGTAAATACGACAGAAGTTGTTTCGGAAGACAGTCATGCTTGGAAAATGTTTTTCGATGGGGCGGTAAACGCTAAAGGTGTAGGTATTGGGGAAATCTTGATCTCTCCTGCTGGCCAGCATTACCCGGCCACGGCTAGGCTCCGTTTCTTCTGCACGAACAATACGGCTGAGTATGAAGCTTGTATCATGGGCATGAACATGGCAATTGATCAGGGCGTCGAAGATTTGTTGATCATGGGAGATTCGGATCTAATTATCAAACAATCTCAAGGTGAATGGGAAACTCGGGACGTTAAACTCCTCCCTTACCGACAGCACGTGAATATTCTTGGCAAGCGATTTGCATCGATAGAGTTCAGGTATATCCCACGATGTCACAATGAACTAGCTGACGCACTTGCCATATTAGCTTCAATGCTACCTTATCCGGGCAACGCCCATGTCAATCCCTTGGAAATTCAAATCAGAGAAAGCCACGGTTATTGCAATGCAATCGAAGAAGGACCAAGCGTCAAGCCATGGTATTACGATATCAGGAGATTTCTGAAAACGCAAGAATACCCAGAACATGCTACTGGAGATCAAAAGAGGACCATTAGGAGACATGCAGGTGGTTTCTTTTTGAGCGGCGAGGTCATGTATAAAAGAACCCCGGATCTTAACCTTTTAAGGTGTGTTGATGCCGAAGAAGCAGGAAGAATCATGCACGAAGTACATGCAGGAGTATGCGGACCTCATATGAATGGGTATGTCTTAGCCAAGAAGATCCTTCGAGCAGGCTATTATTGGATGACCATGGAGAAAGATTGTTTTGGTTTTGTCCGAAAATGCCATCAATGTCAGGTACATGGAGATCTGATTCATGCACCTCCAACTGAGCTGCATCCTATGTCAGCGCCGTGGCCATTTGTCGCTTGGGGAATGGATGTCATCGGCCCGATTGAGCCGAAAGCTTCGAATGGACACCGATTCATACTAGTGGCTATCGATTACTTCACGAAATGGGTCGAAGCCGTCACTCTCAAATCAGTCACTAAGAAAGCTATGGTGGATTTTGTACACTCAAATCTTATCTGTCGTTTTGGTATACCTGCAACTATCATCACAGACAATGCTGCGAATCTGAATAGTCATTTGATGGAAGAAATATGCGAGCAATTCAAAATAACGCATAGGAACTCCACTCCTTATCGGCCCAAAGCCAATGGTGCCGTGGAAGCAGCGAACAAAAACATTAAGAAGATTTTGAGAAAGACAATCCAAAGTTCTAGACAATGGCATGAACAATTACCGTTCGCTTTATTGGGATACCGTACTACAGTACGCACATCGGTGGGAGCAACTCCATACCTGCTAGTCTATGGAACTGAGGCTGTGATACCGGCAGAGGTAGAAATTCCTTCGCTTCGTACAATTGTTGAAGCAGAGATTGAAGATAGCGAGTGGGTTAAGACTCGTTTGGAACAATTAACTTTGATCGATGAAAAGCGAATGGTTGCGGTCTGTCATGGACAACTGTACCAACAAAGAATGGCTCGTGCTTACAACAAGAAAGTACGACCGAGAAATTTCGAAGTAGGTCAGTTGGTTTTAAGACGCATTCTTCCACATCACGAGGAAGCGAAAGGAAAATTCGCTCCTAATTGGAAAGGACCATACATCATCAGGAAGATACTGCCAAGAGGAGCATTATACTTGGGAGACATGGAAGGAAAAGATCCTGAAACGGCTATGAATGCAGATGCTGTGAAAAGGTATTATGTCTGAACTTGCTTCAATGAGGTCCTCACAAGTCGAAATGATTGAAGGCTTTTTATTCCCGCTACCCAAACACTACCAACCCTTTTTGTAAACCCTTTGAGCCGGTTACCTTTCTTTAGCTACCCTCTTTGGAATCCAAACCAAACCAAAAAAAAAAAAAAAAAAAAAAAAAAAAAAAAAAAAAAAAAAAAAAATCCTGAACTACGTTCTGACTTGATTCCGAAAGGATACGTAGGCAACCTCTCCCCGAGGTTCAGTCACACCAAACCAAAATCCCAGTTTCCCCAAAAATGAAACTGGGGCAGATGATATTGTTGATTCGGTTTAAGATCCGTCAAGATGATTCCAAAGTTGTACTTTTTGTTACCCAAACCGAGTACAAGTCCTTCAAGATCGATTGGAAGTTGTGGAAACATCATTGTTGCGATCCGAAGTTCCCTGGAATGAAAAGAAATAAAATGAGAGAGTCTTATTGGTGAAAACCTTTGGGCACCATAAGACGATGGAAGTAGAGAAATACAAAATGAGAGAGCCTGTTGGTAAAAACTCGCAAAGAGTGCTATCTGGCGATGGTAAGAAGAGAAATGAGAGAGGTCGATTGGCGAAAACCCGCAAAAGGCGCTATCAACCGAAAAGTTTGTTTCACCACGAGAGGTCCTGGCACGGCTCCTTAGCTCGGAAATATAGACCCGTTTTGGTTTATAAGAAAATGGGAGTTTTGTGACGATCGAGCATCTAGTCCGAGGAGCATGTCATGTTGGTTAAAGTCAGCATATACCTCATATAAGTCCTTCTTTTCTCCCCCGAAAGGGACTCCTCTATCTTTGATACGTTTTTCCATTCTTTGATTCATTCTTTTTCTTTGAATCCCTTTCGGTTTAATTTTAATTCTGAAACTATTACAACGGAAGATGACAGGACCGGTCTTACAGGACTCCGCCTGGTAAAGAAGAAAAGAAAAACAGCCTCAATGGTATATTGTTACAATCCACGACTGGATCGTAATGATCGATTGTTTCCAAAGAAAAGGAGTTTTAGAAAGGAAACGGAAATCAAAGGCTAAGGTCTTAGAAGAGACGGAATAAGGCAGAATGATAGGACCCACACGGAAAATCCTCATGGAATTCCGGGAATGAACCCGGTCAGTTTGAAAGGAAGTCACCCCAAAGACAATTGGTAGCAAACTTCTCAATGGAAATAGGGAAACGATCGAGCAATGAAGATAATCAAGGCCGCAAAGTCAACCACTTTTTTCAACTGATAAAATGTTCTTTGTTGAAAGCAAGTCTGTTTAATTGTGCAAGAAGAAGGTACAACTCGAAGAAGTGAAATACGCAAGCTTTGAAATGGCTTTGGAACAAGGAAAACACATAAAAGGGTAAGTTTCTTTTTAGAGATTTATCTTATGCATTTGTTGATGGTTAAAAAGAAAGCCTAAAAGAAGGCCCAAAAAGAAGAATAAAAGAAAAGAAAATGAAAACTCCGAAAAAGAGAATCAAATCATATTAGTCCAATTTCTGTTTGGACCCCGGTCAGAAAAATCGAGGGTCTTTCCGGCCAAAAAGCCGTGAAAGTTATATCCCCGGTCAGAAAACCGAGGATCTCCCCAGTCAAAAAACTGCGGAGCCATTTACTTTTACCCCGGCCAAAAACCGAGGATCTGACGGCCAAAAAACCGTTAGATATTGTTTGAATTCCGACCAGAAAGCCGTGAAACTTTTATCCCCGGTCAGAAAACCGAGGATCTCCCGAGTCAGAAAACTGCGGAGCCATTTACTTTTACCCGGCCAAAAACCGAGGATCTGACGGCCAAAAAACAAAATCGTTAGATATTGTTTGAATTCCGGCCGTAAAGCCGTGAAACTTTTATCCCCGGTCGAAAACCGAGGATCTCCCCTTCGAAAACTGCGGAGCCATTTACTTTAACCCCGGCCAAAAACCGAGGATCCGACGGCCAAAAACCGTTAGATACTTGTTTGAATTCCGGCCGAAAGCCGTGAAACTTTTCATCCCCGGTCGAAAACCGAGGATCTCCCGATCAAAAAAACCGCGGAGCCATTTACTTTTACCCCGGCCAAAAACCGAGGATCCGACGACCAAAAAACCGTTAGATATTGTTTGAATTCCGGCCGAAAGACGTGAAACTTTTATCCCCGGTCAAAAAACCGAGGATCTCCCGAGTCAGAAACTACGGAGCCATTTACTTTTACCCCGGCCAAAAAATCGAGGATCCGACGGCCAAAAAAAAAACCATTAGATATTGTTTGAATTCCGGCCGTAAAGCCGTGAAACTTTTATCCCCGGTCGAAAACCGAGGATCTCCCCAGTCAGAAAACTGTGGATCCATTTACTTTAACCCCGGCCAAAAAACCGAGGATCCGACGGCCAAAAAACCGTTAGATATTGTTTGAATTCCGGCCAGAAAGTCGTGAAACTTTTATCCCCGGTCAAAAAAAAACCGTTAGATACTAACTCACGAAATTTTCCTAGCAAAAACTGGGGCAGAAAAATTTCGTTCGTTTGCTTGTTTTGTTGTCTAAATAGGTTTGACCTCGGGACGCAAGGATCGAGATAACCTACAAATGGAACATCAATCCAGAGTGAAGAAAAGAAGAAAAGAACCAAAAGAAAAGAGTTCAAACGTTGGAGTAAACAAAGGCGCAGATTGCTCAGAAGCTGATTGAAGTAACGAGTTCCGCCGACTCCGTTCCACTCGATGTTACAGAAATAAACAAGCACGTACAGCTTGTTTGAGCATCAAGATTCAGATCAAGATATACAGCAAATCAGCTAAGATTCAAGATCAAGTTTTCAAGAAAATCATAGATAGGAATCTTGTAACTCATAGTTTGGTAGCATAGCTAGTTTAGCTTTAATTTCCTTTTGGTGTAATAAGGAGGTCAGTGAGCAGTAAGCAGCAACAGCGACAACGATAGCAACAGTAATAGCGAAGTGTCAGTCCATGGTAGTCCCAACTACCAAAACCTCCCGAACTACATTGACCTGATTCCTGTTTAGCCCAGGATATGTAGGAAGCCTCCCGAAACAAAGGCTCGGTCAAGATCTTTTTTAAAATGCTTTACACGAAGTGCTCGAACAGGCAAAAATCGCTCGTATTTGCTCATTATCTTTGCACGAAAACTCTTCGAGTTTACACGCAAAAAGAGGGGCAGCTGTGAGCACGTAATTTTTGCCCTACATGAGAATTACTCTTAAAAATTAAAAAAAAAATAAAAATAAAAATAAAATAGTTTTGTGTTGTGCGTAATTTTTGTGATTTTTGTGTTATTTTTCGCTTATTATTTGCATTTTTGCGTGTGCATGTCTATTATTTAAATTAATATAAAATATAAAAATGTTTGCATTTGCATATAAAATTCATGTTTGTAATTTAGAGTAATTAAGTTTGTTTTACGAAAAACAAAAATATATATCTTTCGCATTTTTACCATTTATTGTCCAAATGTGTGATTTTTAATTTATTTTTGGTATTTAACTATGCTTGTTTAATTGTTATTGGAGGCTAATTAATACATTTGATAAGTTTAATTTTGTTTTGTAATTTAGGATTGTTAAATTTAGTTTATAATGATTTAAGAAAATAAATCAAAAGAATGAAAGAAAATCGGATTGGGCCATTTTGGAATTAAGATTAGGCCCAAAGCACAATTACCTTCAGCCTACCCGTTTTAATGACCCGCCCGGATCCGCCCACTACGCTTTTAAATCTGAGCCGTTGGATTTTATTGATCCAACGACCAAGATTAAATCTCAAGTTTAATTATACTAAACCCCCCAAACCCGTGTAACCCACTCATTTCTTCTCAAACACCTCTCTCCCTCACTCACCTTCTCCAACAAAAAAACCCTAGCGCCGTCCTCCATTCCCACCACCTCCAGCCGGCGGCGCCGACGCCAAACACCACCAAAATAACACTCTTAAGCAACCCGACCACCCTAAACACGAATCCATTAACCGTTCGTTTTGAATCACTTTCAAACTTCTCGAATCTTCAATTAAAGATTCGAATCGAACTTCAAACCTTCCAAACCACCCCAATTGTCTTATCAAACCTTCACCTCACCTCCCTCACACGCTAACCATTGCTATTTCGGCTCAAATCTAACCGGAAACCAAAGAACCCCAAAATCGAAGTCCAAGAACCCTAAATTCAAATTAGGGATTTCGTCACGGGATTTTTCGGAGATTGAGGTCTAATAGACCTTAATTGACGTGTTTTCACTTGGAAAACATTTCAATTAAGGTCCTTTAGACCTTGAATACCAAAGCCCAATCTTGGCCGAGTTCTCCATTTTTTGTTTTCAAGGTATTTTCTTTTCCTATTCGTTTCATTTCTTGTTTAATTGTATCCGACGTTTAGTTTAGTTATTCGTTTGTTGTTAGTTTTCCTCGAATGTCCTCAATTTCTATTTTTTTTTCTTCTTCTTTTGGGGCCTTTTATTTGGTCGATCTGTTTGCTTTCTGATTCGTTGTTGTAAATGTGACGCTATAATATACGAATTCGATTCGTTTGAATTCGTCGAATAGCTAATTCTGCATTTTGAACTATTCTGGCCGAAATGTTCTTGGATTATTTGTTCGTCGACTGTTGTTTGTCGATTATGCGCGTTGTAATCGACTATACGAATGTCGTCGATTAGATTCGTAGGTTCGTTTGTTAGAACATTTTGGCACAAGTTTGGCATTGGTTCACCTGATCCGAATTCACTGTTTGATTTGAAATAGGCTGTTTGTTTGATTTTCGTTTGTTAAATTAGAATGAATTGGATATAGCTGTTTAACTTTAGTTTAGGAATCTAAAAACCATACTCAAGGGTTCAAATGTGATTGCACATGGGAAGGTTTAGTTTTACAGCAACATATGCACTGCATATTAGTTTTAAATAGAAAGAAAAGGGTCAGTGATGCAGAACACCCTGTTTAATGCCTTTTGTATAGGTCAGAGAGAACATGGGATGTATTTGAAAAGAATTAAAAGGTTAAGTATAGTCTGATTGACAGAGGGGAAGGGTTGGTTTTGGTTTGAGTGTTTTGATCAGGCTGTAAAAGGTAGAGTTCACATGGGGAGTCAATTAAACAAATCATGCTTGCCCATACACCTTAGATTAACAAACATGAAGATTGCTTCAAGACAAGTCTTTAAATAGACATTGAGACTGATTGGAAGAGAGGCAGCAGAGCAGTTTTTCTTTAGAAACACACACTCCATAGAGAGATTCACAAATACATAGAGAATACATACTCACACTCACAGGAACACTCTCTGGAAATACATTCATACATATTGAGAAGATTGACAGAACACACATACACTGACATAGAGATCTAAAACACTGGAGAGAATTCTAGAAAGAAACAGACAGAGCATTCTCTGGAAAAAATAGATACACACACTCACAGTGACACTCACTGGCAGAATACTCACATTTAGAATTCCAAGTTGATTTTGAAACCATTCTGGGAATTTTTGGTGGCTGTTTTGATGTTGTTTTGGATTTGATTATCGTTCAATCTTTGGTCAGCTGAGTTGGTTGGGTTTTCTTCCGTTTAAAAGTATTGGTTGCCGCTAGTTGCTGTTGGTATTGCTGTTTTCTGTTAGCTGTTACTGTCGGAATACTGCGATTGACCTCTTCTTCATCCTTTGAATTCCTATTTTCAGGTATACAATTTGGATTTCGTTGTTGATGTAGACTTGAATTAATCTGGAAATAAGAATGCCCTGCTAATTTTATGAATTGGATCACTGTCTGTTAGCTTCAAATTTAGATTAAATCTTCTATATGTGTACATTAGCTTTTGTAAAGCATATTTGGATAACTAGAACTGCTGCATGCTTTGATTTAAATCATGGATTGAAATTAAGTCGGCGTTTTTGATTAGCATGTAAATCTATTTAATTTTAGTGCATGTTTGAATCATTTTCACATGTTTGTAACAAACTAAATTTTAAATAGAGTTTGAATTAGTTTTGCAATAAGCATGCTTTATAAGTTTTTTGTAGCAACAATGGTTCGTAGTAAAACTTTAGTGTTGGGACAAATTTAATTCCCTCACAAGCTTGTAATAATAATGATGGTTTTAAAAAAAAAAAAAAAAAACTTTAGAGTTAACTTGGCAATTCGTTAGTGAATATCAACTGTCCTAATTTTACGAGTCACGCGCAAATAAATTCTCGATCTAGTTCGGCATTAGAGTTCGAAAGAATGTGTTAAAATCAGGATGTATACACTCATATCTCGATTAAGAGCTTTTATTTGAACCAAATGCAGTCTTTTTTTTAAGAACTTTTTATTTGGCCCTAAGAAAATAAGTCATGGAATAAGGAATTATTTTGCACATGTTTAAATTAAAAAAAAATGACAAAACTGTGCGTCTTTACATAAATTGAATTCTTGTTTAATCTAGAAATCAAAAATTTTTTTTTGGATAGTTTCAAAGTAATCCGGATACCCTTTTATTTCACCTATTTGTCGAAGTCCGAGTCTATGTTGTAATTAATCTTTCTTTTGGTATGGTTTCAGATTAACAGAGCGGTTTAAAGTTTAATTAGAGCATATAATTTATAAACATGTATAAAATCAGGTATTTTTAGCCATTTATAATAATTGAAGCGACCGTGCTAGAACCACGGGATCCGGGGGTGCCTAACACCTTCCCTCGGGTCAACAGAATTCCTTACTTAGAATTTCTGGTTTGCAGACTTCATTTGAAAAGTCATAATTTTCCTCGATTCGGGATTTAAATAAATCGGTGACTTGGGACACCTTAATTTATTCCAAGTGGCGACTCTGAAATAAATAGAATAATCCCGTTTCGAATATTGTCACTTAAATTGGAAAAACTCCCTTGCGCTTCTACCTCCCGGGGTAGGGGGCGCGCCAAAAGGAGGTGTGACAATAAGGAATGCGATTAATTCCTGGTATGTGTTTGAAGGAATGAGTTTTGCAGATATTGTGCAACAAAGCTCTTGAACACAGGCAGTTGTGTCACTTGATATGGGTATAAGGACTCAGTCCTGGCAGTTTAACTTATGCAATGTAATTGGGAGAAAGAGTTTATGATGTATTTTACCGTGGTTCGAAAATGAGTGTATTTTTCCTATTGGTATGCAAGGCTTGGAATGTGTAATGAGTTTTCTCTATATGGGATCATGAAAGCCCTTGACTAGTTGAGTGCGCCGATGTTTGCGGTGTAGGATAGGAATATGAATTTCCATGTTATCTTAGTGTGGTATAGTATATGCGATGTGTTATGGAAAGTTGATAATGGCATATTCAAGGTTTTGTGATCAGTTCATAATATATGGGGAGTCATTAAAATTATTTAGCGGCGCGGGCAGCTGCATGTGATTTAAAGAATCGATCTTTCTGGTGATTAAAGAAAATGGTACTGCTATTCTAGTAATTTGGCAGGGTATATGGTCCAAAAGGACAAGGTAATGTAAACTGATAATATCCAGTGGTATGGTGGTATTCTCTTGTTGGATCGACTATAATAATTGAGTCGTTGATGGCATAGTGAAATTTCCGAATGGCTTTCGTGGTATGAATGGACGCTTGATGTGCGTTATGTATTTGTATGGTGAAGTACGGAATTAAGCATGGTGATTCATGTGTTATATGTGTGTTGGAGACTTGAAGTTCTCGTTAGTCCGCCTATGCAGTGGTTGTATATCATGTGTATCGATACCGTTTTGTGATTATCGAAAATCAGAAGCTCTAGTGGCTTTCTCTCTCGACTTGATATGACGAATTTGGATTATGATACTTGATTGCTGACTGGTCATCATTGGGCCAGGTTGTCTAGACTAATGTGATATAGACTATGATGGTATGGCACAAATTGTGTAGCAGAGTGCATCAGAGTATGCTCCAGCGGGGTAGTTGTACCTCAGGACCAGCAGACGGCTGGTGGGTATTGCTTTGTCGGTTGGGCCTTCGTGGCGGATATCAGTGCAGAGGTTTCTATCGTTGATTTGGTTATGGTATTGAGTAACTTTGTCGGATACGTTTCTTGTGGCCGAACTTGAGGCTATATATGTTTACCATAATAAGCAACTTGACTCGACGTGCATTTCTTTGGCGAGGGTTCTATATGGATCGGGTGGCGCGCCGCCACAGGTACTGTTAGTTGGATCGGGTGGCACGCCGCCATAGGTATGGTATCTGGATCGGGTGGCACGCCGCCACGGGTATGTCATTGGAGCGGGTTGCACGCCGCAACAGTGGAATGTGAAAATAAAGTTAGTTATATGTTACCTGGTATACAATACCTCCTGGCTTCTGAGGAAGAGTTTGTATTGAGTATCGCTTGGAGAATGGCACATCGGTTGTGTTCTTTCACGATTTGATAGCATACGTTAATTGTTTCACCGTGGGTGAGGTTGATTGCTTGGGTTCAGACCTAAATATGTGCGGGGCTGATCGTTTTGAGCTTGGTAAATTGAGGTGCTTCATGAGTAATAGTGTTTGGATAGAATCATGAATCGTGGCAAGGCCACGTGATGTTATGACCTTTCGAGAAAGAGTCATGTACTCTATTTCTATAATGCGAGACACGATCTCAATTCTATGTTATCATGACACAAAGGAATTGAATTACAGCTCTCTTGTTGAAGATAGTTGTCATGATTTGAGTATGTTCGGATGTCTCTATTGGAGCGTGTGTTGTGCTCGTCGGGGCTTAGGCCGGTGTTGAGGTGACATATCACCAGTGCATGTGTTATAATCGAAATGATCATTTGAGTCATTATGGAGAGCGAGCATATGTGATTTCAATGGGTTAGAAAGGTAATACCGAGATTTGGGTCCGAAATCTATTGTGGTATCAGTTAAAAGTGAAATGGATTCATGAATGGTTGACCTGAGAGATGGGTTCGATATACCGCGTGTTCAGTTGCCGTGGACATGATATGAAGGTGTTGGAAAAAGACTCTATCTAATGAAAAAGGTTTTTCAGTTGGTATTTGGTTATCGTGAGAAATTATTGTGATTATAGACTATTGTCTCGAGTGATTGGGTTGTTTGATACATCATATGATCTCACCCGAAGTGGTGAGTGTGGGTTATTGCAGTGGATTCTAGTGTATCCTGAGTATAGGCATGGGATTAGCAATTGGTATATAATTTCGGAAAGTACAATGTGGTTTATGGTTCAGATGGTCTGTGAGATTTCAGCTATATGGTGTTTCAGGCTTATGAGAGATTGGGTGACGTGTGATCGTCCGAATATATGCTTGGTAAGGTCATTCAGCTATTGAGTTGCTTCTAGTACCACTCTGGTACGCTCGAGGATGAGCGTTTGTTTAAGTTGGGGAGAATGTGACGACTCGGCCCGTCGTTACGGGAATTTACCACCCCGTCATGTTGCAATTACATGTTTTATGCTTTTATATCGGTGTTAGAGCCTATCGGGTGAGTTAGGAGTGAATTGAATTGAAAATGAAGCAAATAGCATGTTTGAAGGAAGTTTGAATATGGAAAGTCAACCTAGAGTTGACTATAGAGTTAGAGTGCTAGGAATCAAATTCTGATGATTCGACTAGTTTCGAGGGATCATTTATGACTTAGGAGAGCAATCAGAATTGAATTTGGAGGCCCGGTGTAGAAATAGGCTTGAATTGGCTAAGGTTGAATTTTGGTGAAATCCGAACGGTAGGTGAAATATTGATCCGGGGGTCGGAATAGAATTCTGACAGTTCCAGTAGCTCCGTTAGGTGATTTTGGATGTGCCTGCAAAATTTCAGGTCATTCGGGCATCGTTTAGTCGGGTTTTTGATTGGTTGTGTAAATCGGAATGTTTTAAGGAATTTAGGCTTGAATTCGATACGAATTATGGGTTTTGATGTTGTTAGACGTGTTTTGAGGATTTGAGCAAGTTTGAATAAGGTATTAGGAGGTGTTGGTGTGTTTGGATGGGGTCCCGGGGGCCTCGGGGTGTTTTCGGATGGTTAAACGGAAGAAAATCATGGAAATTGCAGGTTGAAGTGTTCTGGTTCGCCCCTGCGGAAATGTGGGCGCGGAGGCGAGTCCGCAGGAGCGGACTGAGGAGCGCAGGAGCGCTTGGCATCGCAGAAGCGAAATCCTTTCCGCTGAAGCGGCGTCGCTGGTGCGTGTGGGTGACCGCAGAAGCGGACTTGATGAAAAAGGGGAAAGTCCGCAGAAGCGGATTCTTGACCGCCTGGGCGAGTCCGCAGGAGCGGACTCTGGTGCGCAGAAGCGGAGGTTCAATCGCGGAAGCGGACGCGCATAAGCGGTCCTTATCTCGCAGAAGCGGAATTTGGCCGGCTGGGCTTCGAACCGCTGAAGCGACCCTATGGTCACGGATACGGACTCGTAGGAGCGGAATTTTATCCGCAGAAGCGAAAATCGCTGTGAGTTAAGTGTATCAGAAGTTAGAAAAATTTCAGAAACATTTCACACATTTGGGTCTCGGCTTTAGAGGCGATTTGGGCGATTTTGAAGAGAAACTCAAAGGAAATCATCAGGTAATCAACTATGGACTTAAACTATGATTAGTGTTGATAATATTATGCAATTATATCATGAAAATGGAGGAATTTGGGGTGATTCATGGAAGATTTAACCCTAGGCTTGAACTTTAGAAAATCAAGGTTTTGAATGGCCAAATGGAGTCCGAATTTGGTAAAATAGCTATGCTTAGACTCGTATTGAGATGAGGGTTCCGAATATGTGACTTTCGTGATTTTTCGACAAGCGTACCGAAAGTCGGGTTTTGACAACTTTGGGAATTTTGATGTAAATTGAGTTGTATTGATTGGGTGTCGTCCCATTGGCCTAATTTGTTGTATTTCTCCTGTATTTGATCAGATTCTACGCGTGCGGAGCTTGATTCTCGTGGCAAGGGCATTGCGGAGTAGTCGTCGCGCCGTATTGAGGTGAGTAATAGATGCGGGTGATGACCAGCGGGTTCGAAACCCCGGTATACCACTTTGTGACGCTGTATAGCGGCGAGACACGTACTCTCTTGTGAGTGCGGGGTCGATTGTGATTGGGGACTATGACATAGTCCGACTTGTTGATACCGTATTATGATATTAGGCTATTCTTGAGCCGTCGAACCTCCTTCTCGGATGGTTGCATATTATATATTGTGATAATGGCCACTCTTGAGCCGAGGAACCCCCTTCTTGGGCGGTTGAGTATACTTGTGGGCCGTGAGCCACTTATTGGATCCCGCGAGGATCGTTATCATTGTCTTATCATATTGACATGCTAGTTTACTACTAGTCCGCAGCTATTTCTGTTATCATGTTATTTCCAAATCTCTGGAACTTGATATTTCTGTTTTCAACTGAAAAATGATAAAAGTTGTTTTCAAAACTACTTTTGAGCCTACGAGGCTGTGATTGCATATTAGCTGACTAGTAGTGGATCGGGCTGCGCGCCGCAGCAATACATATGTTGGATCGGACAGCACGCCGCAGTGATATTGTGCTTGGGCTGTAGGAGCCCCTCCAGAGTCTGAACCCCCACAGTGAGCACGGGTACCAAATTTGGATCGGGCTACACGCCGTAGCGGTTATATCATGCATTGCATTGCATTTAGCTACATCTCGTAGTTGTTATACTGTTTTGCTCGTACTTGTTGGTACAGGTACAGTTGATATTGGTTCTGTTACAGGGTATTTGATTACAACTTTACATACTGCTTTATTGTGGATTTCTTGTCTACGCTGTCTTACCCCTGTTTATTACCACTGAGTCTGGCAGTACTCATTTTACTCCCTGCACCTTGTGTGCAGATCCAGGTACCTCTCGGCAGTGATCCAGTAGCTGTGCGAGGCGACGTTTGTGGATATTCGAGGTAGCTGCAGAGTCCGCAGGACCCGATATTCCTTCTTACCGTCTTGATTTTGTATTGACTTTTCTTTCCGCACTTGGTATCTTGTAAACCTTTATACACTCATGTTCAGTAGAGGCTCATGACTCTTGACCCTTCGGTCTATGGGAGTTGATGTAATCTGGGACTTGGTTCCCCGTTTTCGTTATATGTATCGCTGTTATTTCGTGAATGAATATGCTTAAAAGGGTTAAAGAGAGCTTCTAGCTCCGTTGTTGATATTGATTGGTCAGGCTGGCTTAGCATTGTGCTGGGCGCCATCACGACCGGATTTGGGGGCGTGACATTTCTCTTCCTTTGATAACTGCTTTCCACTTGAATGCCTTGCCTATTCACCGACTATCCATTTTCCATTCTTCTTTGTTTAAAACCACATCCCTTACGGCATGTATGTTATTCATTTCTTGACGAATCCTACAAACTACGATCTTAAAGTTTATTTTTTCTTCAATGATTTCACTTGAAGACCTTGAATGTTGCTTGACTGACTCCTTCCTTTGTCAGAAGATATACCTCCTCCCTGTTCAAATTTCTACTTGTTACATTGTTCCCGAGTTGGAACTTTGCCGACCTTCATGAACCCTAAACATTTTTAATTGTTACCCGCTTCATTGCACATGTTGCTCTTTTGGTTTAAATCACTGGCCTTGTCTTTTCCTGACTTACGACAATCTGATATTGGCCAAATCCCTCTCGTGCACGTGGAAAGCTTGGTGGCAAATTTTGAAATCATTTCTTTATTTGTTATGACCCGACAGACTCAGGAAGAAAGAAAGATAAGCAAAGTGGGAAGAATAGAGTGAAATAAAAAGTGGGAAGAGACGCTTCCTAATAAGAAACCTACAGAAGAATGACCCATCGAATGTAATTGCCGAGTCTAGCGACCTTGACATTCACTTTTTGCCTTCTCTGTATAGCAAATCTGATGCTCAACTCTTGTTGCAATTTTCCATGAAATGGCTCTTCAATATTTCATTTGCCTAGTTTGATTCATAATCCATAGTCGACTTGTAGTGCCCATAGGATTTTTACCATCAGGCCTCTCTCATTTTAATTTTTCTCTCAACTCACTGTCGCCTTACGGTGCCCATGAGGGTTTCCACCGATAAGACTCTCTCATTTTGATTTCTCTCATCTTGTTGTCCCGTGGAGGTTCTCATCATTTCTCGAATTCTTCATTTTCCTTTGTTTGGACTGGAGTGTTGCCATTAATGTGATTCACCTTTGCTCATTTGACTCGGCATTTCGTGAAGATTGATCGGAAGGTCTTTCTTTGGACCGTAATGCAGGCTTTTTGGATGGGATTTAGAAAGAAGGATATAAAGGCTCAAAATATTTTCAACGTGGGTTAAAGATTACAACTTTCGGAATCATATTTCTTCAACAACCATAACTTCTGCCCCAGTTTTATTCTTTGGGGATTCTTGAATTTTTCTTTTATTGTGACTGAACCTCAGTGAGGCTGCCTACGTACCCTTTCGGGATCAAGTCAAACGTAGTTCGGAACATAAGATTGCTTCATTGTTGCGATATTTGGCTTCTCCCGATTTTCTACTTTTCTTTGCATTCTTTTCTTTCTTTTCTTTTCTTTTTCTTTTTTTTTTTCTTTTTTTTTCATCTTCACTTTTCTTTTTCTTTTCTTTTCTTTTCTTTTTTTTTCTTTTTTTTTTTTTTTCTTTTCTCTTCTTTTATCTTTTCTTTTATTTATCCACTTGATTTCCCTGTTCAATCCTCGATTTTTGTTGTTGATTCCGAAAGAGGGATATGAAAGAAAAATATAACAAGGCAAAGGGATAACAATGGATAAAGTTTTTAGATAGCAGAATGAAATGCCTTCGTCATTCCCATCTTCAAGACCTACCAAGTACAAACTACACAGTTAAACACCTTTCATTTATTCACATATTTGCCTTATGTATTTGACGATTCTCAGTGCCATTGGGCAACAATCTCGATACCACGAATGGTTCCTTTAGCCTTGGGGTACTTTTGCCTTTGGCTTTAAACCGATGAAGCATGATGCATTTCCAAGGCATTTCTTTACGTTCTATTTTCCAGTTTCACTTGGTTCGGGCTTCAAGTATTCCAATATGTTTCATTTCTTCTAAATACCTTTACATTGTTTCATTGACTTTTTAAACCAGGCCGAGAATCATGTGCATGTCATGTCACTAAAATCAACATGAAAAGAATTGTATAATAATTAGAAATGGAAAGTCTAGAAAGATTGGGAAACAAAGAATTTTATTAGACTGATGGGTTGAAACAATAGGAGGAACATACTTGACTAGAATTACAAACCTAGACGACACTAAACAAATTTATTACTAAGAAAAGTGGAAAGATAGAAGGGTTTTGACTCCCAAGACAATGTCCGGATTACAACCCTGAAATAACCCGGGCAACAGAGATGACACCAAAATAAACCACCAAAACTCCAAGAGGTGGAGCGTCTTCTCAATTACCAAGCATGGAATCTTAGCCACTGAGTTCTGCATTGATGTTGCCAAGACCACTATCTCTTTCAATATCTTCAACTTCAGTTGACAAATTTCCAAGAAGATTCTCCTCCCCTACATCACCGGGCATCATCCCCACAAAATGTGCAACATTATGTGCATGTAAAATGTAACGACCCGGCCCATCGTTACGGGAGTTATCACCCTATTTTCTTCATTTAATACTTCAATATGCTAATTTATATGTGTTTGGAGAGTTAGAAGCAAATCGGTGAGAATTAGAATAGAAATGAGGCCATAAAACTCTTTATGAGAAGAATAGGTTGGAAAAGTCCACCGAATGTTGACCGATAAGTTAGAAAACTCAGAATGGAAATCTGATGATTCGACTAGTTTTGGGGGATCATTTATGATGTAGGAGAGCAATCGGAATCGAATTTAGAGGTCCAGTGTAGTTTTAGGCTTGAATTGGCTAAGGTTGAATTTTGGCGGAATCCGAATGGTAGGTGAGATTTTGATCCGGGGCTCGGAATGAAATTTCGAGAGTTGCAGTAGCTCCGTTAGGTGATTTTGGATATGCGTGCAAAATTTTAGGTCATTCGGAGGTGTTTAGGTCGGGTTTTGGATCGAATGTTAGTTTCGGAAGTTTTGAAGAAACTTAGGCTTGAATCCTTGTGAAAATAGTGATTTTGATGTTTACGATGGTGTTTTTATGTTACAAGCAAGTTTGAATAAGGTAATATGATATATGGGTAGCTTTATTTGAGGTCCAGGGGGTCTCGGGATCATTTCGAATGGGCAACGAGCAAGTTTTCATCATAAACTGCAGCAAAAAATTGCAGTCAGCTGTTGTTCTATGCGATCACATAGACATGATTGCAACTGCATAGAAGGGTCTGAATGGGCGAAGAATTAACGTTATGCGATCGCGTAAAGGGCATTGCGATCGCATAGGTTACTGAATCTGTGCAGTGCGATCACGTAAGCTCGAGTGCGATCGCGAAGAGTAAGGGCGCGAAGCTATGCAATCGCATGGCTAGGCCTACGATCCCAGAGAAGAAAAATCGAGGCCTGGAAAACTTGCTCTATGCGATCGCAATAGTGGGCCTACGATCGCATAGAAGGCGACAACTGTGCAGAAACAGATTAATTAAAAACCAGTCGCGACCCTAATCATTATTTCACTAATTTCACTTCGTTTAGAGAGGGTTTTGGGTGCTGTAAAGAGAGGAATCAACGGGGTAACATTGGAGGTAAGTTTCTTAACTCAAAAACGCAATTATATGCTAGAATTAACATCAAAATTCATGAATTTGGGTAGAAATTGTAAAGAATTATGGCCTAGGTTTTGAAAACAATAATTTGACTTTTGAAAGGCCATTCGAACTCCGTTTTCGATAAATTTTATATGCACGGACTCGTGGAAAGACGAGGAACACGTTGGTATGAATTTCGAAATTTTTCAAGAAGCGGGCCCGGGGTCCGGGTTTTACCAACTTGCTGCAATATCGCGTATTTCGTGTAAATTAAATTGGGTTATATTTCTTTGACCCGTATTTGTTATAATTGTTGTGGTTTTGACTTGATTCGACGTACGAGGCGGCAAATTCAAAGGGAAAAGGCACCGCGGACGAGTCCACAGCCGGTTAGAGGTGAGTAGTTTGTGTATATGGTAGCTTGAGGATTCGAAACCCCGGCTTAGCACATTGTGACGCTAGTAGGGCGTGACTCGCACCCCGTGGCAGGTGCGGGACTGATTGTGAGTGGGGATTGAGACTTAGTCCATCCCGAATGAGAATAACATGATATATGTGATTGAAACACACTGTGGTTGATATATTTGTGGGTTGTAAGCCATGTTTGGGGTCTTGTGCGTACTTGTAGTATCCGTAGGGAATAGTTATATATGTGATAGCTCTATTTGCTTAATCACTAATCTTAGTCCTGTTTTGATATCACCATGTTGAAATGCTAAGTCACCTGTTCTTGGAAAAATTAAATAAAATTAAAGTATATTTATAATTAATAAACTGGAATCTGGAAATAAATAATTTGAACTGTTGTGTGGCTTATATGTATGTTTTGGACTGATGATGGATCGGGATGCACGCTGCAGCAGATGATATGTGGGTCGGGCTGCATGCCGCAGCAGATGATATGAGGATCGACTGCACGGCGCAATATTATTGTGCTTGGGCTGTAGGAGCTCCTCCGGAGTCTGTACATACCCCCAGTGAGCGCTATCGACGTTAAGTGGATCGGGCTACGCGCCGTAGCGGTCATGTGCATTACATTGCATCCTTATCTGTTGAATTATCTGTGATAACTCTATTGTACTATTTTTGCTAGTTCGTAGGAGGATCGGACTGTAGTTTAGCTTCATTATGTGGTACCCTGTGGATTTTTTACTTTCAGCTATCAATATATATTTATTACTCACTGAGTACTTAGTAATCACCCCTACTCCCTGCACCTTTGTGTGCAGATTCAGGTACTCAGGAGAAGTAGACGAGCACTCCAGCTTTTACAGAGTCATATCAAGTTGCTGAGGTAGTTGCCGACGTTCGCAGGACCTAACTTCTCTTCTTATTCCAGTTTTCCTTTATATTCAAACTTGAGTATTTTGTTCAGATATTGTTATCCGATCATGTTTAGAGGCTCTAGACTCGTGACCCTAGATCTTTGGGTGATTATTCAGTTTAGCTTTATTATTGATAATAATATTCAGGTAATTGATTTGAGCTTCATGCTCGGCATGAGAGTGTAAATGGTCGAGCTTGCCTAGAAGTTGTGTTGGTCGCCATCACTTCCAGGATTGGGGTCGTGACATAAAGGATTATGTGCAATGTTCTGGATGCCACAGTCTTGGACCGCAATTATTCCTTCCTGAATCATTCTTTCTATCTCTCTTTTCAAATCCCGACAACTTTCAACATCATGCCCCAGAGCATTAGAGTGGTATTCACACCTTTTAGATGAGTCAAAGCTTCTTGCACGTCGGTCCACCCGATTTGGAGGAATGGGTGCAATCATGTCATGTTTTTTTAACTTTTCAAACAAGCATGCATAGGACTCTCCTATTGGTTTAAAACTATCTTTCAACTTTTGTTCCCTTCCATACCCCTGGCTTGGATGTGGGTTATAAGGTACTTGAAAATTTTGCGTAGGCCGGTAGAGATTTTGTAATGTTCGGGCTCGCTTTCTTGGGTGTTTTGAGGGTTGAGTAACATATTGGACTGGGTCAACAGAGTATGGAGGGTTCTGAGGCGCGTAGTAATGCTTAAGGGGACCTTGGAAAACTTGATGAGGCTGCATATACCTTTGAGATGTTCTCATAGGACCTCTTCTCGACCCTGATATCATCATGATTTCTTCATCCCTCCCATTCACATCACTAAATTCATTTTGGACATCCTGCGCTGCATCTTTGAGAGCTGCTTGACTTATAATTTTGCCTGACTTAAGACCGTCTTCCACCATTTCTCCCAATTTGATTATTTCTTCAAAGGATTGATCAACTGCAGATATCATGTTTTGAATGTAATCCGGCTCTTGAGCCTGAAGGAAAACAGTGGCCAACTCGTGATCATCCATGGGTGGCTTAGCTCTAGTTGCCTTCTCTCTCCATTTGATGGCATATTCCCTGAAACTTTCAGTTGGTTTCTTTTTCAGTTTAGAAAGAGAAATGCGGTTTGGGGTGACATCGATATTGTATTGAAACTGTTTGATAAAGGCCCGTGCCAGGTCATCCCAAACGTACCAACAAGACGTGTCTTAATCCCAAAACCATTCAGAGGCTACTCCCGAGAGGCTTTCCCCAAAATAAGCCATAAGCAATTCTTCATTTCTTCCCACACCTCTCAATTGGTTGCAATACCTTTTCAGGTGGGCTATGGGGTTTCCATGTCCATCGTACTTTTCCAATTTGGGAACCTTGAAACCAGGTGGCAAGTGGGCATCGGGGAACATACATAGATCTTTGAAGGCAACACTCTTTTGACCTACCATTTCTTGCGCATTTTTCAGTTGTTGTTCTAATCTTGTCACTCTTTGGGCGATTTTTTCTTGTACTCTCTTTCGGGTAGGCTTCTCGATGTTTACAGGAAGATCAAACAAGTATGATTGGTACTCGGGAAAGTGGTCATGTTCTTGCTGTATCGCAAATTGCGACTCATGAGAGGTTGTCCCTGGTCATTGGCCCATGCTTGACGCATTTTGGTCATTTGTTGTTTCAGTGTTCTATTTTCCTCAACCACAGTAGACCCTTGTTGAATTCTCTGACCCTGAGTCTCTTGAGCACTCGTAACAGCTCCGATGTCAAATATCATTTTCCTTGAATCTTGTTTTCTAGTTTACCACAACCAACCACCTCACCTTTCTGGATTAACAAAACGAAGCCACCAGGTTAGCGTTAAGGCATTATTTTTATTTATTATTATTCCTTTTTCCTTTTCTTTCTTGGTTTTCCACAATTTTCTTTTCTTTTTTTATTGGCTTTTCTTTTTTTTTTCTTTTTATAATTTTTCACTTCTTCTTTTCCTTTTGTTATGTATATGGTCGAATCCTATGTGGATTGCCTACGTATCATGACCCCGCATGAATCCTGTAACGACCCGATCGGTCGTTTTAGAAAATTTCACCCCAATCCCCAATTTAACTGTTCCCCTAAGTTCATTCCTGCTATGGTGATTTGCCGGGAGAGTCGGTTCTGAAATTTGGAGCGTTTTGGGACACTTAGTCCCTAAATAGAAGCCTTATAATTGAAACATGGCCCGTAGCCGGAACAATGTTAAGACGACCTCGGAACGGAAATCCGATGGTTCCATTAGCTCTGTTAGGTGATTTCGGGGTTGGGAGCGCGTTCGGAATGTATTTTGGAGGTCCGTAGCTCAATTAGGCTTGAAATGCCGAAGTTTGAAATCTTGGCGAATCCGAATGATAGGTGAGATTTTGATCCGGGGGTCGGAATGGAATTCCGACAATTTCTATAGCTTTGTTTTGTGATTTTGGATATGTCCGCAAATTTTCAGGTCATTTGGACGTCGTTTGATCGGGTTTTGGATCGAATGTTAGTTTCGAAAGTTTTGAAGAAACTTAGGCTTGAATCCGTGTGTAATTGGTGATTTTGATGTTTAGGATGGTGTTTTTATGATTAGAACAAGTCCGTATCATGTTTTGGAGTATGTTGGTGGTTTTCGTTGGGGTCCCGGGGGCCTCGGGATGATTTCGGATGCCCAACGGGTCATTTTTGGAAGTTTTTGGACTGTTGTTCTGGTATCTGGTATTGTTCTTCGCGTTCGCGAGGGTCCTATCGCGTTCGCGAAGAAGAATTTGGCCTCTAAGACTTTGTTCTTCGCGTTCGCGATGAAGGTATCGCATTCGCGAAGAAGGATTTTCCATCAGAGACTTTGTTCTTCGCGTTCGCGTACAGTGCCTCGCGTTCGCGAAGAAGGATTTTCTGTCGCACAGGTCCTACTTCGGAAGCTCATATCTTTTTATATACAAGGCATTTTGTCACGACCCGGATTTTCCCCCAACATCGGGATCGTGATGGCGCCTACTCGTGGTAGCTAGGCAAGCTACTGTATTCATACTATCCTGTTTTTAACACAATTTCAATTAAATAAATGCGGAATACTTTATCGAAATAGAAGTAACTAATTACAATATGAAAATCATACCGAAATCCTCTACCCAAGACGTGGAGTCACCAACTCACAAACTACTATGGAATACTACACATAAAAGTCTGAAGGAAATATAACATAATTCTGTTTGTCTCGGAACAAAGAGACTACAACTAATAACATAATAAAGAGAGAGACGCCGGGCCTGCGGACGTCTGCAAGCTACCTCGGTCTCAAATATGATCAACTCCCACGCAATCGATTTACTGCTGCTGCTGCTCCTGATCGTAACCCGGACCTGTGCAAAAACGCACATAAGTGTAATATCAGCACAACCGACCCCATGTGCTGGTAAGTGCCTGGCCTATCCCGGCGAAGTAGTGACAAGCCTAGGACCAGACACCCACATAAACCTGTGCAATTCAATATATATGTATACCACAGAATAACAAGAAATAACCAGGTAATAACACAACAAGGAATAGCTCAAAGAATTCAACAATTAACAACAGTTAATAAATTCACAAGGAAAAACAAAGTATAATGTAAACACAAGTAATATCAATTCAAGAAATAGCAAGCAGTTGCACGGCATCACCCTTCGTGCTTTTACTCTCATCCTCACCAAATAAACAAATAAAGTGCACGGCATCACCCTTCGTGCTTTTACTCTCATCCTCACATCCATAGTACGGCATGATCCTTCGTACATGGTTCAATAACAGGGCACGGCATGATCCTTCGTGCATAATCAATAAATAAGCATGGCACGGCATTAACCGTCGTGCATAAATAAATAAACATGGCACGGCATCACCCTTCGTGCATTATCACTCTTCCTCACCCAAATAACAATCACACAGTTAAGGGCAAAGAAAGAAACAGTAATTCATAAACCGTCCCATCAAGGGAAATCAATAATTATCTTCACAACAAGTCCCAACAAGGGAGGACAATAACAATTCATTTGTAATATATCTCAAAATAATCATTTTTCCAACGACTCACGGTCATACTAGACGCCGGTGTATGGATGCTCGTCACCACAGCCCATACACCGCACTCGATCACATAACACATAACACATAATCCTATTCCCTCAAGCTAGGATAGAACAAACACTTACTTCGAATGCTTATGAACAATTCAATCCGTGGAAATGTCTTTTCTTTCAATTTGGCTCCAATCCAACCGTATCTATACACAATTGATTTAATATCATCAATTCTACTCAACAAACTAATTCTTAAGACCAAATACAACTTTTACAACATTCTGCCCGGAATAGTGAATTTCAACCCCGGGCCCACATGGTCGGAACTCGGGGTTAGGACCAAAATCCGGTTACCCATCCCCTCACGAGTTCATGTATATGATTTGTTTCAAAATCGGACCTCAATTCGAGGTCCAATTCCCTCAATTTATGAAAAACCCTATTTTCTAACAAAAACAAGAATTCTACCATGAAAATCTTTAATTTCTTATGAAAAACATGTTTAATGATGTTAGGAATTGAAAGAATTAAGTAAAAAGTGACTTACAATCGTTTTGATAAAGAAGAAATCCTTGAAGAATAGCAAATGGGTGTTTTGGTTTTGAAAAAAGTGAAGAAATGACTGAAATTCGTGTTTTTCAGGTCTCTGTGTTCGCATTTGCGAACATGGGTTCGCAATTGCGAACCCCGACCAATTTCTGGAGTTTGAAAAAATAAGCTTAGGCTGGGAAGTTCGCATTTGCGAACATATGTTCGCATTTGCGAACACTGGCAGTCAAAGGGATGTTCGCATTTGCGCACTAATGTTCGCATTTGCGAACACATGCTGTATAAGGCAGTGTTCGCATTTACGAACAATGGTTCGCATTTGCGAACCAAGGCAGGATGGGGAATGTTCGCATTTGCGAACTGACGTTCGCATTTGCGAACCAAGGCAGCACTGGGGACCTTCGCAAATGCGAACAATTGTTCGCATTTGCGAACAAGGCCGGCTTCGCATTTGCGATCAAGGTTCGCATTTGCGAGCCTTGCCTTACACTGTCCCCTTCGCAATTGCGAGAAATTCTTCGCAATTGCGAAGCCAACAGCTGGGTGAAAAACCAGCAGTTCAAAATTTCAGGATTTCATCCAACGGCCTATCAAATTTTTACCCGAGCCTCCCGGGCTCCAAACCAAACATGTACATAACCTCAAAAACACATTATGAACTTGTTCGTGCGATCATATCGCCAATATCACTTCGTTTTAATCAAATCAAGCCTCAAACTCATGATTTTCATACTTTTGATTTTCAAAACTTCTTAACTTGGAACTCAAGGTCCAAAACATCTCAAACGACATCCGAATGTCACCAAACTTTACAGAAATCACATATATAATATTTAAGACTTGTACCGGGCGTCGGAACCAAAATACGAGCCCGATACCAAGGTCAATTAATTTATTTCCTTTAATAATTACATCAAAAACAATTTCACATAAAAATTCATAACTTGGGCTCTAGGCCTCGGAATTCGACTCCGGACGCATGTCCAAGTCCCATATTTTCCTCTGGACCTCTCGGGACCATCCAATCTCGGGTCCGGATCCGTTTACCAAAAATGTTGACCGAAGTCAACCATATCAATATTAATATCATTTTTATCCAAATTTCTCATAGAATTCATATTTTCTATCATAAAATCTTTTCGGCTACATGCTCGGATCGTGCACGTAAATCGAGGCAACATAGAATGAGGTTTTCAAGGCCTCGAAAGCTCGAAATGATTAATTAAATAAGTGATGACCCTTTGGGTCGTCACAATCTCCACCTCTAAAACAACCGTTCGTCCTCGAACGGACAAAAGAAAGAAGTACCTGAGTCAGGAAACAAGTGTGGGTAGCGGCTCCGCATATCGAACTCGGACTCCCAGGTCGATGCCTCAGGAGGCTGACCTCTCCACTGAACACGCACAGAAGGATAACTCTTTGACCTCAATTATCGAACCTGCCAGTCTAGAATGGCCATCGGCTCCTCCTCATAGGATAGATCATTGTCCAATTGGACAGTACTGAAGTCTAACACATGTGTGGGATCGCTGTGGTATCTCTGAAGCATAGATACATGAAAAACTAGATGCACGGCTGATAAGCTAGGCGGCAAAGCTAGTCTGTAAGCCACCCCTCCCACTCTATCTAGAATCTCAAATGGACCAATATACCTAGGGCTGAGCTTGCCCTTCTTTCCAAACCTCATCACGCCCTTCATAGGCGACACCCGGAGCAATACTCGTTCACCCACCATAATCTACATCTCGAACCTTACGATCCGCATAAGTCTTTTGCCTGGACTGAGCTGAACGCAATCTCTCTTGGATAGTCTTGACCTTGTCCAAGGCCTCCCGAACTAAGTCCGTACCCAACAACCGAGCCTCTCCCGGCTCAAACCATCCAACCGGTGATCGACATCGCCTACCATACAACGCCTCATACGGAGCCATCCGGATGCTAGATTGGTAACCGTTATTGTAGGCGAACTCGCTAATGGTAGAAACTGGTCCCACGAGCCTCCGAAATCAATAACACAGGCTCGAAGCATGTCCTCAAGAATCTGAATAGTCCTCTCTGACTGGCCATCCGTCTGAGGATGAAATGCTGTACTCAACTGAACCTGGGTGCCTAACTCCTGCTGAACCGCTCTCCAGAACCGCGAGGTAAACTGCGTACCCCGATCAGAGATAATAGATACCGGCACCCCATGGAGACGAACAATCTCCCTAATGTAAACCTCCGCTAACCTCTCCGACGAGTAGGAGACAGATACTGGAATAAAGTGTGCTGATTTGGTCAGCCTATCAACAATGACCCAAATAGCATCAAATTTCCTCCGAGTCAAAGGAAGTCCAGTAACGAAGTCCATAGTGATCCGCTCCCATTTCCACTCGGGAATTTCAATCCTCTGGAATACACCACCAGGTCTCTGGTGCTCATATTTCACCTGATGACAATTTAGACACCGAGCGACATACGCAACGATATCTTTCTTCATTCTGCGCCACCAATAGTGCTGCCGTAAGTCCTGGCACATCTTCGCGGCGCCCGGGTGAATAGAATACCGCGAACTGTGGGCCTCCGCTAAGATTATATCTTTTTATATACAAGGCATTTTGAGGTGATTCAAAAACGAAGGTTGTAGATCTTTGAATCTCGTTTTCAGAAACATATTATAATAGTCATTTGGAGTTGTGTGTAAAACGTTATGACCATTGCAATAGAGGCTGTCCGAACAAATTGGAAAAATGTACTTCTGGGAGTTTGTTCTTCGCGAACGCGAGAGAAGGACCGCGAACGCGAAGAACAAATACCTGGGCAGCAGAACAAAGTTCAAACTTCGTCCCATTTGCCATTTTTGACGATTTGGAGCTCGGGTAAGGCGATTTTTCGGGAGATTTTTGGAGAAATCAAAAGGGTAACTACTCTTAACTCAATTTTGGTTGTATAACTCGAATCTATTGCAAGTTTTAGTCTTTAATTTGAGAATTTTTGTTAAAAACGGTAGAAAACCCTCTTGGATAGAATCAAGGATTTGATGGGCCATTTGTGGTCCGATTTGGGTGTTCTTGGTATGGTTAGACTCGTGTTGAGATAAGGAATTCGAAAATGTAACTTTCGTAATTTTTCGAGAAGCGTACCGAAAGTCGGGTTTTGGCAACTTTGTGGTTTTGGTGTAATTCGATTGTTTTGATTTGGTAATGCCCAATTGGCCTATTTTGATGTGATTCCATTGATTTTTATCAGATACTACAACTGTGGAGGCCGGCATTCGCGGCAAGAGAGTTGTCTCTTAGCGGTTTTGTACCGGAGTCGAGGTAAGTGGCTTGTCTAACCTCGTGTGGGGGAACCTTTACCCCTAAGATATTATGTGATAGTTTAAATGCCTTGTACGCGAGGTGACGGGCGTGTACATGCGCTGGTTGTTGTAACTCACTTTACTTGAAATGTTCAATTCGTGATATTCCTGTTCTTAATTTATTAAATTGTGACATTTACCTGGTATTCGTTAGGGAAGCATGATTAGGAAGGATTTATCTGTCTAATTGCCTAATTGTCCTACTTGAACTTCTTGATAATTGTTGGCACTAGTCCTCGGTGAAGTTGTAGTTAAGCATATTATGTTTTATGTGTGCGTTTTCTTTATTTGTTGTGTTGGTGGACTGCGGGTTCAATTCCTGGAGATCCCAGGGCTGTGGGTTCGATTCCCAGAGGCCCAAATTGCTATTGTTTGTGGACTGCGGGTTCGACTCCCGGAGATCCAAGGGCTGCGGGTTCGATTCCCGGAGACCCGAAGTTTATTGATATATTATTGGTAGGGACTGCGGGTTTGATTCCCGAGATCCTGAGTTATTTGTAGGGACTGCGGGTTCGATTCTCGAGATCCCGAGTTATTTGTAGGGACTGCGGGTTCGATTCCCGGAGATCCCGAGTTATTGATATATTATTGAGACATGGGCTGCGGGTTCGATTCCCGGAGACCCAGGGGTACTGTTAATGGGACTGTGGGTTCAGTTCCCACAGGTCCTGGACTTGTTAATTGAGTTGTTACTTGTTGTTCGTTTACTTGTAGACGGTTGCCGTAATCACTTTATTGTTGTTATTTAAAGATTATTGTCATTTAAACTACTCATTATTGTTATTGTCATTTTATTATTGATTTCTCTCAGTAGGGCCCTGACCTTCCTCGTCACTACTCCATCGAGGTTAGGCTTGGCACTTACCGAGTACCGCCGTGGTGTACTCATGCTACTCTTCTGCACACTTTTGTTGTGCAGATCCAGGTACATCAGGACAGGCTCATATCAGGATTCAGCAGCATTTTGGGAGACCTCGAGGTATGATCTGCTACGTCCGCGGATCCGGAGGCCTTCCTTCTATTCTATTAGTACTAGTAGATATCTTTCCTTCACTTCGTTGTTAGATACTCTTTATACATAGAGCCTCAGTTGTATATTCTCTTTTAGTCTGTGTTGCCCGTGGGATTCCGGGTCTTGGTGGTATTTTTACACAGTGTGTTGGACGAGTGTATGTGCCAAGCGGCACGGATTACATTCCTATTTATATTATCTTCCGCTATTTCTTGTTTAAAGTTCATAAACGTGTAATTTCCGCAATGTGTTAGGCTTACCTAGTCAAGGGGACTGAGTGCCGTCATGACATGTTCACGATTGGTGAACTAGGGTCGTGACAAGTTGGTATCAGAGCTCTAGGTTCGTAGGAGTCACGGGACACAGACCGGTTACTTAGATTCTCGCCTGATCGATACGGAGACGTCTGTATTTATCTACGAGGGGCTATGTAACTGTTTAGGAAACTCTTCAATTCTTTGAATTCCTTATCGTGCGCCATTTATTCGGTTGGAGCCTATGTCATATGTTCTTTTGCATCCACTCGTGTATTGAAATTGTGCACTCGGTATCAAGTATGCGCCGACGGTTCGTGATGCTGCAGAGGGATTTCAAGGGAGTCAAGAATTTACTCAACCATTGTTACCGCGTGTCATCCATATCGATAATGCAAGAGAATTAAGAGATATTCAATTGTGCACATGGGGGTGCATTAGATTCTGACATTCAGTTGATAAGTACGGTCTTGAGAAGGTTTACTTAACTGCCTAATCGTCAGAGCAATGGTAGAATCACAAGGTGGATGTAGATCTAAAGATAGTTGGTGGTAATAAAGACTATATGGTTCATATGAGATATCTATTTAGCGAAGGATTCAGCCAGCAGAGATACTGGGGAAAATGAGTTTAACTGTCTTAAGAAGGACATGTACCAAACGAATGCCTTTGGCTTGTTTTATGATAAAGACGTACGAATGTTAAGGGCTAGTATCATGGATTAGCAAGATGTATCTTAAGGCTTCGTGTCAAGTGAAAGGATTTCACTATCAACGATGTAATTATGGGTCATGTGTCGTATCGGATTTGGCCTGCGATGTATTTAGGTGCTATTCAAAAAGTTCTTGAAAACTTGCGGATGGGCAAGAGTTGAGGCTCGTATGGTATAATGTTGGGACTTTAGATGTTCATGTGTCCCTAATAAACTCTGCATTTTATTATCAACAGGGAAATATTTGACAAAGGCTACATGGTGCTTCGTAGGCGTGTGAGAATCATAGTATGTTTTAAGATGTTGTTGGTAGAGAATGCTCGGTGCATGTAGCGAGAAGATGTTTGGTTGTATTGGGATGAGGGCATACCCTATGATGTTAGAGTGCTAATAGAGCACATGTGGTTATATTCGTTGGATCAAGTGAGTTGCAGTTGAATAATAGTAAATGACGCGAGAGAATGGTTCTAATGTGTTCGAGAGTCGTGTAATAGTGGCTTTGGGCTAAGTGGGAGAGTCACACCGCTTAAGATTGGGTTGCATGGTTAATTACCTGTGTGAATTCTGGATATTAGCGTATTAATGGGTTATTGCAGCTACGGAAAAAGACCATGAGTGGTAATTTGAGTATATGAATTGTTGAATGCATGTTATGGTTAGCCTTACCGGCTCATGTTCAAACTTGAGGAAAGATTCATGATTTATGCCTCGTATAGGTGCAGGCTTCGCGGGAAGTGATTCCGCTGGGTGCTTTATCGAGAGGGTATTCATATGTTATAAACATTCAGTAGAGTTGGTTGCATACTGGGCCAAGTCGGGGCCGGATGGTTCTCAATAGCGGTCCTAGTGAATTCAAGAGGTAAAGTGTGGTGTTTGATAATTTTGAGTCTATAAGTACAGTTGAGGCTCAAGCTTTTGAAGCAACTTATGAAGAAAGGCACAAAACGATCTATGATATTTTGACTTGTGGTGTAGTATTTGAGAGACATGAAATGGTCGTCGTTCTTGAGATAGCATGGCCTCATGATTTAAGGTCACTCGGGGTGAGTGCGGTTGGAATAAGTTAGGTATTGAAGGGAGATATTAACATTTCTAAGGCAATCCAGGATAAAACTGGAAGGAAGTAGATTGATTAGCCATAGTTGAGTTGGCATATTGATGTCAATGATAGGTTCATGCAACGTGATCGAGTTATGCATGTGATTGTGGCGGTGCATTTGAGGCTTGTCGGCCACAGTGATTGATGGCACTCTTAAGTATTCTTCTGTTAAGTGCCTGTTATGAGTAGGCAGATCTCGGGAAGGGTTATGGTGGCTTGGACCACTACTTAGAGATTGGCATATTCGATGGTTATGAGAATTCGCCGTATGTTGTTATAGCTCTCCTGCAGTGAGCTAAATGGAAAGTATTATGTGATGAAGTATTAGCCTATCGTCAGTTTTAGAGCTATGATGGAAATTGTGTCTATCGTATATCGGCACGTGGGGTGCAGTGAGTAGTATGAAATTTGAAGTAAGGACCAAGGTCACAGTTTGGTCAATGAATGTGATATAAAGAGCTCGGATGAGCAGAAAAGGAGTTTCGGTGTTTTGAGTAAGATGGGTATTAACATCGGTATCATTTGAGATCGGTGTTCTGCGAGAAAGGCTTTGCACCCCGGATTGGGGACTCCTGATCGCTTTTCAGTGTCAGTGCAGCCGGTGGGTTGAATGTGCAAGCCCGTTTAATTATTCGGAAGATGGTGGGAGCTTGTCCCACAAGGAGATTGTATAGGTGTGACATGTAGTCACTCGATTGGTTAGAAATTTAAACCAAGTATGAGGATTTTGGTGATATCATCCATTTGAGAACTTATGCCTGGAGGGCACTCTGCTTATTGGGTTATAGACCTGTGAAATATTATTGACTTAGCTTGGAACGACCAGGATAGACTTAAGGTCTGTGAGATTTAAATGTGGAGGTGAGCCTTGCGTCAGGCCGGTTATGTTTCTTCCAGCAATGCGCCCTTTATGAAGGGATAGTCGCGGTCTTATTTCGCGGTTAGTTAATTCATGTAAAGATATATTGCGCCGTATGAGTGTGAGACGGCTTGGTATGTTCCTTATGTGTTGAGGTTCCGCTCAACGGTGATGTTATATGAGCATGATGGCTCTTGAGACTCAGATCTTATATCGCACCTCAGTTGTGCTTGAGTTTGTAGCCTATAGCGCTATATGTTTCATTGTGTCTGATATCATGCACCTTAGTGTGCTTATGATCGATATTTAGTATTTTTAATGTGACGAGCTATTCAGCTCGACATATGACTCCTTGTGTGAGTTTTATATTGTTGGGATCGGGTGGTACGCCACCATGGTTACATTGGCACGCCGCCATGGTTATGTTGTTGGGATCGGGTGGCACGCCGCCATAGGTATACTGTTGGGATCGGGTTGCACGCCGCAATAGTGTGATGTTTATTTCAATGTCCATAATTGCTCTTATGTGTTCTGTTTCCTATTTTTCCGAGGAAGTCCATGTTAGTGTGAGAGTTGAATAGTTCTCTCTAGTGTTCTCCTTCCTTTTGTATCACGTACGAATTAGTGGATTACTAGCACATTGTGTCATCTTGTGGGACTTTTGATTATGTCTGATGTGGCTTATCGCCTGATCAGTTCGTACTGGGTGAGATGAGATTATGAGATTTGGGGTCAGTGCAAATTGATTATATGAAGTATATTATAGAGGAAAGGATCATCCTCTGGTTTAGGACAAGGTAATGGATCTTGTCGGGAGTATAGACCCAATGAATTGTTGATTCAGTAGTTGGTTATGGATATCGGCACATCTCTTCCGTCGTGTCAGTATTGAAAAAAGTTAGATCGAGACCTATGTAGATCGTGAGGTGCAATGGGAGCATCTGTTTCGTTGAATTTTTGCCTAATTTGATCATAAAATATTATCTTGGTCCTATGGATTTTGTGTTGCAAGGTAAGGATTCAGCAAGATTATGTAGTCATGTTTGAGGACGGCGTTTGAGGAATATTGAGTGATCTCTTGATGAAAACAAGCCTGACACAGAATTCCGGATGTTGGAATTAGGCTCTAAGACTTAACTGTTTGAACAAGAGGGAATATCTTCAGATTATATCAGGCTAATGTGCTCAGTTGAGTCCTATATTTATTGGCCCTTTTGAGATTTTGAGGCGTATCGGGGAGGTTGCTTATGAGTTGGCCTTACCTCCCAGTCTAGCCGGAGTTCACCCCGTATTTCATGTCTCCATGCTCCGGAGATACCATGGTGACCCGTCGCATGTGTTGGATTTCACATCTGTTCAGCTAGACAAGGATCTATCTTATGTTGAGGAGCCGGTAGCCATTCTAGACAGGCAAGTCAGAAAGCTAAGGTCAAAGAACATCGCTTCGGTAAAGGTTCGGTGGCGGGGCCAGCCGGTCGAGGAGGCGACTTGGGAGACCGAGCAGGATATGCGCAGCCAGTACCCTCATCTTTTCACTACTCCAGGTATGTTTTCTATGCTCGTTCGAGGACGAACGAATCTTTTAAGTGTGGGAAGATGTAACGACCCGGCCGGTCGTTTTAGAAAATTTCGCCCCAATCCCCAATTTAACTCTTTCCCTGAGTTCATTTGTGCTATTGTGGTTTGCCGGGAGAGTCGGTTCTGAAATTTGGAGCGTTTTGGGACACTTAGTCCCTAAATAGAAGCCTTATAATTGAAAAATGGCCCGTAGCCGGAACAATGTTAAGACGATCTCGGAATGGAAATCCGATGGTTCCACTAGCTCCGTTAGGTGATTTCGGGGTTGGGAGCGCGTTCGGAATGTATTTTGGAGGTCCGTAGCTCAATTAGGCTTGAAATGCCGAAGTTTGAAATCTTGGCGAATCCGAACGATAGGAGAGATTTTGATCCGGGGGTCGGAATGGAATTCTGACAATTTCTGTAGCTTCGTTACGTGATTTTGGATATGTCCGCAAATTTTCAGGTCATTTGGACGTCGTTTGATCGGGTTTTGGATCGAATGTTAGTTTCGAAAGTTTTGAAGAAACTTAGGCTTGAATCCGTGTGTAATTGGTGATTTTGATGTTTAGGATGGTGTTTTTATGATTAGAACAAGTCCGTATCATGTTTTGGAGTATGTTGGTGGTTTTCGTTGGGGTCCCGAGGGCCTCGGGATGATTTCGGATGCCCAACGGGTCATTTTTGGAAGTTTTTGGACTGCTGTTCTGGTATCTGGTATTGTTCTTCGCGTTCGCGAGGGTCCTATCGCGTTCGTGAAGAAGAATTTGGCCTCTAAGACTTTGTTCTTCGCGTTCGCGATGAAGGTATCGCGTTCGCGAAGAAGGATTTTCCATCAGAGACTTTGTTCTTCGCGTTCGCGAACAGCGCCTCGCGTTCGCGAAGAAGGATTTTCTGTCGCACAGGTCCTACTTCGGAAGCTCATATCCTTTTATATACAAGGAATTTTGAGCTGATTCAAAAACGAAAGTTGTAGTACTGTGAATCTAGTTTTCAGAAACATATTATAATAGTCATTTGGAGTTGTGTGTAAAAAGTTATGACCATTGCCATAGAGGCTGTCCGAGCAAGTTGGAAAAATGTACTTCTGGGAGTTTGTTCTTCGCGAACGCGAGAGAAGGACCGCGAACGCGAAGAACAAATACCTGGGCAGCAGAACAAAGTTCAAACTTCGTCCCATTTGCCATTTTTGACGATTTGGAGCTCGGGTAAGGCGATTTTTCGGGAGATTTTTGGAGAAATCAAAAGGGTAACTACTCTTAACTCAATTTTGGTTGTATAACTCGAATCTATTGCAAGTTTTAGTCTTTAATTTGAGAATTTTTGTTAAAAAGGGTAGAAAACCCTCTTGGATAGAATCAAGGATTTGATGGGCCATTTGTGGTCCGATTTGGGTGTTCTTGGTATGGTTAGACTCGTGTTGAGATAAGGAATCCGAAAATGTAACTTTCGTAATTTTTCGAGAAGCGTACCGAAAGTCGGGTTTTGGCAACTTTGTGATTTTGGTGTAATTCGATTGTTTTGATTGGGTAATGCCCAATTGGCCTATTTTGATGTGATTCCATTGATTTTTATCAGATACTACACCTGTGGAGGCCGACATTCGCGGCAAGAGAATTATCTCTTAGCGGTTTTGTCACGACCCAAATCCGGTCGTGATGGCGCCCAACAATCAAGCTAGGCCAGCCAGACCAACAATTTAATTATCACAAAATACCAATCCCCAAATGGACAACCCAAGAAGAATATATGCGTTTAAGAACTCCAATAATAATAATACTGAACAAAAGTACTGACACTCCCAAAGATCCGGAGTCACAAGTCTAGAGCCTCTAACAAAACCCAACAGGAATAGAGAGTACTGTATAGAAATACTCAAGTCCGAATACAAAATACAAAATAACAACTGGAAAGGAGAGGAGAAGCTAGGTTCTGCGAACGTAGGCAGCTACCTCAGCAACTCGATATGACACTGCAAACACGTTGGAATGCCTGTCTACTGCTCCTGAGTACCTGAGTCTGCACACAAAAGGTGCAAGGAGTAGGGGTGAGTACTAAGTACTCAGTGAGTAATAAATATATATCAGCAGCTGAAAATAAGAAATCCACAGATTACCACATATGAAGCTAAACTACAGTTCGAATCTCCTACGAACTAGCATCAACAGTACAATTCATCTACCACAAAGTAATTCAACAAATAAAGATGCAATGCAATGCATATAACCGCTACGGCATGTAGCCCGATCCAATTTAACGTCGACGGCGCTCACTGGGGGTGTGTACAGACTCCGGAGGGGCTCCTACAGCCCAAGCGCAATACTGCTGCGGCGTGCAGCCCGATCCACATATCAACCACTGCGGCGTGCAGCCCGATCCCATGCTCAATCCACAATAAGCAATTAAGTCACAAAACAATTCATTTTCCTTAATTCCAGTTCTCAATTCATAATTTATGAAAAATACTTTAACTTTATTAAATTTGTAAAAGCCGGTGACTTAGCATTTCAAAAGTGTGATTTCAATTTCCAGGACTGAGATCAGTGATTTAAGCAATTATAGCTATCACATAAATATTGTCCTCTAAGGACGCTACAGATCGGCACAAGGCCCCAAACAAGGCTTACAACCCACAAATATAGCAAATACAGTGTATTTCCAACACTAACAACATATTATTCACTTCCGGGATGGACCAAGTCTCAATCCCTAGTCACAATCAATCCCGCACCTGCCACGGTGTGCGAGCCACGCCCTACTAGCATCACAATGTGCTAAGCCGGGGTTTCGAACCCTCAAGCTACCATATACACAAACTACTCACCTCTAGCCGGTCGTAGACTCGTCCGCGATGCCTTTTCCTTTGAATTTAGCTCCCTCGTGCATAGAATCTAGTCAAACCACAATAATTATATCAAATACGGGTCAAATAATCATAACCCATTTCAATTTACATGAAATTCGCATAAATACACTAAGTTGGTAAAACCCGACCCCGGGCCCACTGCTCGGAAAATTTCGAAATTAGTACCAACGCGACCCTCATCTCGCCACGAGTCCGTGCATATAAAATTTATTTAAATCGGAGTTCAAATGGCCTTCCAAATCCAAAAATCCCGTTTTCAATACTTAGGCCACATTTCTTCAAGATTTCTACCCAATTTCATGAAGATTGATGTTAATACTACCATAAAATGATGTTTTTGAGTCAATAATCTTACCTCCGACGAATACCCGATGACTTCTCAGTGATTTCCTCGAGTTTTCTTCTCTCTAGGGCTCAAAATTGAGTTTTGGGTTAATGAACCCGTAACCCCTCTGTTCTGTGATTAAATTCTCTGCCAGACCCATTTGTTCTACTCGATCGTGACTCTACTCACGCGATCGCGGTGTTCAAAAATTTCGGCCTCACGCGATCGCGATGTACAAACATTCGGCTTCACGCGATCGCGTCCCTCTTCCTGCGATCGCGTAGCACATTTTTCCATGGACCCCATTTCTCTTCTACGCGATCGCGTACATGCTCATGCGATCGCGATGGCCACCCGGCTAACTCTACGCGATCGCGACTGGTGATCCTGCGATCGTGATGGCCTAGCCCCCAGCCCTACGCGATCGCGTCCCCCTCCCCGCGATCGCGGAGAGCAAAAACCTGCTGCGTTTATGACAACAACCAGCCTTCTCTTTTCTTCCAAAAATGGTCCGTTTGGACCCCCGGATTCATCCCGAGATCCCCGGGACCCCAACGAAAACCACCAACATACTCCAAAACATGATACGAACTTGTTCCAATCATAAAAACACCATACTAAACATCAAAATCTCCATTTACTCACGGATTCAAGCCTAAGTTTCTTCAAAACTTTCAAAACTAACATTCAATCCAAAACCCGATCAAACGATGTCCGAATGACCTGAAAATTTGCAGACACATCCAAAATCACATAACGAAGCTACAAAAATTGTCGGAATTCCATTCCGACCCCCGGATCAAAATATCACCTACCATCCGGTTTTCGCCAAAAATCAACCTTCGCCAATTCAAGCCTAAAACTACACCGGACCTCCGAATTCAATTCCGATTGCTCTCCTAAGTCATAAATGATCCCCCGGAACTAGTCGAATCATCAGAATCCGGTTCCGAGCACTCTAACTCAATAGTCAACTCTTGGTTGACTTCTCATATTCAATCTTTCTTCAAACATGCTATTTGTTTCATTTTTAATCCAAATCACTCCTAACTCACCCAATATATTCTAATACTGATTTAAAAGCATAATATATGTAAATGCAAGGTAACGGGGTGGTAATTCCCGTAACGACGGGCCGGGTCATTACAGGTTTTGTACCGGAGTCGAGGTAAGTGGCTTGTCTAACCTCGTGTGCGGGAACCTTTACCCCTAAGATATTATGTGATAGTTTAAATGCCTTGTACGCGAGGTGACGGGCGTGTACATGCGCTAGTTGTTGTAACTCACTTTACTTGAAATGTTCAATTCGTGATATTCCTGTTCTTAATTTATTAAATTGTGACATTTACCTGGTATTCGTTAGGGAAGCATGATTAGGAAGGATTTATCTGTCTAATTGCCTAATTGTCCTACTTGAACTTCTTGATAATTGTTGGCACTAGTCCTCGGTGAAGTTGTAGTTAAGCATATTATATTTTCTGTGAGCGTTTTCTTTATTTGTTGTGTTTGTGGACTGCGGGTTCAATTCCCGGAGATCCCAAGGCTGTGGGTTCGATTCCCAGAGACCCAAATTGCTATTGTTTGTGGACTGCGGATTCGATTCCCGGAGATCCAAGGGCTACGGGTTCGATTCCCGGAGACCCGAAGTTTATTGATATATTATTGGTAGGGATTGCGGGTTTGATTCCCGAGATCCTGAGTTATTTGTAGGGACTGTGGGTTCGATTCCCGAGATCCTGAGTTATTTGTAGGGACTGCGGGTTCGATTCCCGGAGATCCTGAGTTATTGAGATATTATTGAGACATGGGCTACGGGTTCGATTCCCGGAGACCCGGAGGTACTGAGAATGGGACTGTGGGTTTAATTCCCACAGGTCCTGGACTTGTTAATTGAGTTGTTACTTGTTGTTAGTTTACTTGTAGACGGTTTCCGTAATCACTTTATTGTTGTTATTTAAAGATTATTGTCATTTAAACTGCTCATTATTGTTATTGTCATTTTATTATTGATTCTCTCGGTAGGGCCCTGACCTTCCTCGTCACTACTCCATCGAGGTTAGGCTTGGCACTTACCGAGTACCGCCGTGGTGTACTCATGCTACTCTTCTGCACACTTTTGTTGTGCAGATCCAGGTACATCAGGACAGACTCATATCAGGATTCGGCAGCGTTTTGGGAGACCTCGAGGTATGATCTGCTACGTCCGCGGATCCGGAGGCCTTCCTTCTATTCTATTAGTACTAGTAGATATCTTTCCTTCACTTCGTTGTTAGATACTCTTTATACATAGAGCCTCAGTTGTATATTCTCTTTTAGTCTGTGTTGCCCGTGGGATTCCGGGTCTTGGTGGTATTTTTACACAGTGTGTTGGACGAGTGTATGTGCCAAGCGGCACAGATTACATTCCTATTTATATTATCTTCCGCTATTTCTTGTTTAAAGTTCATAAACGTGTAATTTCCGCAATGTGTTAGGCTTACCTAGTCGTGGGGACTGGGTGCCGTCATGACATGTTCACGATTGGTGAACTAGGGTCGTGACAAATCCGACCGAGCGTAGTTCTTGCAAATTAATGCAAGAAATAAAGAGATGTTTATTTGATTTTTTTAAAAAAAAATTTGTTCTCTTTGAAGAAAAATTATTGAAGCCGACCAACTACAAACTTTGATGAAAAAATTTCACATCTTATGCCTGAGATTTCTACAAGAATAATAATATTTTTAGTGTCAATTATGGCTATTTTTACAAAATTGGCCATGTAATGGCTTATTTTGGCAAAGTGGCTATTTTTGCAAAATTTTATTTAAGAAAATAAAATCGAAAATTTTCTCCTCCTGGGGGTCATGGGGCATCGTTCGACATCGCCACAAGCCAAAACAAGACTAAGAAGTTTTTAAAATTAATTGTGACTATTTTGTACAAAATTGGCCATGTAATGGCTTATTTGACAAAGTGGCTATTTTTGCAATTTTTTTAAAAAAATAAAATCGAAAATTTTCTCATCCGGGGGCTCATGGGGCATTGTTCGGCATCACCACAAGCCAACACAAGATTGAGAAGTTTTTAATGCCAAATGTGGCTATGTCTGCAAAGACCGGCCATGTAATGACTTATTTGACAAAGTGCCTATTTTTTTAAAAAATGTTGAGTGATAACTCATACTTGATTTTGCGGCTACGGCCTTTCAACATTTTCGCAAGGGATATTTCAAGGCTATGCGTGCAAATTATTTAAAATGACTCAAAGTGGCTATTCTTGCAATAACGGCCTTCCGGCGTCCTTTTTGGGGGACATTCGGCTTATTTTAAACAAAAAATAGCATCACCTGACTTATTTATAACAAAAATCAAAATTTTGACATTTATTGGTTATTTTTGCAAAAGGGGTGATGACTCAAACTCGATTTTGCATCTACGACCTTTCAACATTTCCAGAAGGGATATTTCAAGGCTATGCCCGTAAATTATTTTAAAATGACTCAAAGTGGCTCAAAAAATAGCCTTCCGACGTCCTTTTTAGGGACATTCGGCTTATTTTAGGCAAGAATAGCATCACCCGACTTATTTATAACAAAAATCAAAATTTTGACATTTTTTGGTTATTTTTGCAAAAGGGGTGGTTGGACCCGATGAGGGTTGCCTATGTATCTCACATTCAGTGAGAATCAAACCTGCGTAGTTCGGTCATTGTTTTGTGACCAATTATTTCAACAAAATTTATTCTACCTATTTTCAAACTTTCTTTTCAATCTTTCGGCAACGTTTCGTCAATATTTCAATATTTTCTATTGTAAAATTTTATCTCTTTTTATTTTTAGGATTTCAGTCGGTCCACATAATAATCCAGGACAAATAAATGCAACATATAATATGCTCGGTCTTTTGATTCCCGGGTCACCTGTCCTAGATGGACCCAACCCCTGTGTTGAGTCCCCTGAGTCAGATATGATGCAAATAATCGTCCTAAATCTAGGCTCAATATCCTGATGTTTTCATGGTACTAGATCGTGTACCCGAGTGGACAACTCGGATCGAGGAGGGGGCTACGTACCGGTGACCCGCGGGGTCGTCCGGCTTTGTAACTTATCCGGCCTCTATTTCTTATGAAGGTATTGACACTAACAGAAAGGGAAGTCTCAACCATTAAGCACATCCCCGGAGGTAAGAAGAGAAGGGTTTTCGGCACAATTGTTTATGTACAATTCACGTAATATCAATGTGGTAAACATATAGCACATTGATCAAAACATATAGGGAAGTGAGATATAAACAAAAACATCAATTTAACTGAGCTCAAATTCTTAAACCCTGAACCAAAGTTCTGGGTTTCTTATACCCAGCAGAGTCGCCAGAGCTGTCACACCTCCTTTTATACGTATATCGTTGTTTACTACTACACCCCGGGAAGGGATATAATAATAACAGGGAAGGAGTTTTTCCACTTAAAGGACAGTCGGAATGAGATTTATTTATTTAATTTTCAGAGTCACCACTTAGGAAAATAATGGTATCCCAAGTCACCGGTTTAATCCCGAATCGAGGAAATTTATGACTCTATTTTACAGTCTGCGAAACTAGAAATCCGAATAAGGAATTCCGTTAACCCGGGAGAAGGTGTTAGGCACTCCCGGATTTCGTGGTTCTAGCACGGTCGCTCAATTGCCGTATTTTTTCTTATCTGATTTCTTTCTATATTTTGATTATATGCTTTAATGTTCCACTTTTCAATTTTTTTAAAAGAATTGCAACGTCGTGGAAATGCATTTTGGGACACACCGTACCAGTACGCCTATGGCCTTTAACACATTCCGACTTCCTTGAGAGTAAGATTTGGGTCACACAAATGTGCACGCGTATTTGAGAATGTAGTATTATTATAAGTCGCGCCTAAAGTTCCTACGTCTTGATTAACTTTTGGAAAGACCGTGAAATTCGCTAAACGGTCCTTCTGAGTCTAGAATTTTTATAACAATTGATTGAGGGCCCCGCAATTGTATATTTAATACGGCGAGGCTCATCTCATTTATTATCGAAGTCCAAATTAGATTGTCTACTTTTGTTTTATTTCTAATATCAGTTTAGTACATTCTTAACTCCGATCTTAAGAACAATAGGTAAATAGTTACTGTACAATTGTGCCTCAAACTATTGAAGGCAATTATTTTATTTCAGAAATTCTTGAGCCCAAGACTTAAGCCCAGTACTGGATTGTGAAATTTAATTCTGTTTCTTTTTATATTTTAAAAGTGAATACCATATTTCCTTGCATCTATTACAATTCATTTGATCATTGAATTAATGGAGATAGACTAGAAACGTTACTACTGAAAAAACTGAAACAAATACAACTCATCATGCCTTACAGTAATGACTAAGGACATTTGTTATTGAATTTATCTTCATCTCAGTTAAGCATCCAAAAGTAGAAGATTACGATTTTATATTTAAAACAGATGCAATGGACAATTTACAACCATTAGCTGTGAGATAAAACTATTGATCTAATTCCGAATTGACTAACAACTCATTATTCACTTCATTTAGCCTATATTAATATCTAATAACATTGATTTATCCTTATTCATCACATATCTAAAATTATTTTTTTCTTAAACCAAAACAGTATTGACAAACAATATTAACGTACACAATATTACTACATTGCATCTTAAACTAATAGGTAAACTGTTGATTTCTACAATAAAATGGCAAAGTCCATATTTATCTAAAAAACTGCAGTTCAACTAACAGTGCCATTCTACTTACAATTGTCAAGCAATCTAAATTCATAACAAACTTCTTAAAATCGATGGCAATTTGCAAACGAAAAAACAGACAAAACCAAAAGAGATCAATAAGAGAAAAGGATCAGCACTTCAATTTATTTTCATAAGCCTGAGATTACAAATGTGTACCTGAAAAGTTGAACAAATCCATTAGATCTAATAAACAACAGCAGCAAGACATGATTCAGCAAACAAGTTCCAGCAGTAACAGTCACAACAGCAGCAGTATATGGATTCAACAGTGAAATCTACAACCCAGGAATACATCTCAGCAATACAACATCCAGCAATGACCCACAGTTATTCGATTAAGACCAAAACCATTTGAAATCATACAAATAGACCTTTGAAACCACAGCAACCCAAATCTGATCTAACAAAATGTAGTCTAGTAACTAAAAGTCAAAATTTATCTACAGTTTTAATGGAACAGTAACTTTTGTTTGATTTTTGAGACTATTTCCATTGTTTTTGTTTTTTTGAAAGTAATTCCAGATTTGAAAGAAGAAGTTGGGATCTAAAATCTCAATGTCAGATCTGGAATGCAATAATATTTTTTGGAGGATTTTTCTAGGGTTTTAAAGCTTATAGGGTTCAAAAGTTCTTAAGGTTCAAATTTTTTTCTAAGGTTCAAAAAAAGTTCCCCTTAATTATGCAGAATCGTGTCTATTTATAGGCAGAAAACTGGGAGGGAAATTTGAAATCTGAATTTATCTAAGACTCCCTCATTTTCAGCTTACTAGATAGATTACTACAATTATTTTATTGAAAATTTACATTAGAACCCCATCTAGAAGGGTCTAGCTAATTCTACCATGTTCTATTTCCTTGGAATACCTTTTGTACCCCCACTTGCTTTCTTTATTCACTAAATCTACCCTTTTTAAGGCCCATAATACCCCTGCCTTTATTAGTTTATTACAATTATACCAACTTCCCTTTCCCAATCTACCCCTACTGCTTAATTCTTATTAACTTTATACCATTTTTCTACCCAGAATGCCCCTAGTATTTACGGTTCACTACAATTAAACTTTTTAACCCTGAATTCCAGTTTTTCAATTATCAGAAATAATATGTATTTAGTAAAATTGAACAGCTATAACCAATTCCTTATGCTTCACGTCCAAGCAACGGTCTTAGTTAATATAATCCGGCCAATTAAGTCCAGAGTCGATCCCACAGGGAATTAACCTATCAACTGCAACTTCCAAAACCCAATAACACTTCTGAAGTAGCTTCCCAAACTTTGAGTATATTTTAGTGGATGTTTTCTAACAACTAACTTTTGCAAGAATTAAAGACTTGAATGAAAGAATTGAATGTTGGGTAAAGAATAAAGAGAAAGACTAAGGTATTGATTTCCCCTATTGATGGAATCCCTTCTGTTTATGCTCATACAAATTGTCAATATTATTCTATCAATCATGAACGCTATTTTTACTGTAATTCTCTTCCAAGAAACTACAATAATATACTAGTGCACTCTCCCGAGCTACCCTAGCTAGCTTTAATTTGAACAGTTCACTTTAGATTGCACCCAAGACTTCGTTATTCCTAATCCCACCTTTACGCCTAATATTATAGATTCTTCCAATAATCTAGGTGTGGTGTTGTTCAATAATATACCTATATATGCACTCTTTTCCAAGTTATGCACACTAAATAGGCACAACTAATTGGGGATCCTACCAATTAACTACAACAAGAACGAAGTTGAACAAATAGAAATCTAGCTAACAATTTATAATCACATAACCCAGAAGTTCATCACTCAATAGGTTCCATCAAAACCTTAGATAAAGAATTAGCTACTCATTGTCACACCTCCTTTTGGCGTGCCCGCTACCCGGGGGTAGAAGCGCAAGGGAGTTTTTCCAATTTAAGTGACAATGTTCGAAACGGGATTATTTTATTTATTTCAGAGTCGCCACTTGGAATAAATTACGATGTCCCAAGTCACCGATTTATTTAAATCCCGAATCGAGGAAATTTTCGACTTTCCAAATGAAGTCTGCGAACCAGAAATTCTAAGTAAGGAATTCTGTTGACCCGAGGGAAGGTGTTAGGCACCCCCGGATCCCGTGGTTCTAGCACGGTCGCTTCAATTATTATAAATGGCTGAAAATATCTGATTTTAAATATGTATTATAAATCATGTGCTTTTAATCAATTCTAGGCGGCTTTTATTATTATTTTTTTTTTATAGGAATGTAACGTCATGAAGACATATCTCGGACCGCGTTGTGGTTAACGCACCCGTGATTGTTGACATATTTCAAACCCGTTAAGGCTCGAATTTGGGTCGCATAAATGTGTACCCGAACTTATGAAGGCAAATAGTGATTAAGGTGTGTCCTAAAGAGATATTCTAAAGCGACTACGTTTTTACCTCGTCGTATCTCTAAAAATAAAAGGAAGAAATAACAATCCTATATTAACTTTATTTTTAGAGTTCTAGAGCTAAATTGTGAATATGACTTGTTAGAATTAAAATGAACTAGATGGCCTTTATTTAACACCTACGGGCCCAAATTTAACATGAATGATACAAAATGGGCTTGGGCCAACTTATTCTGATTCGAGCCCAACTACATGGTACTACCCACATTCTAATTTTAAAAAAATTGAAATTGATATTAGGGGAAAAACTATTTTTTATGAGACTAAACAGAACAAATGGCAAACTAAAGGGGCATGAGCTACTGATTACTCAACTTTTAAACTTGATAGGCATTTAAATAGGCTATAAATGAAAAGAAACTAATCACAACAATACATGGATACTGCATCACGTCGGTTTTGTCTAAAATAGCACACATAGGAATGAATCCGCAGTTTTTTTTTAAACTAATAAGCAATCAATATTTATTTGTACATTAATAAAAAAACGACTACTCAACATGATTCTAATAAGCTATATAACTAACACATATACAGCTTAACATATGGAAATATGACTAAAGTGAAAACTTTAAAGCGCCATTCTTATTCATGCTTCGGACTTCGGGTACATCGTAGACCAATATAAATGTGTACCTGGAAGTAGAATCGAAATGAACGAGGAATTAGCAACAATATGCAGCAACCAGATTTGAATCAACAGTAACAGCAATAGCAACTCTTGTTCAGAAAGTCCAGGAGAATAAAAAAACCAGAGACCAACAACAAAGCCAAAGGTGATTCGAAACCAAAACAGAGAATCCGGCAAACCAAGAAAAGGCTAAACAGAACAAACTCAGTGAAGAGAAACTGGGAGGTGTTTATGAACGGAAACAACAAAGGTTTGATTCAAAGTGTTTGTCCAAATCTGAAATTAGTGCAAAATCAGTTTCAAAGTGTTTTCAAATCTGTTTCTTTCAAAGTATATATGAAGGCAAAAACTTTCTTCCAGATTCTAAATGTGTAAAATCTGCTTTACTCTCTCTGTGTTTCTATTTTTCCAGTGAATGTCCCCCTGTGTCTGTGTGTGTTCACTGTTTTATAGCCTCCAAATGATACCTTTCAGCTCTATTTTTAAGTGTTTTAAATACTGTCCAGCCATGTTATTCCCTCTTTTTTGCACTTTTCAACTTTTGATGCACTAAACCAAAATAAGAAACTAATTTTTTCCATGTTCAGCCCCTATCCAGCATAAAAGACTGCCAATTCTATTTAAAAAACATCCCAAGCCAGACCTTTCCCTCTTTTTTCTTATTAGAAACATTAATCTGAAGTTCAACATAATGCCTATCTTGCTGTACAACCAAATTCACTTTACCATGTGCATTGCACTCTTAGTTGCCTAGCTGTTGGCTTTCAGATTCTAAACTAAAACAACTATATCCAAATCAGCAGTTAACTTATAAACCAAAATCAACCAAACAAGCCTAATTCACTTCAAACAGTGAATCAGGGAATCTCGGCCAATGCCGGACTTGTAACTCTAGTGTTCTAACAAACAAACCTACGAATCTAATCGACAATCTTCAAACAGTCGAATAACAATACGTGCAATCGATAACAAAACAAATCGCAAAGGCAGTAATTCACAAACTCTTGGCCAGTGCAATCAAGAGTGAAGAATTAGCTATTCGACGAAGTATCGAATCGAATGCCTATCTCATAACTATGTTATCCATAACAAATAATCAGAAACAACAAGTCGACCAAATAAAAGGTCCCAAAAGATGAAGAAAACAGAAAATTTCATAACTGTCCGAAGAAATATCAACAAAGGAACAATCATAATCAAAACAAATAAAATAACAAGGAAAGAGAGGGAATAAAACAGTACCTCCGAACAATTCGAAACAAAGTAGCGGCCGAGAATGAAATTCGCATTCGGGATCGAACGGACTCAAACTTTTGAGGCCAAACGGGCTGTAATCGAGTGTTTCTCGAATGAGAACGACTCGGCTAAAACCCATTGGAGACTCAAAATCTTCTAAACAGACCCCAAAATTTTTAGGGTTCTTTGAGGTTCGAATTTGGGGTTCGAATGGCTAAGGCTCGAATTGATGGAAACTAATGGTAGTTTGGGCATGAGGGAGGTGAGGCGAGGGTAAGGTGTGAGTTTGGGGTCAAATGGAGGCGGCGCCGCCACCGGAATCTCGCGGCGGCGGCTAGGGTTCGTGCATGGATTTGGGGATTCGAGAGATTTCGGTGTGATTCGAAGTAAACCGAGCCGGGGATTAGATTGAGGAGGTCTTGTGGAGTTTGGGGTGTAAATTTGGGGAGGTTTGGAGGTTGTCCGCCGGCGGAAGCGATTTCCGGCCGGCGGCGTGTGGCGGGGGACGGTGGAGCCGGCTGGGGTATTGAGAGAGATGAAAAGGGGGCTAGGGTTTGGGGGATTTGGGAATGGGAGACGGTTTTGGGGTATTGGGGGGGTTTGGTATATTAAAAATAGGGATTTTAATCTGGACCGTTGGATTAAGTGATCCAACGGCCTAGATCAAATGGGCTGACCGGGTATTGGGGTTTGGACTGGGGTTATTTTAATTTTTTGGGCCTGGGATTTATTTAAGAAGTGGCCCAATCCGATTTAATTCCTCTTCTTTTCATTTGATTTTGTTTTCCTTATCTCTTTAATTTAATTTTCTAATTAAAACAACAATTTCACTACAAAATCAATTAAATTATAAGAAATACTAATTAAGTTATATTAACAATTAACACACTCAATTTAAACATCAATTAAATATAAATCACACAATCGGGACATTAAATACTAAAAAAAAAAAGCAAGCAAAAAATACATATATTTTTTTTTGTGATTTTATTTTGTAAAATAAACTTAAACTACCCCTAATTGCAAAGTTAGATCAAAAATGTAAATATGACCTATTTTTTGTATTTTTATTAATTTAAACTCATATAATCATGCATATACAAATGCAAACAATTAACAAAAATAACACGAAAATTCACAAAAATACACATCGTAAAAAATAGACAATTTTTGTTTTGATTTTGTGGGAGTAATTCATGTCAGGCAAAAATCACGTGCTCACAGCTGCCCCTCTTTGCATGTAAACTCGAAGAGTTTTCGTGCAAAGATAACCGAGCAAATACGAGCGATTTTTGCCCATTTGAATACTTCGTGTGAAGCATTTTGAAAGAGTTTTGACCGAGCCTTTGCTTCGGAGGCCTCCTACATATCCTGGGCTAAACAGGAATCAGGTCAATGTAGTTCGGGAAGTTTTGGCAGCTGGGACTACCATGGACTGACACTTTGCTGTTACTGTTGCTATCGTTGCTGCATGTTGCTGCTTACTGCTTACTGATCTCCTTATTACACCAAAAGAAATTAAAGCTGAACGAGCTATGCTATCAAACTATGAGTTACAAGATTCCCATCTATGATTCTCTTGAAAACTTGATCTTGAATCTTAGCTGATTTGCTGTAGACCTCGATCTGAATCTTGATGCTCCACAAGCTGTACGTGCTTGTTTATTTATGTAACATTGAGTGAAACGGAGTCGGCGGAGCTTGTTACTTCAATCACCTTCTGAGCAATTCGCGCCTTTGTTTACTCCAACATTTGAAATCTTTTCTTTCGGTTCTTTTCTTCTTTTCTTCACTCTGGATTGATGTTCCATTTGTAGGTTATCTCGATCCTTGCGTCCCGAGGTCAAACCTATTTAGACAACAAAACAAACAAACGAACGAAATTTTTCCGCCCCAGTTTTGCTAGGAAAATTTCGTGAGTTAGTTGTGACACAGAAAGTGATTAAAAGACTCTTTGGTATTGGGTAAGAAAGTCATGGTTTCACAAAGGTTCAAACGGCTTTCTGGCCGGGATTTTGTAGAAGAGTTTCACGGCTTTCTGGCCGGAATTCAAACAATATCTAACGATTTTTGGCCGTCGGATCCTCGGTTTTTTGGCCGGGGTAAAAATAAATGGCTCCGCAGTTTTCTGACTGGGAGATCCTCGGTTTTCTGACCGGAAAGAAAAGTTTCACGGCTTTCTGGCCGGAATTCAAACAATATCTAACGGTTTTTTGGCCGTCAGATCCTCGGTTTTTTGGCCGGGGTTAAAGTAAATGGCTCCGCAGTTTTCTGACTGGGAGATCCTCGGTTTTCTGACCGGGGATAAGAGTTTTCACGGCTTTCTAGCCGGAATTCAAACAATATCTAACGGTTTTTGGCCATCAGATCCTCGATTTTTTGGCCGGGGTAAAAGTAAATGGCTCCGCAGTTTTTGACTGGGGAGATCCTCGGTTTTCTGACCGGGAAGAAAAGTTTCACGGCTTTCTAGCCGAAATTCAAACAATATCTAACGGTTTTTGGCCGTCGGATCCTCGGTTTTTTGGCCGGGGTAAAAATAAATGGCTCCGCAGTTTTTTGACTGGGGAGATCCTCGGTTTTCTGACCGGGATAAAAGTTTCACGGCTTTCGGCCGGAATTCAAACAATATCTAACGGTTTTTGGCCGTCGGATCCTCGGTTTTTTGGCCGGGGTAAACGTAAATGGCTCGGCAGTTTTTTGACTCGGGAGATCCTCGGTTTTTGACCGGGGATAAAAGTTTCACGGCTTTCCGGCCGGAATTCAAACAATATCTAACGGTTTTTTGGCCGTCGGATCCTCGGTTTTTTGGCGGGGGTAAAAGTAAATGGCTCCGCGAGTTTTCGACTAGGGAGATCCTCGGTTTTCTGACCGGGATAAAAGTTTCACGGCTTTCTGGCCGGAATTCAAACAACATCTAACGGTTTTTGGCCGTCGGATCCTCGGTTTTTTGGCCGGGGTAAGAGTAAATGGCTCCATAGTTTTCTGACTGGGGAGATCCTCGGTTTTCTGACCGGGGATAAAAGTTTCACGACTTTCTGGCTGGAAAGACCCTCGGTTTTTCTGACCGGGGTAAACGTAAATGGCTCCGCAGTTTTTTGACTGGGAGATCCTCGATTTTTTGACCGGGGATAAAAGTTTCACGGCTTTCTGGCCGGAATTCAAACAATGTCTAACGGTTTTTTGGCCGTCGGATCCTCGGTTTTTTGGCCGGGGTAAAAGTAAATGGCTCCGCAGTTTTTTGACTGGGGAGATCCTCGGTTTTTCGACCGGGGATAAAAGTTTCACGGCTTTCTGGCCGGAATTCAAACAATATCTAACGGTTTTTTGACCGTCAGATCCTCGGTTTTTTGGCCGGGGTAAAAGTAAATGGCTCCGCAGTTTTTCGACTGGGGAGATCCTCGGTTTTCTGACCGGGGATAAAAGTTTCACGGCTTTCCGGCCGGAATTCAAACAATATCTAACGGTTTTTGGCCGTCAGATCCTCGGTTTTTTGGCCGGGGTAAAAGTAAATGGCTCCGCAGTTTTTTTGACTGGGGAGATCCTCGGTTTTCTGACCGGGGATAAAAGTTTCACGGCTTTCTGGCCGGAATTCAAACAACATCTAACGGTTTTTTGGCCGTCGGATCCTCGGTTTTTTGGCCGGGGTAAAAGTAAATGGCTCCGCAGTTTTCTGACTGGGGAGATCCTCGGTTTTCTGACCGGGGATAAAAGTTTCACGGCTTTCTGGCCGGAAAGACCCTCAGTTTTTCTGACCGGGTTCCAAACAGATATTGGACTGATATGATTTGATTTGTTTTTTTTTTTTTTTTTTTGAATTTTCATTTTCTTTTATTCTTCTTTTTGGGGCCTTCTTTTAGGCTTTCTTTTTAATCATCAACAAATGCATAAGATAAATCTCTAAAAAGAAACTTACCCTTTTTATGTGTTTTTCTTGTTCCAAAGCCATTTCAAAGCTTGCGTATTTCACTTCTTCGAGTTGTACCTTCTTCTTGCACAATTAAACAGACCTGCCTTCAACAAAGAACATTTTATCAGTTGAAAAAAAGTGGTTGACTTTACGGTCTTGATTATCTTCACTGCTTGATCGTTTCCCCATTTCCGTTGAGAAGTTTGCTACCAATTGTCTTTGGGGTGACTTCCATTCAAACTGACCGGGTTCATTTCCGTAATTCCATGAGGATTTTCCGTGTGGGTTCTATCCTTCTGCTTTATTTTGTCTCTTCTAAGACCTTAGCCTTTGATTTCCGTTTCTTTTCTAAACTCCTTTTTCTTTGGAAACAATCGATCATCACTATCCAATCGTGGATTGTAACAATACACCACTGAGGCTATTTTTCTTTTCTTCTTTACCAGGCGGAGTCCTGTAAAACCGGTCCTGTCACCTTCCTTTGTAATAGTTTCAGAATTAAAATTAAACCGAAAGGGATTCAAAGAAGAAGAATGAATCAAAGAATGGAAAAACGTATCAAAGATAGAGGAGTCCCTTTCGGGGGAAAAAGAAGGACTTATCTGAGGTATATGATGACTTTAACCAACATGACATGCTCCTCGGACCAGATGCTTGATCGTCACAAAACTCCCATTTTCTTATGAACCAAACGGGTCTATATTTCCGAGCTAAGGAGCCGTGCCAGGACCTCTCGTGGTGAAACAAACTTTTCGGTTGATAGCGCCCTTTGCGGGTTTTCGCCAATCGACCTCTCTCATTTCTCTTCTTACCATCGCCAAATAGCACTCTTTGCGAGCTTTTACCAACAGGCTCTCTCATTTTGTATTTCTCTACTTCCATCGTCTTATGGTGCCCGAAGGTTTTCACCAATAAGACTCTCTCATTTTATTTCTTTTCATTCCAAGAACCTCGGATCGCAACAATGATGTTTTCACAACTTCCAATCGATCTTGAAGGACTTGTACTCGGTTCGGGTAACAAGAATTGTAAACAAAATTACAACTTTGGAATCATCTTGACGGATCTTAAACCGAATCAAAAATATCATCTGCCCCAGTTTCATTTTTGGGGAAACCGGGATTTTTGGTTTGGTGTGACTGAACCTCAGGGAGAGGTTGCCTACGTATCCTTTCGGAATAAAGTCAGAACATAGTTCAGGAGAATTTATTTTTTTTTATTTTTTTTATTTTATTTTATTTTTTTTTTTATTTTTTTTTTTGGTTTGGTTTGGATTCCAAAGAGGGTAGCCAAAGAAAGGTAACCGGCTCAAAGGGTTTACAAAGGGTTGGTAGTGTTTGGGTAGCGGGAATAAAAGCCTTCAATCATTTCGACTTGTGAGGACCTCATTGAAGCAAGTTGAGGCATAATACCTTTTCACAGCATCTGCATTCACAGCCGTTTCAGGATCTTTTCCTTCCATGTCTCCCAAGTATAATGCTCCTCTTGGCAGTATCTTCCTGATGATGTATGGTCCTTTCCAATTAGGAGCGAATTTTCCTTTCGCTTCCTCATGATATGGAAGAATGCGTCTTAAAACCAACTGACCTACTTCGAAATTTCTCGGTCGTACTTTCTTGTTGTAAGAACGGGCCATTCTTTGTTGGTACAGTTGTCCATGACAGACCGCAGCCATTCGCTTTTCATCGATCAAAGTTAATTGTTCCAAGCGAGTCTTAACCCACTCGCTATCTTCAATCTCTACTTCAACAATTGTACGAAGTGAAGGAATTTCTACCTCTGCCGGTATCACAGCTTCAGTTCCATAGACTAGCAGGTATGGAGTTGCTCCCACCGATGTGCGTACGGTAGTACGGTATCCCAATAAAGCGAACGGTAATTGTTCATGCCATTGTCTAGAACTTTGGATTGTCTTTCTCAAAATCTTCTTAATGTTTTTGTTTGCTGCTTCCACGGCACCGTTGGCTTTGGGCCGATAAGGAGTGGAGTTCCTATGCATTATTTTGAATTGCTCGCATATTTCTTCCATCAAATGACTATTCAGATTCGCAGCATTGTCTGTGATGATAGTTGCAGGTATACCAAAACGACAGATAAGATTTGAGTGTACAAAATCCACCACAACTTTCTTAGTGACTGATTTGAGAGTGATGGCTTCAACCCATTTCGTGAAGTAATCGATAGCCACTAGTATGAATCGGTGTCCATTCGAGGCTTTCGGCTCAATCGGGCCGATGACATCCATTCCCCAAGCGACAAATGGCCACGGCGCTGACATAGGATGCAGCTCAGTTGGAGGTGCATGAATCAGATCTCTATGTACCCGACATTGATGGCATTTTCGGACAAAACCGAAACAATCTTTCTCCATGGTCATCCAATAATAACCTGCTCGAAGGATTTTCTTGGCTAAGACATACCCATTCATATGAGGCCCGCATACTCCTGCATGTACTTCGTGCATGATTCTTCCTGCTTCTTCGGCATCAACACACCTTAAAAGGTTAAGATCCGGGGTTCTTTTGTACATGACCTCGCCGCTCAAAAAGAAACCACCTGCATGTCGCCTAATGGTCCTCTTTTGATCTCCAGTAGCATGTTCTGGGTATTCTTGCGTTTTCAGAAATCTCCTGATATCGTAATACCATGGCTTGACGCTTGGTCCTTCTTCGATTGCATTGCAATAACCGTGGCTTTCCCTGATTTGAATTTCCAAGGGATTGACATGGGCGTTGCCCGGATAAGGTAGCATTGAAGCTAAAGTGGCAAGTGCATCAGCTAGTTCATTGTGACATCGTGGGATATACCTGAACTCTATCGATGCAAATCGCTTGCCAAGAATGTTCACGTGCTGTCGATAAGGGAGGAGTTTAACGTCTCGAGTTTCCCATTCACCTTGAGATTGTTTGATAATTAGATCCGAATCTCCCATGATCAACAAATCTTCGACACCTTGATCAATTGCCATGTTCATACCCATGATACAAGCTTCATACTCGGCCGTATTGTTCGTGCAAAAGAAACGGAGCCTAGCCGTGGCTGGGTAATGCTGACCAGCAGGAGAGATCAAGATTGCCCCAATCCCTACACCTTTAGCGTTTACCGCCCCATCGAAAAACATTTTCCAAGCATGATTGTCTTCCGAAACAACTTCTGTCGTATTTACCTCTTCATCAGGAAAGTAGGTATTCAATGGTTGATACTCTTCGTCGATCGGGTTCTCGGCCAAATGGTCTGCCAATGCTTGGGCCTTCATTGCCGTGCGAGTGACATAGACTATGTCAAACTCGGTGAGCAGGATTTGCCACTTTGCCAATCTTCCGGTGGGCATCGGTTTCTGGAATATATACTTCAAAGGATCCAACCGAGTAATGAGGTGAGTCGTATGGGCTTGGAGGTAGTGTCTCAATTTATGAGCGACCCAAGTTAAAGCACAACACGTTCTTTCCAGCAAAGTGTACTTGACCTCATAACTAGTGAATTTCTTGCTCAGGTAGTAAATCGTCTGCTCTTTCTTCTCCGTCGCATCACGTTGTCCGAGAACACAACCAAAAGAGTTTTCCAAGGACTGTTAAATACAAGAAAAGAGGTCTCCCTGGCTCTGGCGGGACTAAGACTGGAGGGTTTGACAAATATTCTTTGATCTTGTCAAAAGCTTCTTGGCATTCGGTTGTCCATTTGATTGCAGCGTCTTTCTTCAACAACTTGAATATGGGTTCACATGTGGAAGTCAACTGAGCGATGAACCTACTAATGTAGTTCAGTCGGCCTAGAAGACTCATTACATCTTTCTTTGTTCTCGGGGGAGGTAAATCCCGGATGGATTTTATCTTTGTGGGATCTAATTCAATACCTCTTCTACTGACTATGAAACCCAAAAGTTTACCTGACGGGACTCCAAAAGCGCATTTGGCCGGATTCAGTTTCAAATCGTACTTCCGCAACCTCTTAAAGAATTTCCTCAAGTCTCGCACATGATCGCCTTGAGTTCTGGATTTGATGATCACATCGTCCACGTACACCTCTATTTCTTGATGCATCATGTCATGGAAAATGGCAGTCATAGCTCTCATGTATGTTGCTCCTGCGTTTTTCAAGCCGAACGGCATGACTCTGTAACAGTAAGTCCCCCAAGGTGTGGTAAAAGCGGTCTTCTCGGCGTCCTCTTCATCCATCAACACTTGATGATATCCCGCATAACAATCCACAAATGACTGTATCTCATGTTTGGCACAATTATCAACAAGGATGTGGATGTTCGGTAAAGGAAAGTTATCTTTAGGACTCGCTTTATTCAAATCTCGGTAGTCAACACATACTCGAGTTTTTCCGTCTTTCTTTGGCACGGGCACAACATTAGCCAACCACGTGGTGTATTGTACCACTCGGATTACCCCCGTTTTCAACTGCTTAGTGATTTCTTCTTTGATTTTATCACTGATGTCAGTCTTGAACTTTCTTTGCTTCTGTTGCACCGGGCGACAGTCAGGGTAGATTGGTAATTTGTGCACTACTAGATCGGCTCCTAATCCTGGCATATCATCGTAAGACCAAGCAAACACGTCTTTAAATTCAAACAAGAGTTGGATTATTGCATCTCGTGTTTTCTCATCTGTGTGGATGCTTATCTTGGTCTCTCGGACCTCTTCATCGGTTCCCAAATTAACCGGTTCGGTGTCATTCAAGTTTGGCTTAGATTTATTCTCGAAATGTTCCAATTCTCGATTTATTTCCCTAAAAGCCTCGTCTTCATCGTATTCCGGCTCTTGGTTCATTATTTCCAGATTAGGTGGCGTGTTCGGATTTGAGCATGAGTTCCGCAAGCATGTCATGTTATTTAAAGCCGCATTATTAGGACTGAAAAGGAAGAATAAATAACAAAATTAGAAAGAGTGAAAAAGTAAGGAAATATTTATTTCATTTTCTTGGAATTTTCTGAAAACAAACAAAATTACATTGGGGAAACCAAAAATACAAGAAAACAAAGAAAAACATCCAAGCTACATCCCTGAAGTAACTTGTGATGAAGGAAAAACGACAGGACAAATCTACCAGAACTCCCGCTTGATTGGGAAGGGTGTGGCTTTCCAATTTTGCAATTTAGCTTCAGGGCCCACATACAGCACCTCAGCGGTGCTTGTTCCTTCTCCCGATTGGACCATATTAACATCATAGAGCATTTGCCTCATGGCCCCACATATGTCTTCAATTTCCTCCATTGTAAAGACCTCGTCTTCTTCTTCTTCACTGTACCTTGGTCGGACGAAAGTTTGGTACAGATGCGGCAATGGTTGCGGTAGAACCCATCCTTTCTCCTTTCTCTTGTTGGCCCATCTTTCATCTTCAGGGGTTGGGCGAAAGCCCACTCCGAAAAACTTTTCAGCTACAGGTAAAGTTATCAGCTTCGGCACTCCTTGTAGGGACTTTCCCAAACCTTTTCCTGGCTGGAAGCCATGTTTAATCATTTCTTTCGCCACCATGATGGAGGCATTAGACAAAAAAGGTTGGGGGAGAGGGTTCCCTTCTTCGTGTTGATCCGCCAACACAATCTCGAAAGCTTGATAGACAATGTTTTCGCTTCCCGCTTCCGCTTCCAAGCAAGGGATGGATGGATCTCGATAAATTGATTGCTCATCTTCCCCGTGGACCACGATCTCTTGTCCTTTGTGCTCAAATTTCAACATCTGATGGAGGGTAGAGGGCACAGCTCCGGCCGCATGAATCCATGGTCTCCCTAGAAGAAAATTGTAAGAAGTGTCCATATCCAAAACTTGGAATGTCACTTCGAAGTCCACCGGGCCGATGGTCATAATTACATCAATCTCTCCGACAGTATCTCTTTTCACACCGTCAAAAGCTCGCACACATATATTGTTAGGCCGAATCCTTTCGGCTCCGATTCCTATGCGGCCTAAAGTGGAAAGCGGGCATATGTCTACCCCCGAACCCCCATCAACCATGACCCTCTTCATATAGTAGCCTTCGCTTTTGACGGTCAAATGCAAAGCTTTGTTGTGGGCGGCACCCTCCAAAGGCAAATCAGCTTTACTGAAGGAAATCTGATTGATCGCGAAGAATCTTTCTGTCATTCTTTCAAGTTGTTCGGATGAAGTCTCAATAGGCACGTATGCCTCATTCAAGGCTTTTAGCAAAACCTTTTGATGTTCAGTAGACTTCATTAGAAGGGACAACATCGACACCTGCTCTGGGCATTTACGCAGTTGGTCTATCACCTCATAATCAGGCATTTGCATCTTTTGAAAAAAGACCTCTGCCTCTTCAGCACTTACAGGTTTTTTTGACGGGAAACGCCTTTGTGTGGCGTTATTTACCTCTTGTATGTTTAAGTACTTCTGTCCTAAGACACTCTCAGATGAATTTCCCACGATCTCTTTCCCTTTGCGCGTAACAAGTGTTCGTTGGTAGCTCCAGGGTACTGCGGATGGATCTGTCATTGGTTTTTGTTGCATGCGTGCAATAACCACAGGTTCATCTGGTTTTCGGGCCACATAAGTTCCCTTTGGTACATACATTGATGTTTCTCTCTTTAAATGGAACTTCTTAGGGGCACCTATGGACAATGGTTTTTCCACTCTACCTCGTGGGAGGTAAAGGACTCCGCCCTTCCGAGACGATGCTTTCAATTCAATCGTCTTTTCGGATTTGGTTTCAAGAGCTTCAACCTTTTTCCCCATTTTCTCTTGTTTTGGAGTAGCCTCGGGACGCTTCTCTATGTTGGCGATGGCGATTATCGCTTTCAAAGCTGGGTCAAATTCTTTGTCGTCACAAATCATCCCAATCACCGGTCCATTGTTGTGGGCTGGTAATGGGTTGTTTGTCACATTTGGGATGTCTTCATCTGCGAAGACGATCCTCCCTTGATTGATCAATTCTTGCACCGCCTTTTTTAACGTCCAACAATTGTCAGTACTGTGTCCTTCAACACCTGAATGATATGCACAGTATATCCCCCTCTGGTAGGCAGGAGAGTCTGGATTCTGCCTGTTCTGCGGAACAGGCTGCAATAGGTTTTCTTGCCCGAGTTTTGGGAAAAGAGTGGAATACGGCTCCCCAATTGGTGTAAAGCTCGTTTTGGGTTGCTCACGGTGGCGAGCGTTATTTGGCCGTGGATTATACTGGTTTGGGTAAGGAGGTTGGTTTCTATGGAATGGAGGTGGATTCCTGTTGGCTGGTGGCTGTGGCCGTGCCTGAGGTTGAATGTTCATGACTGCATAGGGTGGAGGCGGAGGAGCATAAGCCATGCCGTGATGTGGATAGTAATGTTGGGGGGCCCTGTCGGAGAATACCTGCCTTGAGGTTCGATATCTCCTGTCTTCTACCGCTGTCATAGCAGATTCTTCTTTCTTCTTGCTTCGGGGCATCCCTCCAGACCGCCTTGAATGGCTTGGGAAGTTGCCCGAATGGCCGCTTGGCTCAAAATTCGCCCTGTTTTCAAGCCATTTTCTACCATTTCTCCGATCTTGATAGCTTCGGCGAAAGGTTTTCCCATCGCCGACATCATATTTTGAAAGTAATCGGGCTCTTGAGCTTGGAGAAAAGTCGTGACCATTTCAATTTCGTCCATGGGGGTTTCACCCTGGACGCTTGCTCTCGCCACTTGATGGCATATTCTCTGAAGCTTTCTGAGGGCTTCTTTTTTAAGTTCGATAGAGAATTTCTGTCCGGCGCAATATCGATGTTGTATTGGAATTGTTTTACAAAATCTCTGGCCAGATCATCCCAGATGTGCCATCGAGATATGTCTTGATCCATATACCATTCCGATGCTATTCCGACCAAACTCTCTCCGAAGTATGCCATCAACAATTCTTCCTTGCCGCCGGCACCCCTCAATTGATTGCAGTATTTCTTCAAATGAGCAATGGGGTCGCCATGTCCGTCGTACTTTTCGAACTTTGGTGTCTTAAAACCCTGATGGCAAATGGACGTGCGGGAACATGCACAGATCGGCGTAAGATACACTCTTCTGTCCACTCGGACCTTGCATGTTCTTAAAGCTTTGTTCCAAACTCCTCATTCTTTTTGCCATCTCCTCCTGCTCGGGGGTCTTTGGATTTTGGCTCGGTAGAAACTCATATCGAGGCGGCTGAGCATATGTGTTGGCTGCAACCTGGGTATGGTCCCGTGTAAGCGGTGGTGCTGGGAATGTAAAGGATGAGGAGTCGAAGAAAGGAGCATGTGCGGTGGGGTGCGTTGTGATTGGAACTGGCAATTCAACGGACGTTCTTGCAGATGTATCATGTGGTGCTACCCGAGGATGGGATGTGGAGGGTGATTCGGAGAGGTTTGTAGCATTGGAATACCCGAACAGAGTAGGCGGGTAATTGATGGGGGTATTTGTAATACCGCTTGACCTGAGAAGAATTTCAGGGAACCCGGGGACCGGACTCGGGGGCTCTTTCCCGTTGTTCCAATCGTCCAACATCTCGAGCATGCGGCAACGCGGCATTCTATTCTCTTCCAAAGCTGCCGACTCAGTAGCCGGGATGGTTGTCAATGAGCTTTCCTCTGAAACGGGGATGGTTGCTAAAGGCATTTCTGAAGATATGTCGGCACCCTTTTTTGATCTAGTGAAATAGGAATGAGTACTCTCAGGCTGCCGAACTTTTCCTTTGGACCTTGTGAAGTACGAATGTGGTGCCGGATTACCGCAAAGTCAACCACTTTTACTAAAACCTGGATTTCAGCAAACAAACGGTTAGTCTGAAACAACATAACAGATAAGTAATCTCACGTTGGGTGTGATGCACTTATGTTGCTACATGTATTCGTTTGCGATGCGTCATTCCGGTTTGCGTTTTCTTTCGCTTTCATCCTTCATCGATCTTCTTTTTCTCTTAACTTCTTCCCCCCCCCTTTTTTTTATTTTTATTTTTATTTATTTATTTATTAGTGATGGTCGAATCTTATGTAGATTGCCTACGTATCATGTCCCCGCATGAATCAGACCGGGCGTAGTTCGGAAACAATAGACATAAAATGAAATGTTCATGAATTTTATTTCAACAAACTTCAAACTTGAAACACTTGCAAAATGACAACAATGGAGAAAAACTTGTAAAAGGACAAACAGACTCTAAAACAAAAGACTCTCCTAAGCATGTTCCAACGCCTCGAATCTCTGCGCCCGGGGGGCGTTGTTTGGCCTTGCTGCAGTTCTTGGGGTGAGATCTTTCTGTATACTTTCCAATTCTGCCATGACTTGGTGGACACATTCCATGATTGAAGAAAAGAGGGCAGGCCGAGGTACTCGTTTGCAGTTCAAACACCTCATAGTAATGTAGTGCCCGATCTCATTGATCCTGGTTCTGATTATGTCCTTTTCTCTGAGCAGCTGCCCTATGTGCCTGTTCTTTGCCCCTAATACTTGAGAGTTGCCGGAGACATGGTCCAAGAGCCTATCTATTTGTCTTTCCATCCGTGCCATCAAATTGTGACAACGGTCTCTATCTGCTTTAGCATCCTGGACTTGCCTGAGAGTTCGCTCTTTAAGAGTGGCATTTGCTTTTCTCAAATCAACGATGATTGCATCATAGTCTTTCTCTACTTGTTGTAGACGGAGTGCTTCTTGGTGGGCCGCTCTCTTCCATTTTGTCCGGACTGCAACCAAAGTCGCTTTTGCCTTCTCCAAGTCTTCTTGGTGTTCAAAGGCTTTCCTTTCCAAATCGTTTATCAGCATCTGATCACTCCGACTCCTCCTTGACCTTTCTGCGGCCAATTGCATCTCTTGAATTTGAGTTTGGAGTGCTTCTCTTTCCTGCTCCCAACCGGCCCTTTCCCGATCGAAGTCGGCCTGTTGTATGTCCATGGCCGCTTCCAGGATTCCTTTGTCTTCTTTTAAAGTGTTGATGCAAGATTGGAAATTTTGTGCTGTCTCATGCTCAACCTCTCTAACTCTGGCTTCTATTTCTCTCTCCCAATCGACGGCATACTTCACTGACCTTTCTGACCTTTGCTCCGGTATTGGTTGGTTGTGGAACCATTCAAGATAAGCGAGACTCACTTCTCCCCGTTCCCGATCGGCAATCATCTCGTTGAGGTCGGAGAGTCGACTACCGAACCATACCTTCTGTGCATAAGTCTCCCTCGGGGTCTCTTCTGTCACAAATTCCCATACAAATGATCGCATATCCTCAATTGGGGCCCTTTTCTGTTTTCTTCCCAGCTGCCGCATGACACGTAGCGGGGCATATGGTTGGAAACCCCTGAAACCCATTAGTATGTAGAATGGGCGGTATGTCGACATATGCATGATTTTGGCGGAAGGGAACCAATAATAATTCCAGGTAAGTTGATCTGCTCTCAAAGAGTTGAGAAGTTCTTGCCAAGTCCTCAAGTCTTCCGGAAGGTTACAACGGGCGGCTCTGTTTGTATGACAACGAATATAATTCAGCCAATCTGCTTTGAAGTTTATCACAATTGGGTGATGGTAGAGATGCTCTATAAACCACATTTGTAATAAAATATTGCAACCCTCAAAATAGTCTTGTCCTCCTTGGCACCGAGTTAAGGCCCGGAAGATGTCTCCTAGTATCATCGGAAGAACAGTGTGTTCCTCGTTACTCTGTAGATATGAGACCACCGCAGCTAAACGGATTCTGATGCGTCCACCACGTTCGGGAAAAACCATGGTTCCCAAAAAGCGATCATGAAAGCATAGATTCTTAAATCTCCCCAGGCGTCATAATTTAGCTGGTTAACAAATTCGACGTTTGAGAATTTCCCAAACCCTTCCTTATCACCAAATCTGTCGTAGAGATAATCTAGTGGCACCCAACCGTTCTCCGGACAACCGAGGGGAACCCGCCGGAGACATAGCTTTTTCAAGAAGTTATTCACACTCATCTGCCTAGGAGCTGCAGGTCTCATCTTGTGCAAATCTCTTCCGAGCCCTGTGAGTCCGCCCAATTCTTCCAAAGTGGGTGTCATTTCGCAATCCCGGAATCTGAACACATTGCTTGTTGAGTCCCAAAAACTCACTAAAGCTCTGATCACATTTTTATCCGGTTTTATCATCATGATGTCCGGAAGAAACTTGAGGTGCTTGTGAACTTGATTTCTTTCCCAAGCTGAAAAACTAGTCCACCATTTACGGAGTCGATCTGGGGTTTTGTCCTGGACCATGAACATAGGTGGCATTTCGTCTCTCATCCTTTTCTGGCCGATTCGTTGCGAGGAAGTCATGCTGATCCTAGAAAAGATAAAAAATGGATTTAAGATTTTTTTTTTTAAATTTTTTTTTTTTATTATTTTTTTTTTATTATAAAAAAAACGAATCTTGTTAATACGGCCTTTCAGCACTTGAAGAAGATTTGAAGGCTGTATAACAGGATACCAGTGTGATGTCTATATTTCGTTTTGCGAAATTAGTCCTCCGGCGCCCCTTTTGAGGCGTTTGGCTATTTTCGCAAAATTTCCTAACTCTCGACTAAGAACAAAAATCCTAATTCTAATATTTTTTAATTATTGTTTTCCTTAAAAAAAATCAGTATTAGTTGAGCCCGATATGGGTTGCCTACGTATCTCATGTTTGGTGAGAATCAAACTTGCGTAGTTCGAAAATAAAAGAACTAAATCATTTTAAGAAAAGAAAACGAACTATTTTAAAACATGCATTTCTAAAACAAATTATTTTCAAAGGAACTAAGAAAATTTATTTGGAAATTTATTTTCAAAGAAACCAAACTATTTTTGTAAAATTAAGAAAATTTATTTGGAAATTTTTTTTTGCATTTTTCAGAATTTATTTCTAAAGAACTAACTATTTTCGTAAAATTAAGAAAATTTATTTGAAATTTTTTTTTTTTTTTTTGCATTTTTTTAGAATTTATTTTCAAAGAACTAACTATTTTCATAAAATTAAGAAAATTTAGTTTGGAAATTTTTTTTTTTTTTTTTTTACATTTTTTCAGAATTTATTTTCAAAGAACTAACTATTTTCATAAAATTATTTTAACTATATACCCTGACGTTTTCCACTTCTTCCTCTTTTTAACAAACCGGTCGGCATGTAAGATCGAAACAAATAAATGCACACAAAAAGATGCAACAAGTTGGTCTTTTTGTTTCGGGTACACCTGTCCTAGACAGGCCCAACCCCTGTGTTGAGCCTCCTAAGTCAAATATGCACATGATGCAAATAAACGTTCCTATCGGGGATCCGGCATAAGGTCTTGTTATTCTAAGTCATCATCCCGTTGGAAAAGTGTCTAGACTGGCTTTAACTCGAGCGGACAACTCGAGCCGAAGAGTGTCAGTGCACCGGTAGCATGGCTTTCCGGCTTAATTGACAAAACTCTCCGCCTAAACATGTGTGACTACAAAATCCTTCACCGGTGCCAAGCACCACAGCTATCTTGAGAAAAACGGGTTATGTCCAGCAAATGCCCGGTATTGTATTTCAAAAGACTCAGAAGAGAAAAAAAAATGGGTATCGGCACAATTTATATACAGTTCAAAAAATATCAAAGCGGTAAAGCAACATTTAGCATATAAAATATAAACATGTAATAAAATCAGATAATAAATAAGCCAAATAAAATAATTATTCAAAGCTCGAATTCTTAAACCCCGAACCAGTAGTTCTGGGTTTGTGTCCCCAGCAGAGTCGCCAGAGCTGTCACACCTCCTTTTGGCGCGCCCGCTACCCGGGGGTAGGAGCGCAAGGGAGTTTTTCCAATTTAAGTGACAATGTTCGAAACGGGATTATTTTATTTATTTCAGATTCGCCACTGGGAATAAATTACGATGTCCCAAGTCACCGATTTATTTAAATCCCGAATCGAGGAAATTTTCGACTTTCCAAATGAAGTCTGCGAACCAGAAATTCTAAGTAAGGAATTCTGTTGACCCGAGGGAAGGTGTTAGGCACCCCCGGATCCCGTGGTTCTAGCACGGTCGCTTCAATTATTATAAATGGCTGAAAATATCGGATTTTAAATATGTATTATAAATCATGTGCTTTTAATCAATTCTAGGCGGCTTTTATTATTATTATTATTTTTTTTATAGGAATGTAACGTCATGAAGACATATCTCGGACCGCGTTGTGGTTAACGCACCCGTGATTGTTGACATATTTCAAACCCGTTAAGGCTCGAATTTGGGTCGCATAAATGTGTACCCGAACTTATGAAGGCAAATAGTGATTAAGGTGTGTCCTAAAGAGATATTCTAAAGCGACTACGTTTTTACCTCGTCGTATCTCTAAAAATAAAAGGAAGAAATAACAATCCTATATTAACTTTATTTTTAGAGTTCTAGAGCTAAATTGTGAATATGACTTGTTAGAATTAAAATGAACTAGATGGCCTTTATTTAACACCTACGGGCCCAAATTTAACATGAATGATACAAAATGGGCTTGGGCCAACTTATTCTGATTCGAGCCCAACTACATGGTACTACCCACATTCTAATTTTAAAAAAATTGAAATTGATATTAGGGGAAAAACTATTTTTTATGAGACTAAACAGAACAAATGGCTAACTAAAGGGGCATGAGCTACTGATTACTCAACTTTTAAACTTGATAGGCATTTAATTAGGCTATAAATGAAAAGAAACTAATCACAACAATACATGGATACTGCATCGTCGGTTTTGTCTAAAATAGCACACATAGGAATGAATCCGCAGTTTTTTTTTAAACTAATAAGCAATCAATATTTATTTGTACATTAATAAAAAACGACTACTCAACATGATTCTAATAAGCTATATAACTAACACATATACAGCTTAACATATGGAGATATGACTAAAGTGAAAACTTTAAAGCGCCATTCTTATTCATGCTTCGGACTTCGGGTACATCGTAGACCAATATAAATGTGTACCTGGAAGTACAATCGAAATGAACGAGGAATTAGCAACAATATGCAGCAACCAGATTTGAATCAACAGTAACAGCAATAGCAACTCTTGTTCAGAAAGTCCAGGAGAATAAAAAAACCAGAGACCAACAACAAAGCCAAAGGTGATTCGAAACCAAAACAGAGAATCCGGCAAACCAAGAAAAGGCTAAACAGAACAAACTTAGTGAAGAGAAACTGGGAGGTGTTTATGAACGGAAACAACAAAGGTTTGATTCAAAGTGTTTGTCCAAATCTGAAATTAGTGCAAAATCAGTTTCAAAGTGTTTTCAAATCTGTTTCTTTCAAAGTATATATCAAGGAAAAAACATTCTTCCAGATTCTAAATGTGTAAAATCTGCTTTACTCTCTCTGTGTTTCTATTTTTCCAGTGAATGTCCCCCTGTGTCTGTGTGTGTTCACTGTTTTATAGCCTCCAAATGATACCTTTCAGCTCTATTTTTAAGTGTTTTAAATACTGTCCAGCCATGTTATTCCCTCTTTTTTGCACTTTTCAACTTTTGATGCACTAAACCAAAATAAGAAACTAATTTTTTCCATGTTCAGCCCCTATCCAGCATAAAAGACTGCCAATTCTATTTAAAAAACATCCCAAGCCAGACCTTTCCCTCTTTTTTTTTATTAGAAACATTAATCTGAAGTTCAACATAATGCCTATCTTGCTGTACAACCAAATTCACTTTAAACCATGTGCATTGCACTCTTAGTTGCCTAGTTGTTGGCTTTCAAACTCTAGACTAAGACAGCTATATCCAAATCAGCAGTTAACTTATAAACCAAAATCAACCAAACAAGCCTAATTCAATTCAAACAGTGAATCAGGGAATCTCGGCCAATGCCGGACTTGTAACTCTAGTGTTCTAACAAACAAACCTACGAATCTAATCGACAATCTTCAAACAGTCGAATAACAATACGTGCAATCGATAACAAAACAAATCGCAAAGGCAGTAATTCACAAACTCTCGGCCAGTACAATCAAGAGTGAAGAATTAGCTATTCGACGAAGTATCGAATCGAATGCCTATCTCATAACTATGTTATCCATAACAAATAATCAGAAACAACAAGTCGACCAAATAAAAGGTCCCAAAAGATGAAGAAAACAGAAAATTTCATAACTGTCCGAAGAAATATCAACAAAGGAACAATCATAATCAAAACAAATAAAATAACAAGGAAAGAGAGGGAATAAAACAGTACCTCCGAACAATTCGAAACAAAGCAGCGGACGAGAATGAAATTCGCATTCGGGATCGAACGGACTCAAACCTTTGAGGCCAAACGGGCTGTAATCAAGTGTTTCTCGAATGAGAACGACTCGGCTAAAACCCATTGGAGACTCAAAATCTTCTAAACAGACCCCAAAATTTTTAGGGTTCTTTGAGGTTCGAATTTGGGGTTCGAATGGCTAAGGCTCGAATTGATGGAAACTAATGGTAGTTTGGGCATGAGGGAGGTGAGGCGAGGGTAAGGTGTGAGTTTGGGGTCAAATGGAGGCGGCGCCGCCACCGGAATCTCGCGGCGGCGGCTAGGGTTCGTGCATGGATTTGGGGATTCGAGAGATTTCGGTGTGATTCGAAGTAAACCGAGCCGGGGATTAGATTGAGGAGGTCTTGTGGAGTTTGGGGTGTAAATTTGGGGAGGTTTGGAGGTTGTCCGCCGGCGGAAGCGATTTCCGGCCGGCGGCGTGTGGCGGGGGACGGTGGAGCCGGCTGGGGTATTGAGAGAGATGAAAAGGGGGCTAGGGTTTGGGGGATTTGGGAATGGGAGACGGTTTTGGGGTATTGGGGGGGTTTGGTATATTTAAAATAGGGATTTTAATCTGGACCGTTGGATTAAGTGATCCAACGGCCTAGATCAAATGGGCTGACCGGGTATTGGGGTTTGGACTGGGGTTATTTTAATTTTTTGGGCCTGGGATTTATTTAAGAAGTGGCCCAATCCGATTTAATTCCTCTTCTTTTCATTTGATTTTGTTTTCCTTATCTCTTTAATTTAATTTTCTAATTAAAACAACAATTTCACTACAAAATCAATTAAATTATAAGAAATACTAATTAAGTTATATTAACAATTAACACACTCAATTTAAACATCAATTAAATATAAATCACACAATCGGGACATTAAATACTAAAAAAAAAAAGCAAAAAATACATATATTTTTTTTTGTGATTTTATTTTGTAAAATAAACTTAAACTACCCCTAATTGCAAAGTTAGATCAAAAATGTAAATATGACCTATTTTTTGTATTTTTATTAATTTAAACTCATATAATCATGCATATACAAATGCAAACAATTAACAAAAATAACACGAAAATTCACAAAAATACACATCGTAAAAAATAGACAATTTTTGTTTTGATTTTGTGGGAGTAATTCATGTCAGGCAAAAATCACGTGCTCACACTCATAATCAAAGAAACAAGAATAATAATTGAATTCATAATCAAAGATTCAATGTAAAAGAAAAAAAGATATTGAGAGAGTTCTCTCTTACTAGTTTTCTTGCAAAAGTAGTAAATAATACAATACTTACCTCTCTTGGGCGAATCCTATCATTATATAGAGGGTTAAGGTTACAAAATTTGAGTTTTGACAAGTTTAGCCTTCAAAGTTTTTGCCTCGCCCGCGGTCCGTCCGCGGTCGCGGATGGACCGCGGAAAATCCACTACTCTGAACTTCAAAATCTTCTGCAGGCCTCTTCTGCCGCGGTTCCACCGCGGTCGCGGTGAAACTGCGGAATTGTGCCCTGTTTCCTTTGGAATTTGGAAAAACACAAAACATGAAAGTTGTAGCCCTTTAGGTTATATTTCCAACAATATATTATGGATCCAAAATGGAGTTCTGAGCAAAACGTTATCTCCAATTTACTTGATAGTGTGCAATATGCCTCATCGAGTCTTCGTTTGTACTAAACTATCAAATTTGACCCCCGAACACGATCCCGCCTTAAGTCCTTGAGCTTTTAATCAGACTTAAAATCTCCAAATCACTTAAATTCATTCCATAACATCTGTATAGCTTGGAATCACACCTTCCCGGCTATTTTTAGCATAATTTCTTGACTTGTACCACACTTTGGCCTTTTTCACCATCGTTTGACTCCAAAACTTGATCTTTTAGTCTTCATTAGGTCATGTGTACCTATAACACACTAAAAACACTAATAGAAGCTTGTTTTCATCATAAACAATATCAAAATAACAATAAAATGTGCTTCTTTAGGGCATAAATATAGTCAAATTCACCTATTATCAACACCCCATACTTAAACCTTTGCTCGTCCTCGAGCAACCTTAATCACACTTTAGGCCAATTTTTATTAATGCCTTCCCCAAAATATGTGACAAAAGCTATCTTTCATGATTAACCTAAGACATGCACAATCCTTACCTAACCGTAAACTCAAATGCCAGCACATTATTGCTTACTCTAGTTATTATCACAGACTTGCAAATTTACCTTTTTCTTTCTGAGTTACATGCCCTCACACAATTATACTGAGAGAAGTTCCCACACATAAGCAATTTAGAACATGGAACTTATAGATATAGGAAAAATTTCACTCACTCTCAACAAAGAACATTCATATGCATACATATACACCATAGGCTTGCCCCTAGTGTAATACTCCACTAATCGAGTTATTCAATCACAGATCAAGAGGTCTTTAAGGGTTGTAATGTAGGCTATGGGACGGGTAGGATACTTTTGGTTGTAGTAGCTAACCTCCCTAAGCACTTTCTTTCTTTTTCACAACTTTCCTTTTAGGCTTTTTCATTATGCTTCCCCTAAACATTCCTTCACCTTTCATTTGCTTTTAATACCCAATTTTCTGTTGGCGTAACTGGCCTTTATATTTTACATATATACATTGATATTATTTTTTTAAATTCTTTTTAAAGCTTTGTAGTATTTACAATATTTTGCGAGTTCACCATTTTTCTACCATTCATTCCTGATTTTCCCTTTTTCAACGTCTCTTCACCCTACACTTAGACTTTTGCATCTTCGTTACAACACAAGTGCTTCTAGGAGGTAAAGTAGAACAATATACGATATCGATTTTTATGAACATTCAAGGGTTATCAAAGAATAGGCTTTAGGCTCAAAGTGGTTAACTAGGATACTATGTACAGGTGAATTCACATTTTATTGATTTATAGGGTTACAGAAAGAAATGCCTCTATCAGCTCTATAACCAAACAACTTCTATTTCTCTTTGCAACCACACAGGGCGAGTTCTAGGTATCATGTAAAACATATAATGTAGGTAAAATCTCACACACACTTAGCATGCAACTCATTTAGAATCAAGTTCATCTACAAAATCCTATCAACGTTCAAGCAAGCTGTATTGTGCAATTTAAGGCATATCCTAAAATCTACAGTCAAGCTTAGATCATACATTCTCAACTTTATTTTATTTTTGCTAATGTGTATACTTGGGGTTACATGTTAACCTCTGCCCTCAAATCCTAAAAAAAAAAAAGAAAAATCAACCTAACCCGGTTAAATAAAAACACTTGAAAAAGAACCATGGTCAAAAGAAAAACCAAGGGGGAGGTGATACACTACCTAAAAAAAATAAAAGAAATAAAAAATTCCTACATGGACTACTTCCCTCAAGAGTACTTGTCCAAATAGTCCGTCATCAGGAAGAGTCCTCTACTCATATTTTTGGATTTTTCAAATTTTTGAATTTTTTTGATTTTTTTTGTTTTTATTCCGACTTAGACCCTTAAGAAACCTGTCGCCAAGTGTCCATCATCGGTCCAAGCTAGCTAATATAATTTACAACTACATCTACTATATACAATACACAACACAAGATATGTCTCCCACCCCACACTTAAAATCATGCCATGTCCTCATGGCATAATAATCAATGTACAACACGGAAGGGTGAGAAAACTTATCTGGGACCTACCCCGTGTCTAGCAACTTTATCACTTTCTTTTTCACCCTATCCTTCATATTCGGGTTCAGCCTTCTTTTGCGTTTCCTGGAAGGTTTTTGCCCCTCTTCCCGAAAAATCTTGTGCATGCAATATGCAGGTCTGATCCCCTTTGTGTCTGCCATGGTCCAAGCAATGGCAGTTTTACATTCCTTGAGTACCTGTATAAGCCTTTGATACTGCACATCTAACAAACCAGATGAGATAATAACAGGTAAAGTAGAGTTAGGGCCTAGAAATTCATACCCGAGATGAGCTGGTAGTGGCTTAAGCTCCAGCTTTGGTGGCTCTTCAATGGATGGTTTTGCTGGAGGGGTCTCTCTCTTTTCTAAGTTTAGAGGTTCAAACTCCAACTCTCTATCCCAAAATCCCTTACCTTCTAGAGATAGCACCCACTCTGCCAGGATTTCATTATTTACCACTTCTAAGTTCATCAGGCAGGCCTGAAGTGGATCTTCAGTTGTCAATTCTACATCATCTGTCTCCACTATCACATCTACTACATCAATGAGAGAGCAATTCGCGAACTCACTAGGGCGCCTCATAGATTTTTGCACATTAAATATTATCTCCTCATCATTTAGCCTCATCTTGAGCTCCCCAGTCTCACAATCAATTAATTCTCTCCCTGTGGCTAGGAATGGTCTCCCTAAGATTATAGGAATCTCCTCGTCCACCTAGCAGTCCAGAATCACAAAATCGGTGGGAAACAAAAACTTTCCCACCTGAATGAGCACATCATCCGATATACCAAATGGACGCTTAACTGTCTTGTCAGCAAGCTGTGATAACATGGAAGTAGTCCTGGTTCTCTCAATACCTAGCCTCTTATAAATCACCCAGGGCATAAGATTTATGCTTGCCTCCAAATCACACAATGCCTTCACAAAGGCAAAGTTTCCTATAGTGCATGGAATGGTGAAGCTACTTGGGTCAGATAGCTTCTTAGCAATGGGTCTAGAAACCACTGCACTACAAGTATGATTACGAGTCACGGTGGCCAAGTCTTGGAAATCAAATTTCCGCGACATCAGATCTTTCATCATCTTAGCATACCCAGCCATTTCTTTCAAAGCTTCAATTAAAGGAATGTTTACCTGGATTTGCTTGAGCATATCGAAGAATCTTTTGTATTGCTCCTATTTCTGGTGCTTGGCCAACCTTTGGGGGAATGGGGCTGGAGGCCTCTTCTTATCAATTACTTGGGACTTTTCTTTCTCTATCACCTGCTCCTCAACCGGGTGCTCTACCGGTTCACTACTTTCTCCGTTCCCTGCAGCACATCTTTATTTTCAGCTACTGGCTAGACTATAACTTCCATCAATCCGGTGGAATCATCCAGTTCAATGGGTACTGGAGTGAGTGTCTCAGCATGCAAATTGCTTCTCTCTCTTTCCTGCTCAGCATCAAGATCTCTTCCACTTCTCAGATTAAATGCCATCAGCTGCTTTGAGATTTGATCCTTTGGGTTTGTTTGTGTATCTGCAGGTAATGTCCCTTGAGGACGATTGTTAAGTGACATAGTAATTTGGGCGACCTGTACTTCAATATTCTTGATAGGTGCGTCATGTTCATCAATCCTTTCGTTGGTTTTGGCGTGTGACCCAATTACCTGCTGCATCATAGCTTTTAACTCTGCGAACCCATCGTCATGTCTACCCCCATGTTGTGGTGGAGGTGGATGATACCCCTACTACTGATTGTTGAAATTCTGAGGTCTAGGATATGGAGCCATGTTGTTTGGTGGCCTCATACATGCTGCATTATACTGTAGTTGAGGAGGTCTGTACTGCTGTAGAGCCTGCTGACCCCAACTTTGGTTACCCTGTCGCTGCCCTCCATAATTAGCCACTTAATTTTTGTCTTCATGCTGATGATGATGTTCTTGGTCGGTAGCCCATGGATTACCTATGGGTTGGAAAATGCAAGATGTGCATAAACCACCATTGGTAGTGTCTATAATATGAACTTGCTGCTTGACCCCAGATTCTTCCACCTTCTTTGTCATGATGCTCATTTGTGTCAATAAATTTGCCACGTTCTCCTCTAGAGTGTTGGAAGTATTCATAGGTACAGAGTGTATCACTGGAGTGATAGGAGCATTCTTGGTCATCCACCCGGAGTTTTGAGCCATCTTGTTAAGCAAACTTTGGCCTTCTCTCCAAGTCTTGCTCAGAAAAGCCCCACCTGCTGAGGCATCTACTATATTCTTCATACTGTCTGAAAGCCCCATGTAGAACCTTTGACTCAAAATCTGCCCAGGAACCCCATGGTGAGGACACATAACCACCATACCTTTGAATCTGCCCCAAGTTTCATGTAATGTCTACATTGGTTTTTGCTTGAAGCTCACAATCTCATCAATTTGCTGAGCTGTCTTGTTAGGTGGATAAAACTTGTTGTGGAATTACTTGACTAACTCATCCCATGTTGCAATAGAGTTTATGGGAAGTGAGTTTAGCCATACCAGCGCAGCCCCTGTAACTGAGAACGAAAATAGTAATTGTCTAATGGCTTCCGGTGTCACAATTGGTTTCCTCTGTGTCTTGCATATAGAGAGGAAGATCTTCAGGTGCTATTGTGGATCTTCAACCTGAGTCCCAGAGAATAATCCCTTATTTTTCAACTAGTGTAGCATGTTGTTAGTAATCTGGAAAGACTCAGCTTGAATCGCTGGCACAATAATGGCAGTTTCCAATTATCTGTTGTTGGTTGTGCCCAGCCAAATAATGCACCTTTCTACGCCTCCTGTGCATTCAACCCAGCTTGCTGGTTTGGGTCATTCACATCTCCCATGTCGAAATCTAGTTTAATTGGTTACTGAGATTGCTGAAGTTGTTTGATTGCCCTGTTACGTGCCCGGAAAGTTTGCTCTGGGTCTGAGAGTCCTTCAATTAGTTCTCCAGTCCTTGCAGATTTTCTAGGCATGCTCCTGAGTACCCAATTCAACAACCGTCAATAATTTCAATGTAAAGTGTAGAGAGAACCTGACTACACAAGAATCTTGTAGTTCTGTCAATGGCAAATGATTATTCCGTTAAGTCCCCGACAACAACACCATAATTGGTTCACGTCCAAGCAATGGTCGTGGTCAATATAATCTGGCCAATTAAGTCCAAATTCGATCCCACAAGGAATTAACCTATTAACTGCAACTTCCAAATCCCATTAACACTTCTGAAGTAGCTTCCCAAACTTTGAGTATATTTTTGTGGATGTTTTCTAACAACTAACTTTTGCAAGAATTAAAGACTTGAATGAAAGAATTGAATGTTGGGTAAAGAATAAAGAGAAAGACTAAGGTATTGATTTCCCCTATTGATGGAATCCCTTCTGTGTATGCTCATACAAATTGTCAATATTATTCTATCAATCATGAACGTTATTTTTATTGTAATTCTCTCCCGAGCAACTACAATAATTTACTAGTGCACTCTCCCGAGCTACCCTAGCTAGCTTTAATTTGAATAGTTCACTTTAGATTGCATCCAAGGCTTTGTTATTCCTAATCCAACCTTTACGCCTAAAATTATAGATTCCTCCAATAATCTAGGTGTGGTGTTGTTCAACAATATACCTAAATATGCACTATTTTCCAAGTTATGCACACTAAATAGGCACAGCTAATTGGGGATCCTACCAATTAACTACAACAAGAACGAAGTTGAACAAATAGAAATCGAGCTAACAATTTGTAATCACATAACCCATAAGTTCATCACTCAATAGGTTCCATCAAAACCTTAGATAAAGAATTAGCAACTCATAATCAAAGAAACAAGAATAATAATTGAATTCATAATCAAAGATTCAATGTAAAAGAAAGAAAGATATTGAGAGAGTTCTCTCTTACGAGTTTTCTTGCAAAAGTAGTAAATAATACAATACTTGCCTCTCTTGGGCGAATCCTATCATTATATAGAGGGTTTAGGTTACAAAATTTGAGTTTTGACAAGTTTAGACTTCAAATTTTTGGCCTCGCCCGCGGTCGCGGATGGACCACGGAAAATCCACTCCTCTGAACTTCAAAATCTTCTGCAGGCCTCTTCTGACGCGGTTCCACCGCGGTCGCGGTGAAACCTCGGTATTTCACCCTGTTCCCTTTGGAATTTGGAAAAACGGAAAAACATGAAAGTTATATCCCTCTAGGTTACCTTTCCAACCATATACTATGGAGCCAAAACGGAGTCCTGAAAAAAATGTTATGTCCAATTTACTAGACAGTGCGCAATATGCCTCATCGAGTCTTTGTTTGTACTAAACTATCAAATTTGACCTCCGAACACGATCCCGGCTTAATTCCTTGAGCTTTTACTCAGACTTCAAAGCTCCAAATCACTTAAATTCATTCCATAACATCTATATAGCTCGGAATCACACCTTCCCGGCTATTTTCAGCATAATTTCTTGTCTTGTACCACACTTTGGCCTTTTCACCATCTTTTGACTCCAAAACTTCCTCTTTTAGTCTTCATTATCTCATGTGTACCTATAACACACTAAAAATACTAATAAAAGTATTTTTCCATCATAAACAATATCAAAATAATAATAAAGTGTGATTAATTAGGGCATAAATATAGTCAAATTCACCTATTATCAACACCCCACACTTAAACCTTTGCTCGTCCTCGAGCAACCTTAATCACACTTTAGGCCAATTTTTATTAATGCCTTCAACAAAATATGTCACAAAAGCCATCTTTCATGATTAACCTAAGACATGCACAATCCTTACCTAACCGTAAACTCAAATGCCAACACATTATTGCTTACTCTAGTTATTATCACAGACTTGCAAATTTACCTTTTTCTTCCTGAGTTACATGCCCTCACACAATTATATTGAGAGAAGTTCCCACACATAAGCAATTTAGAACATGGAACTTATAGATATAGGAAACATTTCACTCACTCTCAACAAAGAATATTCATATGCATACAGATACACCATAGGCTTGCCCCTAGTGTAATACGATCCACTAATCGAGTTATTCAATCACAGATCAAGAGGTCCTTAAGGTTTGTAATATAGGCTATGGGATGGGTAAGATACTTCTGGTTGTAGTGGCTAACCTCCCTAAGCACTTTCTTTCTTTTTCACAACTTCCCTTTTAGGCTTTTTCATTATGCTTCCCCTAAATATTCCTTCACCCTTCATTTGCTTTTAATCCCCAATTTTCTGTTAGTGTAACTGGCCTTTCTATTTTACATATATACATTGATATTATTTTTTTTAAAGCTTTGTAGCATTTACAATATTTTGCCAGTTCAACATTTTTCTACCATTCATTCTTGATTTTCTCTTTTTTAACGTCTCTTCACCCCACACTTAGACTTTTGCATCTTGGTTACAACACAAGTGCTTCTAGGAGGTAAAGTAGAACAATATACGATTGTCACACCTTCTTTTTGCGCGCCTACTTCAAATGATGATGCACAAGGGAGTTTTTCCAATTTAAGTAACAATATTTGAAATGGGATTATTTATTTATTTCAGAGTCGCCACTTGGAATAAATTATGGTGTCCCAAGTCACCGATTTATTTAAATCCCAAATCGAGAAAATTTTTGACTTTCCAAATGAAGTCTGCAAACCAGAAATTCTAAGTAAGGAATTCTGTTGACCCGAGGGAAGGTGTTAGGCACCCCTGGATCCCGTGGTTCTAGCACGGTCACTTAAATTATTGTAATGGCGAAATATCTGATTTTAAAACATGTTCAATACTATAATGCAATTTTAAATCATTTACCATGTTTGGTTATTTTTAAGAAAAAAAAGTGAACATTGTTATTGAGGGGCCCCGCAATGTTATTTCTTCTATTTAGCTAGGCTCGTAACATTTTTTATTTAAAAGGATAATCCTTAAGTGACTATATTTTTTCTATTTAGTTTGTCTCTAAAAGAAAAGAAAAAAGTCCTAATTAATTACATGCATAAAAGGCTACTCTATATTAGTACAAAAGGTGTTTCCTCACAAGCCGACTAAATGACCAATTTATTCTTCAAATTATAGAGCTAACTACAATTTGACAAAACTAATAAAACGAAAAATAACAACAAATATTAATCAACAACTTGCTTTTCTATTTCATTTCAAAACTTCAACTTCCAATTCGAGCTTACATCAACACATGGTTTTTACAATGTGTACCTAGTTTTGAAAGGAATGGAAGATGGAAAATCAACAGGGCGGTGAAAATACAGCAACAATAACAGTAACAACCAGTAGTAGCTTCAACACCTCAAATCCCGAAAATCCCAGCAATACGGAGAAAAACAAAAACCAGTAAAAAATAGAAAAGAAAAATATATTCCAGATTTTCTCTTTGTTTTGTCTTTCTAGCTTTGAACGCTTTTCAATTCTCAAAAGAAACTCTCAAAAATTGAATTTTTTGCCGTGTATACTTCTGTGTCCAGAGTGTATATCTAGTGTATACTACAGCAGGGAATTTTTTTATTTTTTCTTCTCTTCCTATTTTTCCTCTCTTTTTCCACCCCTTTTTTCATAAATCTTCTCTTCTATTTATAGGCAAGAATTTCGAAAATTCTCAGATTTTTTATTAAAAAAGAAAATTAATTTTTAATTTAAAGTAAACCCACTAATCCATGTTTTCCTCTCCTTGTTTTCTTCCTTGATTTCTTTGCCCCCATTACTTTATGTTATGTAATTATGATTATTTTTGGCTAAAAAAAATCTGAAATTTTCTTTTTGGGCCAAGGGGTTTTGGGTTGGGTAAGGGTGCTTAGGATTGGGCTTGTAACTTAATTTGCAAGATGGCCCAATCCAATTTTTTCTATTTTGTTCTTCTCCATTATTCAACTTCCTAATTAATAAAGCCCAAAATACTAAGATTAATTTATAAAAACTAAAAATTATCTTGAAATACTAATTAACTCATAATAATAATTATCACACAAAATTAAACATTAATAAAAATAAAATTGCACGATTTGGACATTAAATGCTTAAAAAAATGCAAAATACATATTTTTATGACTTTTCATTTCTGTAAAATAAACTTAATTGTAAACTTGAATTTTATATACATATGCAACATATTTTTTGTATATTTTATTTATTTAAACAAACAAATATGCACAGACAAAAATGCAAATAATACAAGAAAAGAACACAAAATTCACAACAATTGCAAGAAAACTAAAATTATTTTATTTTGAATCTTTGGGAGTATTTCTCTTATAGGGAAAAAATCACGTGCTCACAACTGCCCCTCTTTACTCGGAAACACGAAGAGTTTTCGTGCAAAGATAAGTGAGCGGATACGAGCGATTTTTGCCCGTTTGAGTACTCCGTGTGAAGCATTTTTCGAAAGACTTGACCGAACCTTTGCTTCAAAAGGTCTCATACATATCCTGGGCTAAACAGGAATAATGTAAATGTAGTTCGGGAAGTTTTGGTAGCTGGGACTACCATGGACTATCATGTTGCTGTTACTGTTGCTATCGTTGCTGCTGTTGCTGCTTACTGCTTACTGACCTCCTTACTACACCAAAAGAGAAATTAAAGCTAAACTAACTATGCTATCAAACTATGAGTTACAAGATTCCTATCTATGATTCTCTTGAAAACTTGATCTTGAATCTTAGCTGGTTTTGCTATAGACCTCGATCTGAATCTTGATGCTCAACAAGCTGTACGTGCTTGTTTATTTCAGTAACATTGAGTGAAACGGAGTCGGCGGAGCTTGTTACTTCAATCAGATTCTGAGCAATCCGCGCTTTTGTTTACTCCAACATTTGGACTCGTTTTCTTTTGGTTCTTTTCTTCTTTTCTTCATGTAGGATTGATGTTCCACTCGTAGGTTATCTCGATCCTTGCGTCCCGAGGTCAAACCAAATTAGACAATAAAGCAAACAAACGAACAAAATTTTTGTGCCCCAGTTTTGCTAGGAAAAATTTTGTGAGTTAGTTGTGACACAGAAAGGGATTAAAGGACTCTTTGGTATTGGTTAAGAAAATCACAGTTCCACAAATAAACGTTCCACGGCTTTCTGGCCGGAATTCAAACAATGTCTAACGGTTTTTGGCCGCAAGACCCTCGGTTTTTGGCCGGGGTTAAAGTAAATGGCTCCGCAGTTTTCTAACTGGGAGATTCTCGGTTTTCTGACCGGGGATAAAAGTATTACGGCTTTCTGGCCGGCATTCAAACAATGTCTATCGGTTTTTTGGCCGCAAGACCCTCGGTTTTTTGGCCGGGGTTAAAATAAAATGGCTCCGCGGTTTTCTGACTGAGATCCTCGGTTTTCTGACCGGGAAGAAGAGTTTCACGGCTTTCTGGTCGGAATTCAAACAATGTCTAATGGTTTTTTGGCCGCAAGACCCTCGGTTTTTTGGCCGGGGTTTAAATAGCTTCGCAGTTTTCTGACTGGGAGATCCTCGGTTTTCTGACCGGGAAGAAGAGTTTCACGGCTTTCTGGCCGGAATTCAAACAATCTCTAACGGTTTTTTGGCCGTAAGACCCTCGGTTTTTTGGCCGGGGTAGAAATAAATGGCTCCGCAGTTTTCTGACTGGGAGATCCTTGGTTTTCTGACCGGGAAAAAGCGTTTCATGACTTTTTGGCCGGAATTCAAACAATGTCTAACGATTTTTTGGCCGCAAGACCCGCGGTTTATTGGCCGGGGTTAAAATAAATGGCTCCGCAGTTTTCTGACTGGCAGATCCTTGGTTTTCTGAATAGGGTTAAAAGTTTCACGGCTTTCTGGACGGAATTCAAACAATGTCTAACGGTTTTTTGGCCGCAAGACCCTCGGTTTATTGGCCGGGGTTAAAATAAATGGCTTCGCAGTTTTCTGACTGGGAGATCCTTGGTTTTCTGACAGGGGATAAAAGTTTCACGGCTTTCTGGCCGGAATTCAAACAATGTCTAACGGTTTTTTGGCTGCAAGACCCTCGGTTTTATGGCCGGGGTTAAAATAAATGGCTCCGCAGTTTTCTGATTGGGAGATCCTCAGTTTTCTGACCGGGAAAAAGAGTTTCACGGCTTTCTGGCCAGAATTCAAACAATGTCTAACGGTTTTTTTGGCCGCAAGACCCTCGGTTTGTTGGTCGGGGTTAAAATAAATGGCTCCGCAGTTTTCTGACTGGGAGATCCTCGGTTTTCTGACCGGGGATAAAAGTTTCACGGCTTTCTGGCCGGAATTCAAACAATGTCTAATGGTTTTTTGGCCGCAAGACCCTCGGTTTTTTGGCCGGGGTTAAAATAAATGGCTACGCAGTTTTCTAACTGGGAGATCCTCGATTTTCTGACCGGGGATAAAAGTTTCACGGCTTTCTGGCCGGAATTCAAACAATGTCTAACGGTTTTTGGCCGCAAGACCCTCGATTTTTTGGCCGGGGTTAAAATAAATGGCTCCGCAGTTTTCTGACTGGGAGATCATCGGTTTTCTGACAGGGGATAAAAGTTTTACGGCTTTCTGGCCGGAATTCAAACAATGTCTAACGGTTTTTTGCCGCAAGACCCTCAGTTTTTTGGCCGGGGTTAAAATAAATGGCTCCGCAGTTTTTTGACTGGGAGATCCTCGATTTTCTGACCGGGAAGAAGAGTTTCACGGCTTTCTGGCCGCAATTCCAACATTTGAACTCATTTTCTTTTGGTTCTTTTCTTGTTTTCTTCATTCTGGATTGAGGTTCCACTCGTAGGTTATCTCGATCCTTGCGTCCCGAGGTCAAACCTATTTAGAAAACAAAACAAACAAACGAACGAAATTTTTCTGCCCCAGTTTCGCTAGGAAAATTTCGTGAGTTAGTTGTGACATAGAAAGTGATTAAAAAGACTCGTTTGGTATTGGTCAAAAGAATCTTGATTTTTAAAACCATAGTTTCACAAATAAACGCTCCACGGCTTTCTGGCCGGGAGACCCTCAGTTTCTGGCGAGGGTTTTGAAGAAACGGCTCCGCAGTTTTCTGACTGGGAGATCCTCGGTTTTCTGACCGGGATTTTTCAAAGAAAGTTTTCACAGCTTTCTGGCCGGAATTCAAAAGCAATGTTTCATGGCTTTCTAGCCAGAAGACCCTCGGTTTTCTGACCAGGGTTTTAATAAATGGCTCCACAGTTTTCTGGCTGGGAGATCCTCGGTTTTCCGACCGGGGATTTTGAAAGAAGGTTTTCACGGCTTTTTGGCCGGAATTCAAAAACAATGTCTCACGGCTTTCTGGCTGGAAGACCCTTGATTTTCTGACCGGGGTTTAAAAGAAATGGCTCCAGAGTTTTTTGACTGGGAGATCCTCGGTTTTCTGACCGGGATTTTGAAAGAAAGTTTTCACGGCTTTCTGGCCGGAATTCAAAAAATGTTATGTCTAACGGTTTTTGGGCCGCCAGACCCTCGGTTTTTTGGCCGGGGTTAAAATAAATGGCTCAGCAGTTTTCCGACTAGGAGATCCTCGGTTTTCTAACCGGGGATGAAAGTTTCACACCTTTCTGGCCGGAATTCAAACAATGTCTAACGGTTTTTTGGCCGCAAGACCCTCGGTTTTTTGGCCGGGGTTAAAGTAAATGGCTCCGCAATTTTCTGACTGGGAGATCCTCGGTTTTCTGACCGGGGATAAAAGTTTCACGGCTTTCTGGCCGGAATTCAAATAATGTCTAACGGTTTTTTGGCCGCAAGACCCTCGGTTTTTGGCCGGGGTTAAAATAAATGGCTCTGCAGTTTTCTGACTGGGAGATCCTCTATTTTCTAACCGGGGATAAAAGTTTCATGGCTTTATGGCCGGAATTCAAACAATGTCTAACGGGTTTTTGGCCGCCAGACCCTCGGTTTTTTGGCCGAGGTTAAAATAAATGGCTCCGCAGTTTTCTGACTGGGAGATCCTCGGTTTTCTGACCGGGGATAAAAGTTTCACGGCTTTCTGATCGGAATTCAAACAATGTCTAACGGTTTATTGGCCGCAAGACCCTCAGTTTTTTGGCCGGGGTTAAAATAAATGGCTCCGCAGTTTTTTGACTGGGAGATCCTCGGTTTTCTGACCGGGGATAAAAGTTTCACGGCTTTCTGGCCGGAATTCAAACAATGTCTAACGGGTTTTTGGCCGCCAGACCCTCGGTTTTTTGGCCGGGGTTAAAATAAATGGCTCCGCAGTTTTCTGACTGGGAGATCCTCGGTTTTCTGACCGGGGATAAAAGTTTTCACGGCTTTCTGGCCGTAATTCAAAGAATGTCTAACGGTTTTTTGGCCGCCAGACCCTTGGTTTTTGGCCGGGGCTAAAATAAATGGCTCCGTAGTTTTCTGACAGGGAGATCCTCGGTTTTCTGATCGGGGATTTTGAATGAAAGTTTCCGCGGCTTTCTGGCCAGGATTCAAAAGCAATGTCTCACGGCTTTCCGGCCGGAGAGACCCTCGGTTTTCTGACCGGGGGTCCAAATGGATATTGGACTAACATGATTTGATTCTCTTTTTTGGAGTTTTCATTTTCTTTTCTTTTATTCTTCCTTTTGGGTAACGCTTTTTTGGCCGTCAGACCCTCGGTTTTTTGGCCGGGGTTAAAATAAATGGCTCGCAGTTTTCTGACCGGGAGATCCTGGGTTTTCTAACCAGGGATAAAAATTTCACGGCTTTCTGACCGGAATTCAAACAATGTCTAACGGTTTAATAGCCGCAAGACTCTCGGTTTTTTGGCCGGGATTAAAATAAATGGCTCCGTAGTTTTCTGACTAGGAGATCCTCGATTTTCTGACCGGGGATAAAAGTTTCACGGCTTTCTGGCCGGAATTCAAATAATATCTAACGGTTTTTTGGCCGCAAGACCCTCGGTTTTTTGGCGGGGTTAAAATAAATGGCTCCGCAGTTTTCTGACTGGGAGATCCTGGGTTTTCTAACCAGGGATAAAAATTTCACGGCTTTTTGGCCGGAATTCAAACAATGTCTAACGGTTTTTGGCCGCAAGACCCTCGGTTTTTTGGCCGGGGTTAAAATAAATGGCTCCGCAGTTTTCTGACTGGGAGATCCTCGGTTTTCTGACCGGGGATAAAAGTTTCACGGCTTTCTAGCCGGAATTCAAACAATGTCTAACGGCTTTTTGGCCGCAAGACCCTCGGTTTTTGGCCGGGGTTAAAATAAATAGCTCCGCGGTTTTCTGACTGGGAGATCCTCGGTTTTCTGACCGGGGATTTTGAAAGAAAGTTTTCACGGCTTTCTAGCCGTAATTCAAACAAAATGTCTCACGGCGTTATGGCCGGAGAGACCCTCGTTTTTCTGACCGGGGTCCAAACGGATATTGGACTAACATGATTTGATTCTCTTTTTGGAGTTTTCATTTTTTTTCATTTATTCTTTCTTTTGGGCCTTCTTTTAGGTTTTTTTTAACCATCAACCAATGCATAAGATAAAGCCTTTGAAAAGAAACTTCCCTTTTATGCGTTTTCCTTGTTCCAGAGCCATTTCAGTGCTTGCGTACTCCACTTCCTTGGGTTGTACCTTCTTCGTGCACAATCAAATAGACCTGCTTTCAACAAAGAACATTTTATTAGTTGAAAAAGTGGTTGACTTTGTTGCCTTGATTATCTTCATTGCTTGATCGTTGCCCCGTTTCCATTGAGAACTTTGCTACCAATTGGCTTTGGGGTGACTTCCCTTCAAACTGTCCGGATTCCAACTCGAAATGCTTTGAGGACTCGCCTGTGTGGGCTCTGTCTTTCTGTCTCATTCCGTTTCTTCTAAGACCTTAGCCTTTGATTTCCATTTTCTTCCTAACATTCGTTCCTTTGGAAACAATTGATCATTACGATCAAATCGGGGATTGTATCAATACACCACTGAGGCTGGGTATCTTTCTTCAACTCTTTTTTGTTTTTTTTTTCAGACGGAGTCTTGTAAAATCGGTCCTGCCGCCTTTCTTTGTAATAGTTTCAGAATTAAAATTAAACCGAAAGGAACAAAAAGCAAGAAAATGAGTTTAAAGAGAAGCGTCCCTTTCGGGGAAAAGAAGGACTTACCTGGGATGCATGCTGACTTCAAATAAACATGACATGCTTCTTGGACTGGACACCTGACCCACATAAACTTTCCAACTTCTTATGAACCCATTGATTCGCAATTTCAAAACCAGGGAACCTTGCCAAAATTATTTTAGTGAAGGGATGTCTTCTTTTTGGTCGGCGGCGCCCTTTGCGGGTTTTCGCCAATTGACCCCTCTCATTTCTCTTCTCATTGTCGCCCGATAGTGCTCTTTGCAAGTTTTCACTAAACGGACTCTCTCATTTTTAGCTTCTCCAACTGCCATCGCCTTATGGTGCCCGAAGGTTTTCACCGATAAGACTCTCTCATTTTGTTTCTCTCAATTCAGGCTATGTCAGATTTCCGTCAATGACATTTTTCACTTCCTTGCCTTTGCCAATTGATGTGAAGGACTTGAACAAGGTTTTTGGGTAAAAAGGAATTTGAATGGAATTACAACTCTGGAATCAATCTTGACGGATCTAAACTGAACCGTCATATCATCTGCCCCAGTTTCAATTTTTTTGGGGAAATTGGGATTTTGGTTTTGGTGTGACTGAACCTCAGGGAGAGATTGCCTACGTATCCTTTCGGAATCAAGTCAGAACGTAGTTCAGGTCGTGATAATTTTGTTTTTTTTAATTTTATTTTATTTTATTTTATTTTATTTTATTTTTCTTTCATATATATATATATATATATTTTTTTTCTCTTTCATTTTTTTTAATTTTTTTATTTATTTCGGGTTCCAAAGAGGGTGAACAAAGGAACATAACCGGCTCAAAGGGTTTTACAAAGGATGTATAGTGTTTGGGGTAGCAAGAAAGAAAGCCTTCGTCATCTCAATTATACAAAAGCCAACGTCGCAGGAGGTCCCGACATAGTACCTTTATACTGCATCTGTATTGACTGCCGTTTCAAGATCATTTCCTTCAATGTCTCCCAGATACAGTGTCCCTCTCAGTGATATTTTCCGGATGATGTATGGATCCTTCCAATTATGAGCGAAAATTTTCCTTTTGTTTCTTGGTAATGAGGAGGAATGCGCCTTAACGTCGGTTGTTCTATTTCGAGATTCCTGGGCCGCACTTTTTGTTGCAAGTATGGGCCATTCTTTGTCGGGATAAATACTCGGGTATTCTCTGAGTACAACACACCCCTTTTGTATGCGAACCAATTTTCCTTCAGTTATTCCAATTCTTTGTTTCATTTCCTCAAAATAAACTTTTTGTGCATTTCAACTCTCGATTCATTATTCTGAAGTCTGACAGCGTTTTGGGATCTACGCATGAAGTCCACAAGCATGTCATGTTATTTAAAGCTGCATGATTTGAACTAGAGAGAAAAGAAAAAGAAAACTAAAACAAATCTGAAAGAATATAAAAAAAGGAAATAAAAGAAAAGTAAACAGACGATGAAATATTAATTTCATTTCTTGGAATCGAGAGGATAAACAGGGTTCACATTCGGAAATTTAAAGACAAAAACTAAAAGAAACATCCAATTTACACCCTGAAATACTCTGGATGCAGAGAAATGCGGCATGACAAGTTTACTGGGTTTCCGCCTGATCGGGGATGTCCTAGCCTTTCGGTTTGGGAGTTTAGTGTCTGATCCCATCTCAACGGTGATAGTCCCTTTCCCTGGCTCGACCATGTGGGTATCGCAGAGCTTTGCCTCATGTTTTCCTTCACTCTCTTCAGTCATGAAATCCTCATTATCTTCCTCTTGACGGTCTTTAAGCTTCTAGTGGTACGCGTCCAACAAACACCGGCTCATTTAGCCGTGGTGTCTTAATTGCCCCCCCATGTCACATAGGCTTGCTTAGGTGCACCAATTTCCCTTTCTGGTTCTAACTCAGTGATTTTACTCTTCTTTTCCCCTTTCTCCTGTTTCGGGGCCACCTTGGGCTTCCTTTCCACATCAGCAATAGCAATTATGGCCTTAAGCGCTGGATCGAATTCTTCGTCTTCACAAATCATCCCAGTTAAAACGGGAACGGTTGGCAAAGGGATTTCTGAAGACATGTTGGCACTTTTTTTCGACCATGTGAAATAAGGATGGGTACTTTCTTTTGATTTAGCAACGGGCTGCTGAACTTTTCTTTGGACCTCGTGAAGTATGAATGTGAAGCCAGAGTACCACAAAATCAACCACTATTTTCTAAAACCCGGAGTTTGGCAAACAAACGATTAGTCTGAAACAACATAACAGATAAGTAATCTCACGTTGGGTGTGATGCACTTATATAGTTGATCGTGTTGCTACTTGTATTCGATTGTAATGCGTTACTCCGGCTTATACTTTCCTTTGCTTACATCTTCTTCCTCTCTTTATCAATTTTCTCTTTCTTTTTTTTTTTCATTTTTTTTTCTTTTGGTGATGGTCGAATCTTATGTGGATTGCCTACGTATCATGTCCCCGCATGAATCAGACGGAGCATAGTTCGGAAAATCGGGAATTGAGTAAATCAACTAATTCTTGAAAGAAATGCTTTAAGAGAAAAAAGGAAAATATATTCATATTTTTGCTTATTTTTATTTATTTATTTATTTTTTTTGCTTTTTGTTTTGCTTTTTGATAGAAAGACTTCAAAAAAATAAAAATTTATTTGCTTTGGAGTAAAATCCATATCTTTAAATTTTGATTTTTATTGATTTTTCTTTTTATTTCATGAAAAGCAGTAGAAAGAACGAAACCATTTTTTTTTAGTTTTTTTTTTGAACTACTTTTACTCTTTTTTTTTAATTTTCTAAAGAAAGATTTTAATGAAGGAACTAAGAGAGAGTATTTTTTATTTTTTTATTTTTTTATTTTTTTATTTTTTTTTTAAAATTGGGGTCGGAACCGATGAGGTTTTCCTACGTATCTCACATTCGGTGAGAATCAGACCCGCGTAGTTCAGATACAAATGAACTAAATCATTTTATGAAAAGAAAACAAACTATTTTTTTTAACAACAGTTTTGAAAAATTATTTTAAGAGAAACTAACTTATTTTTCATAAATTTAACAAAATTTATTTGGAATTTTTTTTTTTTGCATTTTTCAAAAAAATTATTTTCAAAGAAACTAACTATTTTTCGTAAATTAACAAAAATTATTTGGAATTTTTTTTTTTGCATTTTTCAAAAATTATTTTTAAAGAACTAACTATTTTTCATAAAATTATTTTGACTCTATACCCTGACATTTTTCACTTCTTCCCCTCTCTTGTTTTTTAATAATAAACCGGTCAGCATGCAGGATCGAAACAAATAAATGCACAGACAAAGATGCATCAAGTTGGTCTTTTGTTTCAGGTACACCTGTCCTAGACAGGCCCAACCCCTGTGTTGAGCCTCCTAAGTCAAATATGCACACGATGCAAAATAGACATTCCTGTTGGGGATCCGGTATAAGGGTTTGTTATTCTAAGTCATCATCCTATTAGGAAATGTGTCTAGACTGGCTTTACCCGAGCGGATAACTCGAGCCGGGGAGTGTCAGTGCACCGGTAGCATGGCTTTCCTGCTTGATTGACAATACTCCCCTCATAAACATGTGTGACTAAAAATCCTTTACCGGGTGCCAAGCACCACAACTATCTTGAGAAAAACGGGCTATGTCCAGCAAATGCCCGATATTAAATTTTAAAGAGACTCAGAAGAGACAAATGGGTATCGGCACAATTTATATACAATTCCCAAAATTATCAAAGCGGTAAAAGCAACATTTAGCACAATAAATATAAAAATATAATAAAATCAGATAATAAATAAGGCAAATACAACAATTATTCAAAGCTCGAATTCTTAAACCCTGAACCAGTGGTTCTGGATTTGTTGTCCCCAGCAGAGTCGCCAGAGCTGTCACACCTCCTTTTTGCTCGCCTACCCCAAAGGATGATGCACAAGGGAGTTTTTCCAATTTAAGTGACAATATTCGAAATGAGATTATTTATTTATTTCAGAGTCGTCACTTGGAATAAATTATGGTGTCCCAAGTCACCGATTTATTTAAATCCCAAATCGAGGAAATTTTTGACTTTCCAAATGAAGTCTGCAAACCAGAAATTCTAAGTAAGAAATTCTGTTGACCCGAGGGAAGGTGTTAGGCACCCCTGGATCCCGTGGTTCTAGCACGGTCGCTTAAATTATTGTAATGGCTAAATATCCGATTTTAAAACATGTTCAATACTATAATGCAATTATAAATCATTTACCATGTTTGGTTATTTTTAAGAAAAAAAGTGAACATTGTTATTGAGGGGCCCCGCAATGTTATTTCTTCTATTTATCTATGCTCGTAACATTTTTTATTTAAAAGGATAATCCTAAAGTGACTATATTTTTTCTACTTAGTTTGTCTCTAAAAGAAAAGAAAAAAGTCCTAATTAATTACATGCATAAAAGGCTACTCTATATTAGTACAAAAGGTGTTCCCTCACAAGCCGACTAAATGACCAATTTATTCTTCAAATTATAGAGCTAACTACAATTTGACAAAACTAATAAAACGGAAAATAACAACAAATATTAATCAACAACTTGCTTTTCTATTCCATTTAAAAACTTCAACTTCCAATTCGAGCTTATATCAACACATCGTTTTTAGAATGTGTACCTGGTTTTGAAAGGAATGGAAGATGGAAAATTAACATGGCAGTGAAAATACAGCAACAACAACAGTAACAACCAGCAGTAGCTTCAACACCTCAAATCCCGAAAATCCCAACAATACGGAGAAAAACAAAAACCAGTAAAAAATAGAAAAGAAAAATATATTCCAGATTTACTCTTTGTTTTGTCTTTCTAGCTTTGAACTCTTTTCATTTCTCAAAAGAAACTCTCAAAAATTGAAATTTTTGCCGTGTATACTTCTGTGTCCAGAGTGTATATCGAGTGTATACTATAGCATGGAATTTTTTTATTTTTTCTTCTCTTCCTATTTTTCCTCTCTTTTTTCCACCCCTTTTTCATAAATCTTCTCTTCAATTTATAGGCAAGAATTTCGAAAATTCTCAAATTTTTTATTAAAAAAGAAAAATATTTTTTAATTTAAAGTAAACCCACTAATCCATGTTTTCCTCTCCTTGTTTTCTTCCTTGATTTCCTTGCCCCCCCCACTACTTTATGTTATGTAATTATGATTATTTTTGGCTAAAAAAAAATCTGAAATTTTCTTTTTGGGCCAAGGGGTTTTGGGTTGGGTAAATGGTGCCTAGGATTGGGCTTGTAACTTAATTTGCAAGATGGCCCAATCCAATTTTTTCTATTTTGTTCTTCTCCATTATTCAACTTCCTAATTAATTAAGCCCAAAATACTAAGATTAATTTATAAAAACTAAAAATTATCTTGAAATACTAATTAACTCATAATAATAATTATCACACAAAATTAAACATTAATAAAAATAAAATTGCACGATTTGGACATTAAATGCTTAAAATAATGCAAAATACATATTTTTATGACTTTTCATTTCTGTAAAATAAACTTAATTGTAAACTTGAATTTTATATACATATGCAACATATTTTTTGTATATTTTATTTGTTTAAACAAACAAATATGCACAAATAAAAATGCAAATAATACAAGAAAAATAACACAAAATTCACAACAATTGCAAGAAAACTAAAATTATTTTATTTTGAATCTTTGGGAGTATTTCTCTTATAGGGCAAAAATCACGTGCTCACAACGATATCGGTTTTTATGAACATTCAAGGGTTATCAAAGAATATGCTTTAGGCTCAAAGTGGTTAACTATGCCACTATGTACAAGTGAATTCACAATTTATTGATTTATAGGGTTACACAAAGAAATGCCTCTATCATCTCTATAACCAAACAACTTCTATTTTGCATTGCAAACACACAGGGCAAGTTCTAGGTATCATGTAAAACTTATAATGTTAGTAAAATCTCACACACACTTAGCATGCAACTAGTGAGCACGTGATTATTGCCCTAAGCAATAAATTCCAAAATTAAAATAAATAATAATTTTGGGTGCAATTACATGTTTTGATTGAAATTAGATGCATTTGTGTGATTGAATAATTAGAGATTAAAATTAGAAAATTAAAAAAAAGGTTAAATACATGCATTTTAAATTAAGTAGTTAAAAAAGAAAATTAACAAAAAGAGCATTAATAGTGGAAATTAAGGAAAGATTAGTAGAAAATTGTCAAAAAATATCAGAAAATTAGTGGAAGTAGGAAATTGAATAATTGAAAATAATATAAAAAAAATAAAATTGAAATACAAAAGGAAAATACCACAAAAATAATTAAAAATACAAAGAAATTACACGGAAAAATAAAAGAAAAGGAAATTGGGCCAAATGTAAACCCAATACACATCTGGCCCAAAACATTTGGAGACCAGTCCAGTTCTTTTGAAATAAAATGATCTCAGCCGTCCATTATACCAAATCCAATGGCTGAGACCTTTGACCGGAATTAAATAATTAACTAAATCACAGATCAAATATGGGCCGTTCATACTTTGAGATCTAACGGACATGAATTGGTCTCCCATTTAAATGAGACGGTGTCGTTTGGAGAATTCAATCCTGGCCATAAATCTCACTTGATCTAATGGCCAGGAATTCATCAGTGTCCACGAGTATATATAGGTCCGGTCTCTTCAGAGACCGGCCATTTCTTAATGTCCCAAACCCTAGCCGCCCATTCCTTCTTCTTCATCTCCCCCTTCTCACCCCCGGCCATGGAGACTGGCCGTCTCTCATGGCCATCTCCGACCAACCCTAACCCCAAAAACCCTCATCTTCTTCTTCTTCTCCACCACAAGCCACCATGAAAACCCCAAGAAACCATAGAAAACCCTAGCTTCTTGAAACTCCGGTCATCGGGGTTCATCTCCGGTGACCAAACCTATGAAAACGACTCCTAGATTAACACCACCTAACCCTCATCCCTGATCTATCACCCCTCACAAACCTTTTCCCTCGAATATCACCCCAGCTCCTCGAATATTTGAAAGAAAGTCGCCAGAACCATAACTCTGGCGACTCAAACAAACCACCACCCAAAAATCCCACCTTTTCCACCTCTAACACCCATCCCCAAACAAAAGACTTCAAAGCTGAAGTCTTGGATCTGAAAGAAGAAAACCAGAAAAAAGAAAATAAGAAAAGAAAAGAAAAAAAACTGGAAAAAGGAAAAAGAAGAAAAGAAAAAATAAATAAGGAAGCTCAGGAGTCAAATCCTGCAACCTAAGTCATTTTTTCCCTCTTTCTTGTTTATTTTTCTGTGATTTTTGTTTGTCTTTGTTTGATTCTTTGTTTTTAGTATGTTTTTAGTATGTTAGCCGTTTAAACAACTGCATGATAGATTAGGGTTTTCGTCTTTGAAAAAATCCCTGTTTATTCTGTTTCTCTGTTAAGATCTGTCTTTCTTTGATTAATCCTTCTTCATCTTCATGTCTATTACCATGTCTTTTACTTAGATTTTCTTCTTTAGACGTAGAAATCACTGCATGTTTAGATTAGTTCTTATCCTCTAGAAATTTCTGTTATTCTGTTTAAGCCATGCTTTCATTTGAAGCTTCTTTTATAAGTTTTACCCATCTGTGCTTGGTCAAGAACATGTAAACCTGATTAGGGTTTTTAGCAGCCTTTTGAACATAAGAAAGTTCTGACTATGCCGGCTTCATGTTTGATTGATACATTGTGTTGTGAAATCTGGATTATAAGTCTTTGATTGAAATTCAACAATATTCAACTTCTTCTATGAGTTTTGGTTAATTGATAAGTAACTCTGATTTCATGGCTATGTATGCAATCTGGTATGGAAAGGGCTATGTTTGCAACAATTTTGTGTTAGCTGATTACTGTTAATACCTAATATGCTTAGGTGGAATTGGTTATAGCTGCAGTAGTGTAATAACCTTAAAAGTGGCTAATTGTCAAAACATGTCTTAAGTAGTTTAAAATTGGTTAAAATTGAAAACCACAAAAATAGGTCACAAGTGGAATGAATAATAAAGAGTGGTCAGTCTTGCAACTGACCAACTCTACTAATTTTGAAACACTGGCTTAGTGTTAAATAAGCCAAGTGTGTAATAAAATTGACATAAGTCTAATAGGCTAGGTTTGCAAGGTCCAAATTAACCCATGTTCACTAGTTGGCTAGACTTGAAAAAGCCTTAGCTAGCCTCTGTGTTTACTAATGGGCCCAAAATTGCATGGCTAAGTCCAAACATTGGATTGGCCAAGTCTTAAATAAGTTAGTTCTGAATAATTAAGCAGGCTAGTCCTGCAAACTAGCTTCAATAATAGAAAATAAAACAAAAGTGGTTAAAATTGAAATGAATTGAAGTTTAATCTGGCCATGTCTTAAAGACTGATGTAAACACAGGCCAGTAATTAAATAAGAACTGAAAATAGAAAAACCTGACCTGGATAGGTCGGGTAAATAGTGAATGCCCTTAAAGGCATATAGGGAATAGAAAATGGCAAAGTTGTGGATTTAATAGAGCCTATAGGGACACTAAAGACATTTAGGCTCATGATTTATGCAATATTGCACAAGATTAAGGGCACATTGGTCCTAAATAAAAGGTAACTTAGTAAATAACTCTAACATGTAGGGGCACACTAGTAAAAGCCCCAAAAAGGAATCAAATAGAACCTTCCAACACATGTTGGAAGGCATTTCATAACAGAAAATGGGACTAAAATGTAAGAATTGGTAAAAAAAGGAGGGGAGGAAACTAGAATTACTTTCTAGCTTTTACCCCCAAAATTTTCACCATCTCCCACTTATAAATATCCCCATTTAGAGCCTGTTTAAGGGCTGAATTTTGGAAATCAAAATTTTCAGAAAAAATGTCATACAATATATCTTAGATAGCTGCCTGGGTTTTTTGTGTGAAGTTCATAGTGAAAGCTGGGTGGATTTCTTCTTTTTATTGGGTCTCTACTGCTTTGTTTCTGTATTAAGATTCAATTGCTCATTGGGATTCATTCTAGCTTACTGTTGCATTGTCTGTGTTGATTCTAATCGTTGTACCTATTCCTTCCCTTAGAACTCATCGAATCTCTTTGCTGAATCAGGTACATATCCTCGTCCGAGATATGTAATTTGAAGCTATTATGATGAAATGAAGAGCTTGATGCGAGTTTAAAGCTTATTGTCATTCTGCATTTCTGTTTTTTTGTAGCTGTTTAAATAGTTAAATCTGTAATTCATTAGGAGATTGTGTGTATATGAAGAAGCTCGAACGAAATAATGTAATAAGTAGTAAGTAGAGATAATGTAGTTATAGTAGTTAAAATCACTTAGTTAAAATAGGCTAAACCGTAAAACTAGTCTAATCAATTTCGAAATTAGGCCTATGGCACTAAATTCGTAACAACGATTTCAATCAACCATGAGATAGCTTAATCTGACACTTGTTAGTTTGGGCTAAACAAGTTTTAAAAACGGCTGTAACAACAAAAACGAAACAGTAGTTTAGTTAAGAATGATTTCTACTATATCAAATGAACGTGACTCATAGTAAACTCAGTGACAAAATATAATTGTGCATCTGTGAATGAGTTGCCTTAGTTTAAGTAAATAAATACTGTGTATAAGTAAATGAATCATTTCGTTTAGTCTTGTTTGGTATAGTTAGATAACCTTCTGCCATTTATTTGATAAATAATCTGGATCATAATATGAATTAGCTATTGAAGAACAAAGTGAAAGTAGTTTTGTTAATTAGACAATTGTGATTGAGAACTGATATTGTTAGTTTTTGTACAGTAATTTTCTCTTAATGAATAATGTATAATTTGGAATTTATTCCTTTTGATTTCAAGTGCCTGTTCATAATATGAGTTTTCAGTTTCTGTTTTCATTCTCTTTGTTTCATTTTGGTCTGGGCCTAATGTATGATGCAGGCCTGGCTTGTGTTCGAATATCAATTGGGCTTTTGAATAAAAGCCTCAACGTAATCTGGGTTATTGAGACCCAGATGTCAACAACAATCTGCTGAATACAAACCCAGAAGTCCAGGCCTAGTAATAACAAAAATAATAAGGCCTGGACTCATTTTGTGGGAATGTAAGGCAATTAAATTGGTTAAGGGAAAACAGTGGTAGAAAATATAGATATACATTAAGTGTGGACTGTAAAAAATGAACGGGATGAGCCTCGCATAACAATGAAAAACAGCGGGGCCCCCATATAAACAAATGATGAATACAATAATAGACTCGGGAAGGTTGATAGCAAATTCCACAACCTTTCCCAAAGATTTAAAGCCGTTAGACGATTATTAGGCACTATTTAATAAATATACCTTCCTTAATACGAGTGTGCACTTGGTGCGACTCAAATTATAAATCCCGGTGAAGCCGAAAAGTATTAAACGTCACAGGCGTACTGGTTGCGGTGTGACTCAAAATACGTTTTTCGCGACATCGCAATTCGTAAAATATTAAAGCTTGAAATGTGTACATATTGTAAAAGGCATATAATAAGTCATATAAAATCAAGAACGACAGTTGAGCGACCGTGCTAAAACCACGGAATCCGGGAGTGCCTAACACCTTCTCCCAGGTTAACAGAATTCCTTACCGAGATTTCTAGTTTCACGGACTGTAATACAAAGTCAATTTCCTCGGATTCGGGATTAACCGGTGACTTGGGACACCATTATCTTCCCAAGTGGCGACTCTGAACATTAAATAAAATCCCGGACCGATTGCCCTTTATTTGGAAAAACTCATTCCTCTTTGTTATTATATCCATCTTGGGTATTTTAACATTGAGGTATACCCTATTCTCTTAATTGGGAAATTTTTAAAAGGTCGGGGTAGTAAAAAGGGAGGTGTGACAGCTCTGGCGACTCTACTGGGGACAAGCAACCCAGAACTTCGGTTTCAGGGTTTAAGAATTCGAGCTCGTTAGAATTGTCGTCCTCGATATTATTTGACTTTGTTATATGCTTTGAACAACATGCTATGTGTTTTACCGCTTTGATATTATATGGATTGTATATATAAATTGTGACGAAAACCCTTCTCTTCTTCACCTCCGTGGATGTGCTTACTGGTTGAGACTCCCCTTTTTGTTAAGTCACACCCAAAAATAAGAAACAGAGCCCGGATAAGTTACAAAGCCGATTGATCCCGCGGGTCACCGGTACGTAGCCCCCTCCTCGATTCGAGTTGTCCGCTCGGATACACGGTCTAGCACTTTATAAAACCATAAGATATTGAACATAGGTCTAGGATGATTATTTGCATAATAACTGACTTAGGGGACTCAACAAAGGGGTTGGGTCCATCTAAGACAGGTGACCCGGTAATTAAAGATCGAGCATATTATATGTTGCTTTTCTAATTGTCTTTGATCATTATGTGGACCGGCAAATTCCCGAGAAAATAGAAAGAGAATATTTGTAAATAGAAAAAGAAAAAGAGAGAGATATTAGCGGAAGAGTTGTTAGAAATTTGAAAATCTGAAAAAAAAACAAATAGGAAATAACTTTGTTGTTAAAATAATTGGTCAATTAATCTAACCGAACTACGCATGTTTGATTCTCGCCATTAGGTGAGATACGTAGGCAACCCTTGAATGGGTCCAACCACCCTTTTAGAAAATGACCAAAAAATATTTTAGTTTCAAATAATCAAAATGATCGCTATTTTTGGAAATAGCCAAATGTTCCGAAAGGACGTCGGAAGGCTGTTTTGGCAAAAATGGCCACTTCGAAAGTCATGTCTTTTCACTTTTCAAAATAAAAAAAAACTGAAAAAGTGAAAATTTGCTTCGAAAAATATTTTCCTCTTTTCTAAATAAAAGCGCTTTTAATAAATGTGCAGGATAAGCACAATACAGAATGAACCCTTCACTTTATTGAATAGAATCCCTTTAGAGCTAAGATTATGGTGGAACGACACAGGACAGAAAGGACAGAATCGGGTCAAATGTTATCTGAAGGACCTTACAGGATTAATGGACATAATTCCCCGAGGCGATATAATCCGAGCACTTGTTACATGCTGGGATCCTGCGCACAACGTTCTACATTTTTTGGACATTGAACTCTCTCCCACTCTTGAAGAAGTTACTTACTATATAGGGAAAAATGAGGTCCTATTAAAAGAGAAATACCCGGTGGCTCCAAGAGCGATAACGGTGTACCGCTTCCTAGACTCTTTGAAGATTGCTCGGAATGTCTACAACGAGGATTTGGTTAATGGGTTTTGCTCCTTAAACTTCATCTACAGTAGATATGGACATGTCGGGGGTTTTAATGACCCCACGAACAAACTTTGTAGTAAGTCGAACCAAGCCAAATGGGAGGAACATCGACGATTCGCTTTTCTGGTGGCGTTCCTCGAGATAATCATATTGCCAAGAAAGGACGGGCACATTGATACGAGAGTCACCGGGGTGGCTAGCACTTTAATTGTACAAGATAATTGCACTTCGGCCCCAATGATCATAGCTGATATCTACCGTGCCTTGACAACATGTAAGGCAGGGTACAACTTCTTTGAAGGATGTAACTTGATTCTGCAAATCTGGTTGATAGAACATCTATGCCATCATCATTCATTCTCAAGCTATGGGCCGACTAAAAGAACGTGCCTCATAAATTCTATACGAGAACAAAAGAAGTTAAGCTGCCGGAGGGAGTTAAAGGTTGGATTTCATATCTACGATCGTTGACCGATAGCCAAATCGATTGGGAATATGGATGGTTGCCCCTCGATGAGGTGATTTACATGCCGACAGAAGGGTCACACTTCTTGATCATGGGTTTAAGAAGTATCCAGCCTTATGCCCCGTACAGGGTCCTACGACATCTTGGAAGATATCAAGTTATACCAAAGGATGGGGACCTTAGTTTGCAAGCAATAGAGATTAGTCCGGATAGGCAATTCCCGGAAGCAAAGGTTTGGCAGGTTTGGAATGAGTGTCAAAATTCGAAAATAGAAACTTGTGTAGAAAATAGAGCTTGGGGAGAAGTATCGCCAGGGTACGTCGCATGCTATCGACGGGGTATTGAGCATGATCGACCATTGAAAAGACCTCACGTTCAAGATTTGGAGGAGCAGTCTAAGGAATACGGAAATTAAGTGGCCAAAGAAAATGAGTATAAGGCCAAAATCAGCTTGCTAGAAAAACAGTTGCGAGATCTCCAATTCGAGAGCAGTTTACAGGCAGCATCTGACGAAGGAGAAAAGAAGTAGCTGAAAAAGGAGAACTAAATTCTGAAGGCTCAAGTTGCAAAAATGAAAATTGCATCCAAGACCCCGACTCGCTTAGCCCGAGACGAGAAGCTAATTGAAAATCTTCGGTGCAAAGTGAATGACTACAGCTTTGATCTTGACAAAGCAGAAAAGGAGTTAGTCAGGGTTCGGAAGCAACTAACCAGAGATGCCGAGGAAAGAGCTAAAATGGTTCAGCAACTACAAGATAAAAATGAGGTTGAGGTAGCTCGACTGAGAAAGAAAGTCATCACAGCCACAGTCAAAAGCAACAAGATAATCAAAGAGTATGAAGAAGAAAGAGAGCATTGTTACACGGCTATGGCTCAATTAGAGTTCGAGTTACAACAACTACAAAAATAGAACCAACAAACCTTAGACGCTCGCGCCAAACAGATCAGCAGGCTACTTCAAGAAAAAGGGGTCATTCGAGAAAGAATTGTCCATATTGCTCAGTATATCACCAGAAAATGCCAAATGTGTGAAGATATGTCCCAGGCGACATTTGCATCATCCGTGAAGTTCTTTGTGAAGCAAGTCATGTGTGACCTAGATAGGCTCCAAAGTGCATTGGCATATAGGCCCGCGGCAAGACCGAACGACGCCTCACGTGACATTAGGAGCATTAATGTACTCATAGGGCATGCATTTTTTATTCGTATTTCTTTTTGCATTAGTAGCACAACATCATTTTGTAAATCAATATTTTTGAGTATCAATGAAAAGATCAAAAAAGTTGTTATCCTTTCTCACTTTATATCAATTGTTTGCATGATAGGCAAATATGTAGGAGCGAAAGAAATGAAAAAGAAAGGAGAAAGAACAAAAAAAAAGAAAAAAAGAGAGAGAAATGAAAAGTGAAAAAGAGAAAAAAATGATGAATGGAAGAAGAAGAAAAAAAGAAGAAGAAAAAGAAAAAGAGAGAAGATTGAATAAAAAATGAATGTTTGCTCATAATGGAATAAATGCCGGGATGATGCATAACGATCAAAGGCAAAAGTTTTGATTTTTAATCGTTGCATCTTATCCTTTTATGTACTAACTATTAACAAGGGTTGTTGTTTATGAGAATCAGATTTCAGCTGGCAACTGGTACTCTGGCAAATTATCATTACAACACACGATAAAAAATTGTGACTAAGGCCGTGTCTCAGGAAATTGAGCCAACTATCATGGAGCCAGTGCAAGAAGAGGAGGTTGTGGATGTTGCGGGGATGAAGGATCAAATATATAAGCTCAAGCAGCAAATGTCGGAAATGTACCAAGCTTGGTCCAGGTGTCAACCCTTACCCATATATCCAGCCAACCCAGCATATGTCCCTCCCGCCAATCCTAATCCCGAGCCACCTACCATAAACTCATCCTCCACGTACCCAGATTACCATCACTACTATGCAACTACTTCACAAGCACCACCACCACTGTCCAAGAAAATTCCACCTCGACCACCGCAAGTCGCACCGATGTATGTGGAACAACCACCAGTTGCTCTGCATAAGTCGTCAAGTAAACTAGTGTTCCATGTGCAAGACACCCATTACTATCCGCCGGAGCCGACGTTTAGGCAGCATGAACTCTTATACCCCACTGATGGAGACGATGGAAGAAAAGCCAGTCAAGAACTTGAACAAGAGTAAATGGCACGGAAGATGAGAAGTTTAGTACAATCTTTCCTGCGATACAGACTAGAAATGGAGGGTTTATTGGAAAGAAGAAGAAGGAAGAGGTTTCAGTTGTAGAAATTAGACCATGGACTCGGAGCCAAAACACATACCATCACCCACCTCGCCCGTACCAATCATACCCACCAGTACCTTACAACCCACCTCCACCATATTATCCACCCACTACCCCACATTATCCCATCCCACAAACTCAGCATTAGCCATCGCCTCCACATGTATGGCGAGCCCAAGCTCCACAAAATGTCTATCACACATAGAACACATGCCCTCCTTCCAGAACCTACAGGAACCCAAATTGACCCAGCTTTCGACCTGATCCAGAAATGAGAAACAGAGCCCAAACAAAAAAACATTCACCCCATTAGGGGAGTCTTATACCTGCCTCTATCATCATCTGAAAGAGTTGGGGATGCTAAACCCAATTGAACCAAAACTGCCAAACCCACCTCCAACATTGACCAGTCAGTCAGATGTGAATATTGCTCCGGGGCACCGGGGCACGATACTGAAAAATGTTGGCACGTCAAATCTGCTATACAGGAGCTCATTGACAGTAGGAAGGATCAAAGTACAGGCTCCAGAGAGTCCAAACATTACTCAGAATCCACTGCCAATTCATCATGAGACACACATGATATAGTTAGAACAAGAAGAGAGCAGTAAGAAGCCGTCCCAATTGGTGATGATGATAAAGGCCAATAGTAAAATGTAGAAAGAGTTTGAGAAAGAGAAAGCGACAGCCGAGTTACCAGTGCAAAAGCAGCCAGTGGTTGAGACTATGAAAATTATGGTGCCAGGGGCTAAGCCATTGTTGACAGTAAAAGGAGCATACATGGAACCGGTGGTCATAAAGCCAGTGGTGCAAATGCCGGTGGTAGATACTAAAGCCATACCTTGGAATTACAACAAGGTCACGGTAATGTACAAGGGAAAAGAAGTTACAGGGGAGGTCAATGAAACGCATGGCCTCACTCGTTCCGTGCGGTGCTTTACCCCGGAAGAGTCAAGGAAAATGAAGGTGGTTAAGGAGAGTCATGTGAAGAAGACGGTCTCTGAAGAAGAAGCAGAAGAGTTTTTGAAGAAAATAAAAGCTAAAGACTACTCGATAGTAGAATAACTGAGAAATGCGCCTGCACAAATCTCATTGATTTCATCGCTAATTCACTAAGAGGAGCACAGGAAGGCGCTGTTAAAAATACTGAATGAAGCACATGTCCCAGAAAAAATCTCTGTCTGCCATCTTGAAAAGATCACCAACAAAATTTTTGAGTCGAACAAGATAACATTCTCGGACAATAAATTGCATGTCGAAGGGAATTGTCGAAGGGACTGAACACAACAAGGCACTCTATCTCACCGTCAAAAGTGAAGAATAAGTGGTTACTCGGGTTTAGATAGACAATGGGTCGAGTGCAAACATTTGTCCACTCTCGACCCTCGGAAAGTTGAAGATTAGTCCTGACAAAATCCATCGAAATAGTGTGAGTGTTCGAGGGTTTGACGGATGAAGCAAAAATACCTTGGGAGATATTGTGTTGGAGGTCACCATTGGGCCGGTAGACTTTACCATGCAATTTCAGGTGTTGGACGTCACTGTGTCTTATAATCTATTGTTGGGACAGCCATGGATCCATGCGGCCAAAGCCGTACCATCTTCCCTGCACCAAATGGTAAAGTTCAAATGGGAACAACAAGAAATTATAGTGCATGGAGAGGAAGACGCTTGTAATACCATAATGCCTTTTGAAGAAATCGAGGGGGACAAAGGCCCTTGGGTGTATCAGGTGACAGACACTGTGGTAGTTAACAAAGATAGCCTAAGGAGAGAATTTGCCAATCCCTGCAGTGGCATCTACCGCAGTAATGGTAGACAAAAAGATGATTAGAAATGGGTTCACACCGGGAAAAGGTTTGGGAGTAGCTTTACAGGGAATAACACAACCTGTCTATCTACCGGGAAACAATGATACCTTTGGCTTGGACTTTAAACCTACATATACCGATATCCAGAAAGGCAAAAGAACCAAAAAGAAAAATTGGACCCTCCCGAAACTAGTCCCAAAATTATCTGACACATTTACTAAGCCTGGTACACAACGACATTTAATGACTGCTACGTCAAGATATGCTGAGATAAGGCCAAATGCGGAACTCCCACGAGGTTTCAAAATGTTATTTGGGGATGTGAACATGGTGGAGATAGGCGAGGGGGCCAGTAAGATGGATATCCAGTTCGTGGGGCCCAGTGTTGCACTCAATAATGTCACGACCCTAGTTCACCAATTGTGAACACGTCGTGATGGCACCCAGAGTCCCCACGACTAGGTAAGCCTAACACGTTGCGGAATATATAAGTTATAAACACTTAAATAAGAAACAGCAGAAAAAAAATAGCATAAAAGGTATGTTATCCGTGCCGCTTGGCACATACATCCGTCACACAATGAATAAAACACTACCAAGATCCGGAACCCCACGGTAACACAGACTAAAAGAGAAATACAACTGTGGCTCTATGTGTAAAGAGTATCGAACAACGAAATGAAGAAAAATGTCAACTAGTACTACTAGAATAGAAGGGAAGCCTCCGGATCCGCGGACGTAGCAGATCATACCTCGAGGTCTCCAGAAAGCTGCGGAAATCACCTAGCACGAGCCTGCTCTGATGTACCTGGATCTGCACAACAAAAGTGTGCAGAAGAGTAGCATGAGTACACCACGGCGGTACTCGGTAAGTGCCAAGCCTAACCTCGATGGAGTAGTGACGAGGAAGGTCAGGGCCCTACTGAGAAACAATAATATAATGATGATAACAAAATAAATAGTTTAAATGATAATAATTTCCGAAATAACAACAATAAGATGATTACTGCAACTGTCTACAATTAAGCTAACAACAAATAACCAACTCAATAAAACAAATCCAGGACTCGTGGGAATTGAACCCACAGTCCCATTCTCAGTACCTCTGGGTCTCCGGGAATCGAACCCGCAGCCCATGTCTCAATAATATCTCAATAACTCAGGATCTCCGAGAATCGAACCCGCAGTCCCTACCAATAAGTCAGGATCTCGGGAATCGAACCCGTAGTCCTCATTTCAATAATCTCAGGATCTCGGGAATCGAACCCGTAGTCCACATTTCAATAATCTCAGGGATCTCGGGAATCGAACCCGTAGTCCACATTTCAATAATCTCGGGATCTCGGGAATCGAACCCGTAGTCCACATTTCAATAATCTCAGGATCTCCGGGAATCGAACCCGCAGTCCACATTTCAATAATCTCAGGATCTCGGGAATCGAACCCGTAGTCCACAACAATACAAGTAAAAAGGAATACACAAAGATGAGGTATAATATGCTTAACGATAACTTCGCCGATAAACAGCGCCAGCGATTACCAAGAAAATTCAAGTTAAACAATTAGGCAACTAAACAGTTAAATACTATCAAATCATGCTTTTCTAACTACTACCGGGTAGGAATATCGAATTTAACAGCTAAAAACAAGAATATCGCTCATTGAATATTTTGAGTAAAGTATGTGCTCAACAACCAGCGCATGTACACGCCCGTCACCTCGCGTACAAGGCATTTAAAATATCACAATAATATCCTAGGGGTGAAAGTCCCCCACACGAGGTTAGACAAGCCACTTACCTCGACTCCGGTACAAAACCGCTATGAAACAACTCTCTTGCCGCGAATGTCGGCCTCCGCAAGTGTAGTATCCTGATAAAAATCAATAGAATCACATCAAAATAGGCCAATTGGGCATTACCCAATCAAAATAACTCAAAATGCACCAAAACCCACAAGTTGCCAAAACCCGACTTTCGGTATGCTTATCGAAAAATCACGAAAATTATATATTCGGGTTCCTTATCTCAATACGAGTCTAGGCATATAAAATTTACCAAAATCGGACTCCATTTGCCCACTCAAATCAGAGATTTTCTAACATTTAGGCCTAGGGCTCAAACCCACCTTTAATCTTCCAATTTCGGTGAAATAATCACGGATTTCATGATAAACCAACGAATTAAGGTCAAGAAACTTACCCCCGATGATTTCCCGATGATATCCCAGCGTTTCCCCTTCAAAATCCTCTCTTGGAGCTCAACAATGGCGGTTTTGGTGTGTTAGGCCGCGACCGAAATGTTCTGGACTTAAAGTCTCTGCCGGGCCATTTTACTCTACGCGATCGCAGCACTGGGCTTGCGATCGCGATCGCGATGCACAAAATATGGGCGGCCTAATTTTCTTCTACGCGATCGCGTGATCCTGGACGCGATCGCAGTGAACAACTCAGCGACCCTACGCGATCGCATGGTCATCTCCGCGATCGCGGAGAGAAAACTCGTCCGGCTCCCCAAACTACCCTACGCGATCGCGTACTACCTCCCGCGATCGCACTGCCTCCGACCAAATACCCTACGCGATCGCATAAAACCTCACGCGATCGCAATGCTTCAACCTCCAGACTTACGCGATCGCACACCCCACCTTGGGATCACAGAGATCCGGGTTTTTCCCTTACGCGACCGCATCCCAGACATCGCGATCGTGATACATCACCACCACTCCTTACGCGATCGCGTGGCCATCGCCGCGATCGCGGAGAGCAAAAATGTTCTGCAATAATTGCAGCAGAAACAGCAGTGCCTTTTGGCACAAATTGGTCCGTTTGGACCCCCGAATTCATCCCGAGGCTCCCGGGACCCCAACGAAAACCACCAACATACTCCAAAACACGATACGAACTTGTTCAAATCATAAAAACACGTCTAACAACATCAAAACCCATAATTCACATCGAATTCAAGCCTAAATTTCTTAAAACTTTCCGAATTGCACATTCGATCTAAAACCCGACCAAACGACGTCCGAATGACCTGAAAATTTGCGGACATATCCAAAATCACATAACGAAGCTACAGAAAATGTCGAATTCCATTCCGACCCCGGATCAAAATCTCACCTATCGTTCGGATTCGCCAAAATTTCAACCTTCGGCATTTCAAGCCTAATTGAGCTACGGACCTCCAAAATACATTCCGAACGCGCTCCTAACCCCGAAATCACCCAACGGAGCTAATGGAACCATCGGATTTCCGTTCCGAGATCGTCTTAATACTATTCCGGCTACGGACCGTTTTCTAGCTTTAAAGCTCTCATTTAGGGACTAAGTGTCCCAAAATGCTCCAAATTTCAGAACCGACTCTCTCGGCAAACCACAATAGCAGAAATGAACTTAGGGGAATAGTTAAATTGGGGATTGGGGCGTAATTTTCTAAAACGACCGGTCGGGTCGTTACATCTTCCCACACTTAAAGATTCGTTCGTCCTCGAACGAGCATAGAAAACATACCTAGAGTAGTGAAAAGATGAGGGTACTGGCTGCGCATATCCTGCTCGGTCTCCCAAGTCGCCTCCTCGACCGGCTGGCCCCGCCACTGAACCTTTACCGAAGCGATGTTCTTTGACCTTAGTTCTCTGACCTGCCTGTCTAGAATGGCTACTGGCTCCTCAACATATGACGGATCCTTGTCTAGCTAAACACAAGTGAAATCCAACACATGCGACGGGTCACCATGGTACCTCCGGAGCATGGAGACATGAAATATGGGATGGACTCTAGCTAGACTAGGAGGTAAGGCTAACTCATAGGCAACCTCCCCAATACGCCTCAAAATCTCAAAAGGGCCAATAAATCTAGGACTCAGCTTCCCTTTCTTCCCAAACCTCATAACGCCCTTCATGGGCGAGACTCGAAGCAGAACCCGCTCACCAACCATAAAAGCCACATCGCGAACCTTCTTGTCCGCATAACTCTTCCGTCTGGACTGGGCCGCACGAAGTCTGTCCTGAATCACCTTGACCTTGTCCATAGCCTCCTGAACCATATCAGTACCTAGTAACCTGGCCTCGCCCGGCTCAAACCAACCCACGGGAGACCTGCACCTCCTACCATATAGGGCCTCATACGGTGCCATCTGAATACTAGACTGGTAGCTGTTGTTATAAGCAAACTCCGCCAGTGGCAAGAAGTGATCCCATGAACCTCCAAACTCAATCACGCACGCACGGAGCATATCCTCCAAAATCCGAATAGTGCGCTCGGACTGCCCATCAGTCTGGGGGTGAAATGCTGTGCTCAGCTCCACCCGAGTACCTAACTCCTGCTGTACAGCTCTCCAGAACCGTGAAGTGAACCGAGTGCCTCTATCTGAAATGATGGAAACTGGAATACCATGCAGCCGAACTACCTCCCCGATATAGATCTCCGCCAGTCGCTCCGATGAAAATGTAGTGCTCACCGGTATAAAATGGGCGGACTTGGTCAGCCGATCCACAATGACCCAAATGGAATCAAACTTCCTAACCGTCCGTGGAAGTCCAGATACAAAGTCCATGGTAATGCGCTCCCATTTCCACTCGGGAATCTCAATCTGCTGCATCAATCCACCTGGACGCTGATGCTCATACTTCACCTGCTGGCAGTTGAGGCATCTAGAAACATAATCAACTATATCCCTCTTCATCCGCCTCCACCAGTAATGCTGTTTCAAGTCCCGATACATCTTCGCGGCTCCCGGATGGATGGAATACCGCGAGCTATGGGCCTCTGCTAGAATCAGCTCTCGAAGATCATCTACATTGGGCACACAGATGCGCCCTTGCATCCTCATAACTCCATCATCTCCGATGGTAACATCTCGAGCATCACCACGCCGAACTCTATCCCGGAGGACAAGCAAATGAGGGTCGTCGAACTGACGCTCCCTGATGCGGTCAAATAGAGAAGACCGAGAAATCACACAAGCCAGAACCCTGTTGGGCTCCGAAAGATCCAGTCTAACAAACTGTTTGGCTAAAGCTTGTACATCCATCGCCATAGGCCTCTTCGAAGCTGGTAGATACGCCAAACTCCCCAAACTCTCTGCCCGACGACTCAAAGCATCGGCAACCACATTAGCCTTGCCCGGATGATAGAGAATAGTAATATCATAGTCCTTCGGTAGCTCCAACCATCTCCTCTGACGCATATTCAGGTCCTTCTGCTTAAGCAAGTGCTGCAAGCTCCGGTGATCAGTGTAGATCTCACAAGGAACCCCATATAAATAATGACGCCAAATCTTCAAGGCGTGAACAATGGCAGCTAGCTCCAAATCATGAACAGGGTAATTCTTCTCATGCACCTTCAGCTGCTGTCTCGACGCGTAGGCAATCACCCTACCGTCCTGCATTAATACCGCACCGAGTCCAACTCGTGAGGCATCACAATATACAGTATAGGACCCCGAACCTGTAGGCAACATCAATATAGGGGCCGAAGTCAAAGCTGTCTTGAGCTTCTGAAAGCTCGCCTCACACTCGTCTGTCCACCGAAAAGGGGCACCCTTTTGGGTCAATCTAGTCATAGGTGCTGCAATCGAAGAGAACCCCTCTACAAAACGACGGTAATAGCCCGCCAAACCAAGGAAACTGCAAATCTCAGTAGCGGAGGAGGGTCTGGGCCAACTCTGCACGGCCTCCACCTTCCTCGGATCTACTCGAATACCATCACTCGACACCACGTGGCCCAAAAATGCCACCGAACTCAACCAGAATTCACATTTAGAGAACTTGGCATAAAGCTGCTTCTCCCTCAGGATCTGAAGCACTATCCTCAAATGTTGCTCGTGCTCTTCCCGGCTCCGGAATATACTAGAATATCATCAATGAAAACAATCACGAACGAGTCCAGATAAGGCCTGAACACACTATGCATCAAATGCATAAATGCTGCTGGAGCATTAGTCAACCCAAAAGACATCACGAGGAACTCATAGTGACCATACCGGGTCCCGAAGGCAGTCTTCGGGATATCTGGCTCCCGAATCTTCAGCTGGTGATACCCAGAGCGCAAATCAATCTTAGAGAACACATGTGCGCCCTGTAGCTGGTCAAATAAATCATCAATACGGGGCAAAGGATACCGGTTCTTCACTGTAACCTTGTTCAGCCGACGATAGTCAATACACATACGCATAGAACCGTCCTTTTTCTTCACAAACAATACAGGAGCACCCCAAGGCGAAACACTGGGTCGAATAAAACCCTTGCCCAATAACTCCTGTAATTGATCCTTCAACTCCTTTAACTCGGGAGGAGCCATACGGTACGGTGGAATAGAAATGGGCTGAGTACCCGGCAACAAGTCAATAGCAAAATCAATATCTCCGTCGGGCGGCATGCCCGGGAGATCAGCTGGAAATACATCAGCGAAGTCACGTACCACTGGAACGGAATCAATAGAAGGAGTGTCAATACTGACGTCCCGCACATAGGCTAGATAAGCAGCACACCCCTTCTCAACCATACGCTGAGCTCTGAGAAAAGAAATAACACGGCTAGGGGTGTGATCTAGAGTACCACTCCACTCAATACGTGGAATGCTTGGCATAGCCAGCGTCACGGTCTTGGCGTGACAATCACGAATAGCATAGTGGGGCGACAACCAGTCCATGCCCAGAATAATATCAAAATCGACCATCCCGAGCATCAATAGATCCGCTCTGGTCTCAAAATCACAATGGTAACCAGACACGACCGATATACGCGGTCCACAGCCAAAGAATCACCCACCGGAGTGGAAACATAAATGGAGGCACTCAAAGAATCCCGAGGCACACCCAGGTGAGAAGCAAAGTAAGAAGACACATATGAAAAAGTGGAACCAGGGTCGAATAGAACTGATGCCTCCCTGTGACTAACCAGAATAATACCTATGATAACAGAGTCAGATGCAACAGCCGCAGCGCGATCAGGAATAGCATAGAATCTGGCCTGTCCCCCCTCTCGAGGGCGGCCTCTGGAACCCTGACCCCCGGCCTGAGATGTAGCTGCGACGAGAGGAAGCAGTCCTGCCTGAGCTAAAGTGGTATACATACTCATGAACTAGGCCAGGGTATCCTGTAGTGCTGGAGTAGTAGCAGCTGTAGTCGTTGTACAAGGTGCCTGCGCTCCAACCTGGTCTACCTGTGGCACCTCAGCGGCAGCGCGCGCGGGTGCTGTGGCTACTCCTCGGGCGCGTCCACGTCCTCTACCTCGGCCCCGGCCTCTGACGGCGGCAACAGGGGGCACGGGTACCTGATCATCGCGAGTAGCTCGTGTCCTCACCATCTGTGAGAGAATAGAAAGCAGTAGTTTAGATTTTTAATGCCAAGAATGTCACATGACAAGAAATTCAAAAGAAATGAAGATTTTTCCTAAACAGTTACATAGCCCCTCGTAGATAAATACGGACGTCTCCGTATCGATCGGCGAGACTCTAAATAACCGGTCTGTGTCCCGTGACTCCTATGAACCTAGAGCTTTAATACCTACTTGTCATGACCCTGGTTCACCAATCGTGAACTTGTCATGATGGCACCCAGTCCCCACGACTAGGTAAGCCTAACACGTTGCGGAATATACAAGTTATAAACACTTAAATAAGAAACAGCGGAAAAAAATAGCATAAAAGGTATGTAATCCGTGCCGCTTGGCACATACATCCGTCACACAATGAATAAAACACTACCAAGATCCGGAACCCCACGGTAACACAGACTAAAAGAGAAATACAACCTGTGGCTCTATGTGTAAAGAGTATCTAACAACGAAATGAAGAAAAATGTCAACTAGTACTACTAGAATAGAAGGGAAGCCTGCGGATCCGCGGACGTAGTAGATCATACCTCGAAGTCTCCCAGAAAGCTGCGGAATCACCTAGCACGAGCCTGCTCTGATGTACCTGGATCTGCACAACAAAAGTGTACAGAAGAGTAGCATGAGTACACCACGGCGGTACTCAATAAGTGCCAAGCCTAACCTCGATGGGGTAGTGACGAGGGAGGTCAGGGCCCTACTGAGAAATAATAATATAATGATGATAACAAAATAAACAGTTTGAATGATAATAATTTCCGAAATAACAACAATAAGATGATTACTGCAACTGTCTACAATTAAGCTAACAACAAATAACCAACTCAATAAAACAAATCCAGGACTCGTGGGAATTGAACCCACAGTCCCATTCTCAGTACCTCTGGGTCTCCGGGAATCGAACCCGCAGCCCATGTCTCAATAATATCTCAATAACTCAGGATCTCCGGGAATCGAACCCGCAGTCCCTACCAATAAGTCGGGATCTCGGGAATCGAACCCGTAGTCCTCATTTCAATAATCTCAGGATCTCGGGAATCGAACCCGTAGTCTACATTTCAATAATCTCACGATCTCGGGAATCGAACCCGTAGTCCACATTTCAATAATCTCGGGATCTCGGGAATCGAACCCGTAGTCCACATTTCAATAATCTCAGGATCTCGGGAATCGAACCCGTAGTCCACAACAAGACAAGTAAAAAGGAATACACAAAGATGAGGTATAATATGCTTAACGATAACTTCACCGATAAACAGCGCCAGCGATTACCAAGAAAACTCAAGTAAAACAATTAGGCAACTAAACAGTTAAATACTATCAAATCATGCTTTTCTAACTACTACCGGGTAGGAATATCGAATTTAACAGCTAAAAACAGGAATATCGCTCATTGAATATTTTGAGTGAAGTATGTGCTCAACTACCAGCACATGTACACGCCCGTCACCTCGCGTACAAGGCATTTAAAATATCACAATAATATCCTAGGGGTGAAAGTCCCCCACACGAGGTTAGACAAGCCACTTACCTCGACTCTGGTACAAAACCGCTAAGAAATAACCCTCTTGCCGCGAATGTCGGCCTCCACAAGTGTAGTATCCGATAAAAATCAATAGAATCACATCAAAATAGGCCAATTGGGCATTACCCAATCAAAATAACTCAAAATGCACCAAAACCCACAAGTTGCCAAAACCCGACTTTCGGTACGCTTATCGAAAAATCACAAAAATTATATATTCGGGTTCCTTATCTCAATACGAGTCTAGGCATATAAAATTTACCAAAATCGGACTCCATTTGCCCACTCAAATCGGAGATTTTCTAACATTTAGGCCTAGGGCTCAAACCCACCTTTAATCTTCCAATTTCAGTGAAATAATCACGGATTTCATGATAAACCAACGAATTAAGGTCAAGAAACTTACCCCCGATGATTTTCCGATGATATCCCAGCGTTTCCCCTTCAAAATCCTCTCTTGGAGCTCAACAATAGCGGTTTTGGTGTGTTAGGCCGCGACTGAAATGTTCTGGACTTAAAGTCACTGCCAGGCCATTTTACTCTACGCGATCACAGCACTGGGCTTGCGATCACGATGCACAAAATATGGGCGGCCTAATTTTCTTCTACGCGATCGCGTGATCCTGGACGCGATCGCAATGAACAACTCAGCGACCCTACGCGATCGCATGGTCATCTCCGCGATCGCGGAGAGCAAACTCGTCCGGCTCCCCAAACTACCCTACGCGATCGCGTACTACCTCCCGCGATCGCACTGCCTCCGACCAAATACCCTACGCGATCGCATAAAACCTCACGCGATCGCAATGCTTCAACCTCCAGACTTACGCGATCGCACACCCCACCTTGCGATCGCAGAGCTCTGGGTTTTTCCCTTTCGCGACCGCATCACAGACATCGCGATCGTGATACATCACCACCACTCCTTACGCGATCGCATGGCCATCGCCGCGATCGCGAAGAGCAAAAATGTTCTGCAATAATTGCAGCAGAAACAGCAGTGCCTTTTGGCACAATTTGGTCCGTTTGGACCCCCGAATTCATCCCGAGGCTCCCGGGACCCCAACGAAAACCACCCACATACTCCAAAACACGATACTAACTTGTTCAAATCATAAAAACACGTCTAACAACATCAAAACCCATAATTCACATCGAATTCAAGCCTAAATTTCTTAAAACTTTCCGAATTGCACATTCGATCTAAAACCCAACCAAACGACATCCGAATGACCTGAAAATTTGCGGACATATCCAAAATCACATAACGAAGCTACAGAAATTGTCCGAATTCCATTCCGACCCCCGGATCAAAATCTCACCTATCGTTCGGATTCGCCAAAATTTCAAACTTCGGCATTTCAAGCCTAATTGAGCTACGGACCTCCAAAATACATTCCGAACGCGCTCCTAACCCCGAAATCACCCAACGGAGCTAATGGAACCATCGGATTTCCGTTTCGAGATCGTCTTAACACTGTTCTAGCTACGGACCGTTTTCTAGCTTTAAAGCTCTCATTTAGGGACATTTAGGGACTAAGTGTCCCAAAATGCTCCAAATTTCAGAACCGACTCTCTCGGCAAACCACAATAGCAGAAATGAACTTAGGGGAACAGTTAAATTGGGGATTGGGGCGTAATTTTCTAAAATGACCGGTCGGGTCGTTACAAATAATTAGGAAGCCACTCCTTTTCCAATCAGGAGGGAGTCTTAGTAGTTAGCTTTCAAAATATATCATCCTTTCCCAAGAGCAATTTTATTTTTGTAATCCCTCACCCCAATGAAATCAAATGTATCCAGTCTCTGTCATCTTTTTGAAAAACTATCAATGAAATGCAATTTCTTCTTCTTTCTTCATTTTTGCCTCATTTTTATTATTTTTCCTTTCTTCTTTTTGTACAGTTCAATATGCGCTGATTCTAATGATATGTCATGCATGAAGGATTCCCGGCCCAGTTTTGACAATCGAATTATTATACAAGAAATTAAAAATGAGAGTGAAATAGAATATGAAGATGAGGAAATAGTGGAGTAAATAAGTAAAGACTTGAATCAATATGAGGAAAAACACAAACCGAACTTAAGTGAGATAGAATCTATCAATTTGGGGAATGAGGATAATGTTCGGGAGACAAAAATTAGTGTACACCTAGAAGCTTCCCTCAGAGAGGAGCTAATAAAGCTGTTGCATGAATACAAGGACATATTTGCCTGGTCCTATGATGACATGCCCGGACTTAGCACTGATTTGGTGGTACACAAGTTGCCTATTTATCCCGAATGCTGGCCGGTAAAACAAAAGTTAAGAAAGTTCAAAACGGACATCAGCGTAAAGATAAAAGAAGAAGTGAATAAGCAGTTTGAGGCAAAGGTCATACGAGTTACCAAATACCCCACCTGGTTAGCGAATGTTGTGCCAGCTCCAAAGAAAGACGGAAAAACCAGGGTGTGTATTGATTACAGAGACCTCAACAAGGCCAGTCCAAATGATGACTTCCCATTGCCGAATATCCACATACTAATCGACAATTGCGCCAAGCATGAAATTGGCTCTTTTGTAGATTGCTATGCGGGTTATCACCAGATCCTGATGGACGAAGAAGATGCAGAGAAAATAGCATTTATCACGCCTTGGGGGACATACTGCTATAGAGTGATGCCGTTTGGGTTAAAGAATGCCGGAGCCACTTATATGAGGGCAATGACCACAATATTTCATGATATGATGCATTGAGAAATTAAAGTGTACGTGGACGATGTCATCATAAAGTCCAAGAAGCAACATGATCATGTCAAGGTGTAATCTTGAGAAAGTTTTTCCAAAGACTCCGAAGGTATAATCTTAAACTCAATCCTGCGAAATGCGCTTTTTGAGTCCCTTCAGGGAAGTTATTGGGATTTATAGTAAGTCGGCGAGGCATTGAACTAGATCCATCGAAGATATAAGCCATCCAGAGTTTGCCTCCACCGAAGAACAAGAAGGAAGTAATGAGCTTATTAGGCAGGCTGAATTATATTAGCCGGTTCATCGCTCACATCAACATGTGAGCCTATTTTTAAGTTGTTAAAAAAGGATGCAGCAGTGAAATGGACCGATGAATGTCAGGAAGCCTTCGATAAAATCAAGGAATATTTGGCAAATCCTCCAGTGTTAGTTCCCCCGGTGTGACGACCCAAAGGGTCATCACTTGTTTTCCTCACTTGTCCCGCACTTCCGAGGCCTTGAAAACCTTATTTTAGGTTGCCTCGATTTACGTGCATGATCCGGGCATGTAGCCAGAAAGTTTTTGTGATAGAATATGTGAATTCTATGAGGAAATTGAAGAAAAATGATATTAATATTGATATAGTTGACTTCGGTCAACATTTTTGGTAAACGGACCCGGACCCAAGATCGGACGGTCTTGGAAGGTTCGTAGGAAAATATGGGACTCGGACATGCGTCCGGAGTCGAATTCTGAGGCCTAGAGCCTAAGTTATGGATTTTCTGTTAAATTGTTTTGGTGCAATTATTAAGGGAAAATGAATTAAATGACCTTGGTATCGGGCTCGTATTTTGGTTTCGACGCCCGGCAAAAGTCGTAAATATTATATATGTGCTTTCTGCAAAGTTTGGTGACATTTGGATGTCGTTTGATGTGTTTTGAACCTTGAGTTCCAAATTTGAAAGTTATGAAACTAAAAAGGATGATAATCATGAACTTGAGGCTTGATTTGATGAAAATGATGTTATATTGGTGATGTGATCACCCGAGCAAGTCTGTAATATGTTTTTGATGTTGTGTACATGTTTGGTTTGGAGCCCGGGTGGCTCGGGTAAAGATTTGATAGGCCGTTGGTTCAATTTCTGAAAAATAACACAGCTGGTTTTTCACCCAGCTGGTGTCTTCGCAAATGCGAAGAAATTCTCGCAATTGCGAAGGGGACAGACCAAGGCTGTGTTCGCAACTGCGAAGCCTTGATCGCAATTGCGAAGGAGGAACGGGAACGCTTGGGTTCGTAAATGCGAACCAAACCTCGCAAATGCGAGGCCTTCAATAATTCGCCTGGGTTCACAAATGCGAACATATTGTCGCAAATGCGAAGACCTAGTGTCCCAGCCAAGCTCGCAAATGCGAACCCTGTCTCGCAATTACGAGAGCCTCAGACCTCAGACCTATAGTGTTCGCAATTGCAAACTAATGTTCGCAATTGCGATACCCGCAGCTATGCAATTTTATACTTAAACGAAATTTTCAGTTCTTTCTTCGTTCTTTCAAAAACCCACACACCACACACGAACTCTCAAGAGAAAATTCACTCCAAAGCAATTGTAAGTCTCTTTTTACTTAATTCTTTCTATTCCTAACAATATTAAACATGTTTTTCAATAGAAATCAAAGGTTTTCATGGTAGAAATTCTTGTTTTTGGGTAGAACATAGGGTTTTCATGAATTGGGTAATTGGACCTCGAATTGAGGTCCGATTTTGAAACAAACCATATATTTGAACTCGTGAGGGAATGGGTAACCCTATTTTGGTCTGAACCCCGAGTTCCAACCACGTGGGGCCACAGGCGTTTTGGGAAATTTTGGGGTAAAATTTGAGAAAACCATTTTAAGCATTCAAACTAAGTTATTTAGTATTTATTAATGTATTGGAATCAATTGTGATTAGATTCGAGCAAGTTGAAAGCGAAAATTCGGGGTAAAGCTTGATAGCATCCTAGGCAGCTCAATTCTATTCAAGTACAAGGATGAAGCGTTGCAATCTCAAAGAGGACCTTTAACAAGATGTCAAGCTAAAGAATTTCAAAACACAATCATTGGACTTCAAGTGCACATAAAGAAGCCTTTAATTGTAGAGAAAGAGCTCCAGCCCAGAGGAGAAGAATTGTTGAAGTTTTACAATTATTTAGTAGCTCAAATTGAAGTCCAAGAGGAGGAAGATTTGGTCACCCAAATCAGCCCTTGGAGTACACCAAAATGGCTCAAAATGAGCTTAAAAGAAGTCCAAAAGGAGGTACTACAAAAGGAGCCCAATTGGAGTCCAAACAAATGGCCCAAACTAGTTGTTTTAAGACCCAAATCTGCCCCAAAGGGTCTTGGCCGCCCCTCACCTAACCAAAGACTTTTCTTAGACTTTAGCAACCACCTACCTTATTGGAATAATTAAGTTTACTATTACAACCACCCCACCTAGTTTTTTAATGTTATTTTTATGCCTTTGTACTCCTATAAATAGGATGTTCTTCTCATTCATAAGACAGATTATTATTGATTGAGTATATCACTTTGAGAGTTCTTTTGAACCTTTGTTACTTGTGCTTTGAGATTTATCTTTCAACCTTTACTAGTTCATAGTTCAAGGTAGTAAGATTACTTCTCTTTTGTGATATCTTTGATTCCTTTGTGGTATTCTTAGAAGGCGATTAATACTAGTATTAATTGTTGTCTCAAGTTACTCGTAAAGTGGTCAAGATCCGAATCTATTGTTTTGATTTGCTTTTTAAGTAAAGGCGTTTGATTTCTTTCATAAATCAAGACGTTGTTACTTTGATCTTGTCAAGGCTATATAAACTTGCGTTCTTGAAAGTTCTCGGAATTCTTTCCTTGAATCTTTCCCATATCCTTTATTTTCGTCTCTTTAATTCTAGTTGTTCAATTCCCGTTGTTATTGCTTCCGCATTTACTTCTCAAATTCTTACTCTAGTTTGGATTCCCGACCTAGTTGTTATCAAGTGGTATCGGAGCGGTTCTATCAAGATTTCGTTCTTGATAATTCTTGGGATATTTTGAAAAAAAAACAAAAAAAAAACGAAATCCAATTTAAAACAAGAAGAAATACAATTGCTTGCTCTCCATGATATATCTTTTGTATCTAAGTGTTTCCAAAAATTAACAAAGGAAACAAGAAGAGGGGATCCTTGATTTTCTTACTCTTTGTATTCTACATATTTATATTCTTTCCTTTTTGTTCGTGTCTTGTTTCAACCGAGCCTAAATGTTATAGGATTTGGTTCTTTCTTCTTTTAATTGTTCGAAAAACAAAAGAAAATCTGAGTTTTACTTCTGAGAACTACATACAAGTTAGGTTTAACTATAAATCTATAAAGTACTTTGTTCAAAGGTTATTCCGAGAGAAAACAAAAGAATCTAATTTGTGTGATACAATTTTTAAAGATGTCACATACAAGTAGTGATAATGAACGAATGATTCTCCAAGAATCTGAAATCAAAGCAAGGAATGATTTTACTTTGCAAGCCATGCATCAACAACTTGAAAAGTCGAACTTACAGTATATCGAATGGAAGAAAGACAATGGTAAAGTTATTTTTCAAACAAGAGCTAAAGTGATGTGTGATGTCTTAAGTTATACCCGTAGAATAGACAAAGCTTTTGGCTATAACTTAATTAGCACTTATATGGTTGAGAAGTTGAACTTGTCTTGTGTTGAACATTTTGAACCCTACATGTTGAAAGGAGTAAAGGTGGATAAAAGAGTGTTATTGCCATTCTCTATTGGAAGGTATGAGGATGTGATTTGGTGTGATGTCATTCCCATGAATAAATTTCATATCTTGTTGGGAAGGCCATGGTATATCTATAGAAATGCTTCATATAGTATCCAAAAGAATAGATACTCTTTTGAGTTTAATGGGAAGAAATGCATTCTTGGTCCTTTGACTCCCTCACAAATTTGTAAAGATGAAAAGATTGTTAAAGAGAATATGAAAAAATACGAGAGAGAAAAGAATGAGAGTCGTAAGGGAGTGCATGTTGACATTCCAAGAGAGGAAAAAGGAGAGGTTGTCTTGAGTGAAAAGAGTGGGATGTCTAGTGAAGAAAAGTGTGATCTTGAGAAGAAAGAAAAGAGAGAAGGCAATGAGATAAACATAGTCTATGAGGTAGAGAGAGAAAAACATGAGGGATTGAGTGAAGGAAAAGAACTCTTTAGTGAGAGAAAAGAGGCTAAGGGTGAGGAAAACATTAGTCTTGTGATAAAAGCCAAAGAAAGTAGCAAGAAAAAAGTTTCTTTACTTCCTAACCCATTAACTCTTTCCTGTTTTAGTTCTTTTGGTTTTGTGCAGCCACGTGTTGAAATACCTTTTGAAAGGGGTAGTGAGGTGCAAGATATGGTGGCAAAAGATCAAATTGGATTGCAACATGAATTCGGCAATATCAATTCTTTTTGGATCGTGGAAGGATCGAATTCGAGGACGAATTCTTTTCAAGAAGAGGGGAATGATAGCATCCTAGGCAGCTCAATTCTATTCAAGTACAAGGATGAAGCGTTGCAATCTCAAAGAGGACCTTTAACAAGATGTCAAGCTAAAGAATTTCAAAACACAATCATTGGACTTCAAGTGCACATAAAGAAGCCTTTAATTGTAGAGAAAGAGCTCCAGCCCAGAGGAGAAGAATTGTTGAAGTTTTACAATTATTTAGTAGCTCAAATTGAAGTCCAAGAGGAGGAAGATTTGGTCACCCAAATCAGCCCTTGGAGTACACCAAAATGGCTCAAAATGAGCTTAAAAGAAGTCCAAAAGGAGGTACTACAAAAGGAGCCCAATTGGAGTCCAAACAAATGGCCCAAACTAGTTGTTTTAAGACACAAATCTGCCCCAAAGGGTCTTGGCCGCCCCTCACCTAACCAAAGACTTTTCTTAGACTTTAGCAACCACCTACCTTATTGTAATAATTAAGTTTACTATTACAACCACCCCACCTAGTTTTTTAATGTTATTTTAATGCCTTTGTACTCCTATAAATAGGATGTTCTTCTCATTCATAAGACAGATTATTATTGATTGAGTATATCACTTTGAGAGTTCTTTTGAACGTTTGTTACTTGTGCTTTGAGATTTATCTTTCAACCTTTACTAGTTCATAGTTCAAGGTAGTAAGATTACTTCTCTTTTGTGATATCTTTGATTCCTTTGTGGTATTCTTAGAAGGCGATTAATACTAGTATTAATTGTTGTCTCAAGTTACTCGTAAAGTGGTCAAGATCCGAATCTATTGTTTTGATTTGCTTTTTAAGTAAAGGCGTTTGATTTCTTTCATAAATCAAGACGTTGTTACTTTGATCTTGTCAAGGCTATAGAACTCGCGTTCTTGAAAGTTCTTGGAATTCTTTCCTTGAATCTTTCCCATATCCTTTATTTTCATCTCTTTAATTCTAGTTGTTCAATTCCTGTTGTTATTGCTTCCGCATTTACTTCTCAAATTCTTACTCTAGTTTGGATTCCCGACCTAGTTGTTATCAAAGCTATAGTTGAAGGATAATTTGGGCTTCAAGGCTAGAGGTAACTGTTTCTTCTATCCTAACTTGAGGGAATAGGATTGTGTGCTATGTGCTATGTGATTGAGTGCGGTGTATGGGCTGTTGTGACGAGCATCCATACACTGGCATCTAGCATGACCGTGAGTCATTGTTGATACTTGTTGTGAGATATTTTAAAGATGAATTGTTGAACCCTTGTCGGGTTGTCGAATTGTACATTGTTTTCCCTTGCCGGGACTTATTGTGAAGTGAGATATTGTTTTCCTTTGCCGGAACTTTGTTGTGATGAGTATTGTGTCCCTTGCCGGGACAGTTCATGATTGTTGTTTTCATTCTCTACCCTTAACTGTGATTGTTATTTGGGTGAGGAAGAGTGATAATGCACCAAGGGTGATATCGTGCCTTGTTTTACTGTCATTTCACGAAGGTTAATGCCGTGCCTTATTATTGATTATGCACGAAGGTTAATGTCGTGCCTTGTTATTGATTATACACGAAGGATCATTCCGTGCCTTGTGATATTGATTATGCACGAAGGGTAATGTCGTGCCTTGTTATTGAATCATGCACGAAGGATCATGCCGTGCCATGGATGTGAGGATGAGAGTAAAATCACGAAGGGTGATGCCGTGCACTTTATTTTCTTATTTGGTGAGGATGAGAGTACAATCACGAAGGGTGATTCCGTGCAACTATTTGCTACTCCTTGTTTGATATTAACTGTTTTCATTATACTCTGTTTTCGTTGTTCACTTAATAATTGTTGTTAACTGTTGAGTTTCCCTCTTATGATACTTCTTATTGAGTTTGTTACTTGATTATTTCTCGCTATCTTGTGGTGTAAATATATATAGAACTGCACAGGTTTATGTGGGTGCCTGGTCCTAGGCTTGTCACTACTTCGCCGGGATAGGACAGGCACTTACCAGCACATGAGGTCGGATTGTGCTGATACTGCACTTCTGGGAATTTTTGCACAGGTCCAGGTTTTGATCAGGAGCAGCAGCAGTAGAGTGCTGCGTGGGAGTTGAGCATTTCGAGACCGGGGTAGCTTGCAGGCGTCCGCAGGCCCGACGTCTCTTCCACTTATTTATATTATATATTGTCGTCTCATTGTTATGAGACAAATAGATTTATGTTATTTTCCTTCAGACCTTTATGTGTAGTATTCAGTAGTAGTTCGTGAGCTGGTGACTCCACGTCTTGGGTAAAGGATTTCATTAGTGTTTTACCTTGGTATTACTTATTTCTATTTTGAAAGTCTTCCGCACTTATTTAATTAATGTTATTGTTCTTGTTGATAAAAATAAGTATTAAATAATGGTAAAAACAGGAGAATGTTGAATGTAGTGGCTTGCCTAGCTACCACGAGTAGGATCCATCACGATCCCGATTTTTGGGGAAAATCCGGGTCGTGACAAGTTGGTATCGAGCTCTAGGTTACATAGGTCTCACCACTCACGAACAAGCTTAGTAGAGTTTGAGAGGTAGGTACGGAGACGTCCGTACTTGTCCTCCAGAGTCTATTGAGTTAGGAAAGAGTCTCTCATTTGTTCCTTCTTGTCGTGTGATTTGTTCCTCAAATACTGATTGAATTTCTACTCTATCCTTTCGTAGATGGTGATGACACGCGCTTCTTCGTCCGCTGACCAGCAGCCTGAGCCCTAGGCAGCTCTCGTAAGGGACAGGGACCGAGGCCGTACCGTAGGCCATGGTAGGGGCAGAGCTCAGCCCCCGGCAGCTATTCTAGAGGTGGAGACTCATATTGAGATTGGCGAGGAGGTTCCAGTCCCAGCAGCTCCATTGGGCCCAACTCAGGTCCCAGGAGAGGCTTTATTTACCCCGGATCTTCGGGAAGCTCCGGTCAGGATAGCGGGTTTTATGGACAGCGTTGCCAGAGCAGGCTTATTACCAGCTGCACCAGCCGCTTCTCAGGCTAGAGGAGGGGCCCAGACTCCTGTTGCTCGTACTCCGGAGCCAGTAGCTCATCAGCCTCAGGCACCGGTGGTTCAGCCAGATGTGGCCACTCAGTCAGGTACCACAGCTCAGGCCGGAGATGGGGCGGCCATGACTTCTGATTCTTTATGGAGACTTGATCGGTTCTCCGAGTTGTTTACCACTACCTTCAACGGTGCCACATCTGAGGACCCTCAGGATTTCTTATTCAGTTGCCACGAGATTCTGGAATCTTTTGATAGGGGCCAGTCTTCCAGGCCTTTTCATTCCGCCCTTCAGGTTTCACAGGATGGACCAGGTGATCATGGGTTTTGTGAGGAGTATTGAGATCAGCCTCCTATTAGTGCTCAGCCTCTTTAGAGTGTTCGTGGGGGCCATTCGGGTCGTCAGGGTCAGCAGCCCCATCAGCCTAAAAGTTGCTACGGTTGTGGTGACCCAGGTCATCTTTTCAGGTTTTTCCCTCAAGCGACAGGCAACACTCAAGCAGCGGGGCCCTCGTCCCATGATTTAGGCCACAACTGACCCTCAGCCTGCCCAGCCAGCCACAGGCGGGGGTAGAGATCGTAGAGGTGGAGGTCGAGACCATAGAGGGGGAGACTATCCAGCCAGAGGCAGATGTCAGCCAGTGGATGATCGTCCCAGAGATGTAGCTCAGAGGGGAGGTGTTGATCCCCGATTTTATGCCCTACCAGCCAGGCCAGAGGCAGAGGCATCAGATGCCGTGATTACAGGTACCATTCTTGTTTGTGACAGAGGTGCTTCAGTATTATTTGACCCTGGGTCTACATATTCATATGTGTCTTCCTACTTTGCACCGTATCTGGCCGTGCCTAGTTATGTTCTGGATATTCCAGTTTATGTGTCTACACCAGTGGGTGACTCCATTGTAGTTGACCGGGTGAATCGTTCGTGCGTAGTTATTTTTGGGGGTCTTGAGACCCGTGTTGATCTATTGCTATTAGACATGGTGGATTTCGATGACATATTGGGGATGGACTGGTTGTCCCCATACCATGCTATTTTAGATTGTCATGCCAAGACCGTGACTTTAGCCTTGCCAGAATCACCCCGACTAGAGTGGAAAGGTACCTGAAGCCACTCCGTTCGCACTGTTATTACCTATGTTAAGGCTCGACGCATGGTCGAGAAAGGGTGTCTAGCTTATCTGGCTTATGTTCGTGATTCCAGCGCAGAGGTTTCTTCTATTGATTCAGTCCCTATTGTACGGGAGTATCCTGAGGTTTTCCCTTCAGACCTGCCGGGCATGCCACCCGACAGGGATATTGATTTCTGCATTGATCTGCACCGGGCACTCAGCCCATCTCCATTCCACCCTATCGTATGGCCCCGCCGGAGTTAAAGGAGTTAAAGGATCAGTTGCAAGACATTCTAGAAAAGGGCTTTATTAGGCCCAGTGTTTCCCCCTGGGGAGCACCTATGTTGTTTGTGAAGAAAAAGGATGGCTCGATGTCGATGTGTATTGATTACCGGCAATTGAACAAAGTGACGATAAATAACAAGTATCCACTGCCGAGGATTGAAGATTTGTTTGACCAGCTCCAGGGAGCGAGGGTGTTCTCAAAGATAGACTTGAGTCGGGCTACCATCACCTGAATATCAGGGCGGGCTGACATTCCTAAGATAGCCTTTCGCACTAGATATGGGCATTATGAATTCTTGGTCATGTCCTTCGGGTTGACTAATGCCCCAGCAACGTTCATGGGATGAATCAGGTGTTCAGGCCTTATTTGGATCTGTTCGTGATAGTCTTTATAGATGACATCCTGGTATACTCCCCCAGCCATGAAGAGCACGAGCAACACCTCAGAGTGGTTCTTCAGACTCTGAAGGATAATCAACTATATGCCAATATTTGAAATGTGAGTTTTGGTTGAGTTCGGTGGAATTTCTGGGTCATATTGTATCAGTGGAAGGTATTCAAGTAGACCCAAAGAAGATTGAAGCTGTCCAGAATTGGCCTCGACCAACTTCAGTGGCTGAGATCCGGAGTTTCTTGGGGTTAGCAGGTTACTACCGTCGATTTGTAGAGGGGTTTTCTTCTATTGCAGCCCCAATGACCAGGTTGACCCAGAAGGGTGCCCAGTTCCAATGGTCAGATGAGTGTGAGGCGAGCTTTCAGAAGCTCAAGACAGCCTTGACTACAGCACCAGTGCTGATACTACCTATGGGTGCAGGGCCTTATACAGTTTACTGTGATGCGTCTCGTACAGGGCTTGGAGCGGTATTGATGCAGAATGGTAAGGTTATTGCTTATGCTTCGAGGCAGTTGAAGATACATGAGAAGAATTATCCAGTTCATGATCTTGAGTTAGCAGCAATGGTTAATGCCTTAAAGATCTGGAGGCATTATCTATATGGTGTGACATGTGAGGTGTACACTGATCACAAAAGCCTACAGTACTTGTTCAAGCAAAAGGAGTTGAATTTACGACAGCGGAGATGGTTAGAGTTGCTGAAGGACTATGATGTCACTATCATATATCACCCAAGTAAGGCCAATGTGGTGGCCGATGCATTGAGTAGAAAGTCTGCCAGCATGGGTAGTCTCGCATTCATTCCGGTCAGTCAGAGACCATTTGCTCTAGATGTCTAGGCCTTAGCCAACCTGTTTGTGAGACAAGAAATTTCTGAGCCTAGCAGAGTGTTAGCCTGCACGGCCGCTCGTTCATCTCTATTAGAGCGGATCCGTGAGAGGTAATTTGATGATTCTCATTTGCGTGATTTGAGAGATACAGTACAGCGGGGAGGTGCCACGAAGGTAACTCTATATGATGATGGGGTATTGAGATTGCATGGTCGAGTTTGTGTGCCCAATGTTGAGGGGATGCGAGAGTTGATCTTAGCGGAGGCCCATAGTTCGCGGTATTCTATTCACCCGAGTGCCGCGAAGATGTACCGGGATTTACGGCAACACTATTGGTGGCGCAGGATGAAGAAAGATATCGTTGCGTATGTCGCTCGGTGTCTAAATTGTCAGCAGGTGAAATGTGAGCACCAGAGGCCTGGTGGTGTATTCTAGAGAATCAAAATTCCTGAATGGAAATGGGAGCGGATCACTATAGACTTCATTACGGGACTTCCTTTGACTCGGAGGAAATTTGATGCTATTTGGGTATAGGCTGACCAAGTTTACACACTTCATTGCAGTATATGTCTCTTACTCATCGGAGAGGTTAGAAGAGATTTACATCAGGGAGATTGTTTGTCTTCATGGGGTGCCGGTATCTATTATCTCAGATCGCGGTACATAGTTTACCTCACGGTTCTGGAGAGCGGTCCAGCAAGAGTTAGGCACCCAGGTTCAGTTGAGTACAACTTTTCATCCTCAGACAGACGGCCAGTCCGAGAGGACTATTCAGATTCTAGAGGACATGCCCCAAAATGTGTCATTGATTTTGGAGCTCATGGGACCAGTTTCTGCCATTAGCGGAGTTCTCCTACAACAACAACTACGAGTCTAGTATTCAGATGGCCCCATATGAGGCGTTGTATGGTAGGAGATGTCGATCTCCAGTCGGGTGGTTTGAGCCGGGAGAGTCTCGGTTGTTGGGTACGGACTTAGTTTAGGAGGCCTTGGATAAGGTCAAGACTATCCAGGAGAGATTGCGTTCAGCTCAGTCCAGACAAAAGACTTATGCGGATCGTAAGGTTCGAGATGTAGATTTCATGGTTGGTGAGCGGGTATTGCTCCGAGTGTCGCCTATGAAGGGCGCGATGAGGTTCGGGAAGAAGGACAAACTCAGCCCTAGGTATATTGCTCCATTTGAGATTCTGAACCGAGTGGAAGGGGTGGCTTACAGACTAGCTCTGCCGCCTAGCTTATTAGCCGTGCATCCAGTTTTTCATGTATCTATGCTTCGGAGATACCGCGGCGATCCCACACATGTGTTAGACTATAGCACTATCCAATTGGACAATGATTTATCCTACGAGGAAGAGCTGGTGGCCATTCTAGACCGGCAGGTTTGACAGTTGAGGTCAAAGAGCTATCCTTCTGTACGTGTTCAATGGAGAGGTCAGCCTCCTGAGGCATCGACCTGGGAGTCCGAGTCTGATATGCGGAGCAGCTACCCACATTTGTTCCCCGACTCAGGTACTTCCTTCTCTTGTCCATTCGAGGATGAACGATTGTTTTAGAGGTGGAGGATGTGATGACCCAAAGGGTCATCACCTATTTTCCTCACTTGTCCCGCACTTCCGAGGCCTTGAAAACCTCATTCTAGGTTACCTTGATTTACGTGCATGATCCGGGCATGTAGCCGGAAAGTTTTTGTGATAGAATATGTGATTTCTATGAGGAAATTGAAGAAAAATAATATTAATACTGATATAGTTGACTTCGGTCAACATTTTTGGTAAACGGACCCGGACCCGAGATTGGACGGTCCCGAAAAGTCCGTATGAAAATATGGGGCTCGAACATGCGTCCGGAGTCGAATTCTGAGGCCTAGAGCCTAAGTTATGGATTTTTCTGTTAAATTGTTTTTGCTGGAATTATTAAGGGAAAATGAATTAAATGACCTTGGTATCGGGCTCGTATTTTGGTTACGATGCCCGGCATAAGTCGTAAATATTATATATGTGATTTCTACAAAGTTTGGTGACATTTGGATGTCGTTTGATGTGTTTTGAACCTTGAGTTCCAAATTTTAAAGTTATGAAACTAAAAATGATGATAATCATGAACTTGAGGCTTGATTTGATGAAAACGATGTTATATTGGCGATGTGATTGCACGAGCATGTCTATAATATCTTTTTGATGTTGTGTACATGTTTGGTTTGGAGCCCGGGGGGTTCGGGTAAAGATTTGATAGGCCATTGGTTCAATATCTGTAAAATAATACAGCTGGTTTTTCACCTAGCTGGTGTCTTCGCAAATGCGAAGAAATTCTCGCAATTGCGAAGGGGGTAGACCAAGGCTATGTTCGCAAATGCGAAGCCTTGATCTCAATTGCGAAGGAGGACCGGGAATGCTTGGGTTCGCAAATGCGAACCAAACCTCGCAAATGCGAGGCCTTCAATAATTCGCATGGGTTCGCAAATGCGAACATATTGTCGCAAATAAGAAGACCCTGTGTCCCAGCCAAGTTCAGAAATGCGAACCCTGTCTCGCAATTGTGAGAGCCTCAGACCCCAGACCTGTAGTGTTCGCAATTGCGATACCCGCAGCTGTGCAATTTTATACTTAAACGAATTTTTCAGTTCTTTCTTCATTCTTTCAAAAACCCACACACCACACACGAACCCTCAGGAGCAAATTCACTCCAAAGCAATTGTAAGTCACTTTTTACTTAATTCTTTCAATTCCTAACCACATTAAACATGTTTTTCAATAGAAATCAAAGGGTTTTATGGTAGAAATTCTTGTTTTTGGGTAGAACATAGGGTTTTCATGAATTGGGTAATTGGATCTCGAATTGAAGTCCGATTTTGAAACAAACCATATATTTGAACTCGTGAAGGAATGGGCAACCAGATTTTGGTCCGAACCCCAAGTTCTGACCATGTGGGGCCAGGGGCATTTTGGGAAGTTTTGGGGTAAACTTTGAGAAAACCATTTTAAAGCATTCAAACTAAGTTATTTAGTATTTATTAATGTTGTGGAATCAATTGTGACTAGATTCGAGCAAGTTGAAAGCGGAAATTCGGGGTAAAGCTATAGTTGAAGGATAATTTGGGCTTCAAGGTAGAGGTAAGTGTTTGTTCTATCCTAGCTTGAGGGAATAGGATTATGTGCAATGTGATCGAGTGCGGTGTATGGGCTATGGTGATAAGCATCCATACACTGGCGTCTAGCATGACCGTGAGTCGTTGTTAATACTTGTTGTGAGATATTTTAAAGATGAATTGTTGAACCCTTGCCGTGTTGTGGAATTGTACATTGTTTTCCCTTGCCGGGAGTTATTGTGAAGTGAAATATTGTTTTCCCTTGCCGGAACTTTGTTCAGATGAGTATTGTGTCCCTTGCCGGATGGTTCATGATTGTTGTTTTCATTCTCTACCCTTAACTGTGATTGTTATTTGGGTGAGGAAGAGTGATAATGCACGAAGGGTGATGTCGTGCCTTGTTTTACTGTCATCGCACGAAGGTTAATGTCGTGCCTTATTATTGATTATGCATGAAGGTTAATGCTGTGCCTTGTTATTGATTATGCACGAAGGATCATTTTGTGCCTTGTGATATTGATTATGCACGAAGGGTAATGTCGTGCCTTGTTATTGAACCATGTACGAAGGATCATGTCGTGCCATGGATGTGAGGATGAGAGTAAGAGCACGAAGGGTGATGTCGTGCACTTTATTTGCTTATTTGGTGAGGATGAGAGTAAAAGCACGAAGGGTGATGACGTGCAACTATTTGCTACTCCTTGTTTGATATTAACTGTTTCCATTAGACTGTGTTTTCCATTGTTGACTTAATAATTGTTGTTAACTGTTGAGTTTCCCTCTTATGATACTTCTTGTTGAGTTTGTTACTTGATTATTTCTCGCTATCTTGTGGTGTACATATATATAGAACTGCACAGGTTTATGTGGGTGTCTGGTCCTAGGCTTGTCACTACTTCGCCGGGATAGGCCAGGCACTTACCAGCACATGGGGTCGGATTGTGCTGATACTGCACTTCTGTGCATTTTTGCACAGGTCCAGGTTTTGATCAGGAGCAGCAGCAGTAGAGTCTTGCGTGGGAGTTGAGCATTTCGAGACCGAGGTAGCTTGCAGGCGTCCGTAGGCCCGACATCTCTTCCACTTATTTATATTATTTGTTTCGTCTCATTGTTCCGAGACAAACAGATTTATGTTATTATCCTTCAGACCTTTATGTGTAGTATTCAGTATTAGTTCGTGAGCTTGTGACTCCACGTCTTGGGTAGAGGATTTCATTAGTGTTTTACCTTGGTATTACTTATTTCTATTTTGAAAGTCTTCCGCACTTATTTAATTAATGTTATTGTTCTTGTTGATAAAAATGAGTATGAAATAATGGTAAAAATAGGAGAATGTTGAATGTAGTGGCTTGCCTAGCAACCACGAGTAGGCGCAACCACGATCCCGATGTTGGGGAAAATCAGGGTCGTGACATCCGGAGCCGGGAAGACCTTTGATCTTATATTTGATAGTGCTTGACAACTCCTTTGGCTGTGTACTGGGGCAGCACAATGAGACTGGAAAGAAAGAGCAAGCTATATATTACCTTAGTAATAAATTCACTTCATACGAGGTAAAATATACTAAGTTAGAGAGAACATGTTGTGCATTGACCTGCGTGGCCCAGAAATTGAAGCACTATTTGTCAGCATACATTATATAGCTGATATCGCGGTTAGACCCTCTAAAGTCTATATTCTAGAAGAGTCTATATTCTAGAAGCCCATGCCTACGGGGAGACTTGCTAAATGGCAGATTCTACTCACAGAATTTGACATCATTTATGTAACACGTACGGCAATGAAGGCACAAGCAGTTGCAGATCACTTAGCAGAAAATAAAGTGGATGATAAATATGAGCCACTAAAGACATACTTTCCGGACGAGGAGGCAATGAATGTCGAAGAAATGGAACAAAGTGATAAGCCAGGATGAAAGATGTACTTCGACGGAGCCGTCAATAGTAAAGGAGTTGGGATTGGAGTAGTGCTTATTTCAGAAACGGGTCAACACTATCCCGTTACCGCTCAGCTTCAATTTTTCTGTACCAACAATATGGCCGAGTATGAGGCGTGTATATTGGGATTAATGATGGCAATAGATATGGGTGTTCATGAGATTTTGGTCATGGGCAACTCGGATCTTTTGATACATCAAATTTAGGGAGAATGGGAGACAAGAGATTTGAAATTGATACCTTATCGGCATTGTCTACATGAACTATCCCAAGGATTCCAATCCATAGAGTTCAAACATATCCCATGAATGCACAATGAAGTGGCAGATGCTCTGGCCACACTATCCTCTATGTTACATCATTCGGATAAAGCCTATATAGATCCACTCCAAATACAGGTGTATGATCAGAATGCCTACTGTTTTGCTGTGGAAGGAGAGTTAGATGGGGAACCTTGGTATCACGATATCAAGGAATACTTGAAGACAGGAAAATACCCAGAACAAGCCACCGGAGATCAGAAGAGAGCTGTAAGACGCTTAGCGAATGGCTTTTTCCTCGGTGGAGGAATTATATATAAAAGAACACTAGACTTGGGCTTACTGAGATGTGTGGATGCGAAACAAGCTGATATGATTATGACTGAGGTTCACGCTGGAGCTTGCGGACCTCATATGAGCGGATATATCTTAGCAAAGAAGATTTTTAGAGCAGGATATTATTGGCTCACCATGGAGCGGGACTGTATCAGATATGTGAAGAAATGCCACCAATGCCAAGTACATGGAGATTTAATTCATTCACCACCTTATGAACTACATATGATGTCTGCACCTTGGTCATTTGTCGCCTGGGGCATGGATGTTATCGGACCAATAGAGCCTGCAGCTTCTAATGGACATAGATTCATCTTGGTCGCGATTGACTACTTTACTAAGTTGGTGGAGGCAAAGACATTCAAGGTGGTGATGAAGAAAGCCGTGGTGGATTTCGTGCATGAAAATATTATATGCCGATATGGAATTCCCAAAGTAATTATCACAGACAACGGGGCAAATCTGAACAGTCACCTCATGGTGGAAGCATGTCAAAGATTTAAGATCATGCATCGTAACTCTACACCTTACAGGCCAAAGGCAAATGGAGTAGTAGAAGCTGCAAATAAGAACATAAAGAAGATCCTTCTAGACAATGGAATGAGAAGCTGCCTTTCGCTCTTATGGGTTATCGCACAATAGTACGTACTTCTATCGGCGCCACGCCCTATTCATTGGTGTATGGGACAGAGGTTGTCATACCCGCAGAAATCGAGATACCATCGCTTCGAATCATAGCTGAAGCTAAGATTGATGGCGATGAATGGTTAAAACCCCGATTGGAACAATTAAATCAGATCGATGAGAAGAGGTTAGCTACGGTTTGTCATGGGCAATTACATCAACAAAGAATGGCCAGAGCATACAATAAGAAGGTGCGTCCTCGGAAGTTTGAAGTTGAACAACTGGTATTGAGGCGTATCTTACCGCATTAGGCTGAAGCAAAAGGCAAATACGCGCCAAACTGGCAAGGACCATTTGTGGTATCACGGATGTTGTCTAATGGAGCACTATATCTGACAGATGTTAAAGGGAAATGCGTAGAGACTGATATCAATTCAGATGCAGTCAAAATATACTATGTATGATTCCTTTTCATTTGTATAATTGTATTTTGTTGTGATCTTGGAATTGAAATAAAGGCATTTTATTCTCTATCTAAACACTTTAATCCATTGACATCCCCTTTGCGTCGTGTTCGATCTATTCTTTCATACCCCTCTCTCAGAATCGCTTATGATACAAAAGAAAAGTAGAAAATGAAAAATGAGAATGAAAAAAAAAGCAAAATGCAAGCAAAAGAAAAGACAAAGAAATCGGGAAAAGTCAGACGAAACCACGAATTATTGGCGTAGTCCGAACTACGTTTTGACTTGATCCCAAAAGGGTATGTAGGCAGCCTCATTGAGGTTCAGTCACAATAAAGAAAAATCCAAAAAATCCCCCACATATCGGAACTGGGGCAGAAGTTATGTTTTATAATTCCGAGAGTTGTAAATATGTTTGAAACCCTCGTAAACTTTAGAGCCTTTATATCCTGCTTTCTTAATCCATCCAAAAGCCACATTACGATCCAAAGAAAGACCTTCTAATCAATTTCAAGAAAATAACAAATACAATGAGAATAAAGGAAGAACGGGGCACGGACAACACCGGTGGTTCAGAAAAACAAAAGACAAAAGAAAATATATAAAAAAGAAAAATGAGAGAGTCTCATCGGTGAAAACATTAATCGGCACTGTGAGGCGACCGTGAGGCTAAGAGAAATAAAATGAGAGAATCTTGTCAGTGAAAACCTTTACCGGCACTGCAAGGCGATTGTGAGGTTGAGATAAATAAATGAGAGAGTCTTATTGGTGAAAACCTTTCACAGCACCATAAGGCGATCGCGAGGTGTGTTTTAGAAAAGAGAAGCAACAAAAATAGAATCGGTTTGGGTTGGAAGAAAGTTGGAGTGAGAATAATGGATTGGACGAACTGGGTCGGAGTTTAAATAAATGGCATGGTCAACGGAATCAGCCAATATACCCAGATAAGTTCTATCACTTCTCCAAAGCACCCCCACCCCTTTCGAAAATTCATTTGTTTCTGCATTTCATTGTTTGTCCTTTGAAACCTAACTACCAGCTTCTGATGATAAGAGCTGAAATAACATTGGATTACAAAAGAAAGAAAAGAAAATGAGTTGAAAAGAAATAAAGAAGGGTGGCAATCAGGGCTGAAAGAAAAGAAAACAAAAGGTGAAAAGCAAGAAAATACAAAAAGATATTTGCAAAAGGTAGTCAACTGAAAGACCGCGCAGCAGGAAAAATACAAAAAAAAAAGGAAAGCAATAAAAGGAAGGAGCAGCAGATACCAGTTGCCAGCAGTTTATAACTAATAAGATTTTGTTTTTGTGATTTAAACAGGAACAAATCGTCACTAATCACTTTAAAGTGAATGTGACCAATGTGAAAAGAAAGAAAACATAAAAAGAAGTTCAGCAATAAATGGAGGAATCCATAGAGGAGGAAATACTAAATCAAGAAAATACCAAAAATAACAAGGAGGTATCATCTTTCAAATTCACACCCCAGTTATCAAATTGATGGAATACTTTTCTGCATTCGCATTTCATGCATCAGGCACCCACCTGGATAACAAGGGAATACTTTTCTACATTCGCATTTCATGCATCAGGCGCCCACATGGATAATAAGGGAATAATTTTCTACATTCGCATTTCATGCATCAGGCACCCACCTGGATAATAAGGGAATATTTTTCTGCATTCACATTTCATGCATCAGGCGTTCACCTGGATAACAAGGGAATATTTTTCTGCATTCGCATTCCATGCATCAGGCGCATGCATCAGGCGCCCACCAGGATAACAAGGGAATATTTTTCTGCATTCGCATTTCATGCAAAAGGCGCCCACCTGGATAACAAGGGAATACTTTTCTGCATTCGCATTTCATGCATTGGGCGCCTACCTGGATAACAAGGGAATACTTTTCTACATTCGCATTTCATGCATCAGGCGCCCACCTGGATAACAAGGGAATACTTTTATGCATTCGCATTACCTGCATCAGGCGCCCACCTGGATAACAAGGGAATACTTTTCTGCATTCGCATTTCATGCATCAGGCGCCCACCTGGATAGCAAGGGAATACTTTTCTGCATTCGCATTTCATGCATCAGGCGCCCACCTGTATAACAAGGGAATACATTTTTGTAATTTTAATTTCTGTTCAGGCGCCCACCTGTATAACAAGGGAATACATTTCTGCAATTTTAATTTCTGTTCAGGCGCCCACCTGTATAACACGGGAATACATTTCTGCAATTTTAATTTCTGTTCAGGCGGCCACCTATATAATTGTATAACAAGGGAATACATTTCTGCAATTTTAATTTTTGTTCAGGCTCCCACCTGTATAACAAGGGAATACATATATCTGCAATTTTTTTGTTTGTGTTAGCTAACATGTGTTAGCTAACATGAAATGCCTACACTAGGGTAGAAGAAAAAAGTTTGTTGTTTTCTTTTGTTTTGTTTTGAGCAGGTATCAGTTTGAAGGCGAGAAGTATCATCGAAAATCAAAAAGAAAGGAAGGAAGGAAAGAAAAATCAACAACAAAAAAAAAAAGACAGCCGCACAGAAAATCAAGGAAAAAGAGACAAAGAAGAATAAAGAGACAAGAAGTTAGATAGGAACAATTGTAACTCGTAGAGTTATAGCTTAGAATAGCTTCTTCATTTTACATTTTACCCCCTAGTGTAATAAGGAGTAGGTCAGTAAGTCCTAACAGTGTCAATGCAATAGTAAGTCTGGTAGTTTTAAACTACCAGACCTTCCCGAACTACACTGACCTGATTCCTGTTTAGCCCAGGATATGTAGGCAACCTCTGAGGAAAGGTGCGGTCAAAAGGTTTTCAAAAAATGCTTCTCACAGAATATGCCAGTGGGCAAAAATCTCTCATTACTGCTCACTTGTCCTTGCACTGAAACTCTTCGTGTTCCCGAGCAAAGAGGGGCAGCTGTGAGCACGTGATTTTTGCCCTAAGCAATAAATTCCAAAATTAAAATAAATAATATTTTTGGGTGAAATTACATGTTTTGATTGAAATTAGATGCATTTGTGTGATTGAATAATTAGAGATTAAAATTAGAAAAAAAAGGTTAAATACATGCATTTTAAATTAAGTAGTTAAAAAAGAAAATTAACAAAAAGAGCATTAATAGCGGAAATTAAGGAAACATTAGTAGAAAATTGTCAAAAAGTATCAGAAAATTAGTGGAAGTAGGAAATTGAATAATTGAAAATAATATAAAAAAAAGAAAATTGAAATACAAAAGGAAAATACCACAAAAACAATTAAAAATACAAAGAAATTACAAGAAAAAACAAAAAGAAAAGGAAATTGGGCCAAATGTAAACCCAATACACATCTGGCCCAAAACATTTGGAGACCGGTCCAGTTCTTTTGAAATAAAATGATCTCAGCCGTCCATTATACCAAATCCAATAGCTGAGACCTTTGACCGGAATTAATTAATTAACTAAATCCAAGATCAAATCTGGGTCGTTCATACTTTGAGATCTAACGGACATGAATTGGTCTCTCATTTAAATGAGACGGTGTCGTTTGCAGAATTCAATCCTGTTTTGATTGAAATTAGATGCATTTGTGTGATTGAATAATTAGAGATTAAAATTAGAAAAAAAAGGTTAAATACATGCATTTTAAATTAAGTAGTTAAAAAAGAAAATTAACAAAAAGAGCATTAATAGCGGAAATTAAGGAAACATTAGTAGAAAATTGTCAAAAAGTATCAGAAAATTAGTGGAAGTAGGAAATTGAATAATTGAAAATAATATAAAAAAAAGAAAATTGAAATACAAAAGGAAAATACCACAAAAACAATTAAAAATACAAAGAAATTACAAGAAAAAACAAAAAGAAAAGGAAATTGGGCCAAATGTAAACCCAATACACATCTGGCCCAAAACATTTGGAGACCGGTCCAGTTCTTTTGAAATAAAATGATCTCAGCCGTCCATTATACCAAATCCAATAGCTGAGACCTTTGACCGGAATTAATTAATTAACTAAATCCAAGATCAAATCTGGGTCGTTCATACTTTGAGATCTAACGGACATGAATTGGTCTCTCATTTAAATGAGACGGTGTCGTTTGCAGAATTCAATCCTGGACATTTATCTCACTTGATCTAACGGCCAGGAATTCATCAGTGGCCACGAGTATATATAGGTTCGGTCTCTTCAGAGACCGGCCATTTCTTAATGTCCTAAACCCTAGCCGCCCATTCCTTCTTCTTCATCTCCCTCTTCTCACCACTGGCCATGGAGACTGGCCGTTTCTCATGGCCATCTCCGGCCAACCCTAACCCCAAAAACCCTCATCTTCTTTTTCTCTACCACAAGCCACCATTAAAACCCCAAGAAACCATAGAAAACCCTAGCTTCTTGAAACTCCGGTCATCGAAGTTCATCTCCGGTGACCAAACCTATGAGAACGACTCCCAGATTAGCACCACATAACCCTCATCCCCTGATCTATCACCCCTTACAAACCTTTTCCCTTGAATATCACCCCAGCTCCTCGAATCTTTAAAAGAAAGTCGCTGGAACCCTAACTCTAGCGACTCAAACAAACCACCACCCAAAAATCCCACCTTTTCCACCTTTAACACCCATCCCCAAACAAAAGACTTCAAAGCTAAAGTCTTGGATCTGAAAGAAGAAACCAGAAAAAAAAAATAAGAAAAGAAAAGAAAAAAAAACTGGAAAAAGGAAAAAGAAGAAAAGAAAAAGAAATAAGGAAGCTCAGGAGTAAAATCTTGCAAGCTAAGTCATTTTTTCCCTCTTTCTTGTTTATTTTTCTGTGATTTTTGTTTGTCTTTGTTTGATTCTTTATTTCCAGTATGTTTTTAGTATGTTAGCCGTTTAAACAACTACATGATAGATTAAGGTTTTCGTCTTTGAAAAAATCCCTGTTTATTCTATTTTTCTGTTAAGATCTGTCTTTCTTTGATTAATCCTTCTTCATCTTCATGTCTATTACCATGTCTTTTACTTAGATTTTCTTCTTTAGACGTAGGAATCACTGCATGTTTAGATTAGTTCTTATCTTCTAGAAATTTCTGTTACTCTGTTTAAGCCATGCTTTCATTTGAAGCTTCTTTTATAAGTTTTACCCATCTGTGCTTGGTCAAGAACATGTAAACATGATTAGGGTTTTCAGTAGCCTTTTGAACATAAGAAAGATCTGACTATGCCAGCTTCATGTTTGATTGATACACTGTGTTGTGAAATCTGGATTATAAGTCTTTAATTGAAAGTCAACAATATTCAACTTCTTCTATGAGTTTTGGTTAATTGATAAGTAAATCTGATTTCATGGCTATGTATGCAATATGGTATGAAAAGGGCTATGTTTGCAACAATTTTGTGTTAGTTGATTACTGTTAATACCTAATATGCTTAGGTGGAATTGGTTATAGCTGCAGTAGTGTAATAACATGAAAAGTGGCTAATTGTGAAAACATGCCTTAAGTAGTTTAAAATTGGTTAAAATTGAAAACCACAAAAAAGAGCTCACAAGTGGAATGAATAATAAAGAGTGGTCAGTCTTGCAACTGACCAACTCTAACAATTTTGAAACACTGGCTAAGTGTTAAATAATCCAAGTGTGTAATAAAATTGACTTAAGTCTAATAGGCTAGGTTTGCAAGGTCCAAATTAACCCATGTTCACTAGTTAGCTAGACTTGCAAAAGCCTTAGCTAGCCTGTGTTTACTAATGGTCCCAAAATTGCAAGGCAAAGTCCAAACTTTGGATTGGCCGAGTCTTAAATAAGTTAGTTCTAAATAATTAAGCAGACTAGTCCTGCAAAGTAGCTTCAATAACAAATAATGAAACAAATGTGGTTAAAATTGAAATGAATTGAAGTTTAATCTAGCTAGGTCTTAAAGACTGATGTAAACACTGGCCAGTAATTAAATAAGAACTGAAAATAGAAAAACCTGACCTGGATAGGTCGGGTAAATAGTGAATGCCCTTAAAGGCATATAGGGAATATAAAATGGCAAAGTTGTGGATTTAATAGAGCCTATAGGGACACTAAAGACATTTAGGCTCATGTTTTCTGCAATATTGCACAAGATTAAGGGCACATTGGTTCTAAATAAAAGGTAACTTAGTAAATAACACTAACAAGCAGGGGCACACTAGTAAAAGCCCCAAAAAGAAATCAAATAGAACCTTCCAGCACATGCTGGAAGGCATTTCATAACAGAAAATGGGACTAAAGTGTAAGAATTGGTAAAAACGGAGGGGAGGGAACTAGAATTACTTTCTAGCTTTTCCCCTCAAAATTTTCACCATCTCCCACCTATAAATACCCCCATTTAGAGCCTGTTTAAGGGCTGGATTTTGGAAATCAAAATTTTCAGAAAAAACTTCATACACTATATCGTAGATAGCTGCCTGGGTTTTCTGTGTGAAGTTCATATTGAAAGCTGGGTGGATTTCTGCTTTTGATTGGGTCTCTATTACTTTGTTGTTGTGTTAAGATTCAATTGCTCATTGGGATTCATTCTAGCTTACTGTTGGATTGCCTGTGTTGATTCTAATCGCTATACCTATTCCTTCACTTAGAACTCATCGAATCTCTTTGCTGAATCAGGTACACATCCTCATTCGAGCTATGTAATTTAAAGCTATTATGATGAAATGAAGAGCTTGATGCGAGTTCAAAGCTTATTGTCATTCTACATTTCTGTTTTTTTTGTAGCTGTTTAAACAATTGAATCTTTAATTCATTAGGAGATTGTGTATATATAAAGAAGCTCGAAAGAAACAATGTAATAAGTAGTAAGTAAAGATAATGTAGTTATAGTAGCTAAAATCACTTAGTTAAAATAGGCTAAACCGTAAAACTAGTCTAATCAGTTTCGAAATTAGGCCTATAGCACTAAATTCGTAACATTGATTTCAATCAACCACGAGATAGCTTAATCTGACACTTGTTAGTTAGGGCTAAACAAGTTTTAAAAATGGCTGTAACAACAAAAACAAAACAGTAGTTTAGTTAAGAATGATTTCTACTATATCAAATGAACCTGACTCATAGTAAACTCAGTGACAAAATATAACTGTGCATCTGCAAATGAGCTGCCTTAGTTTAAGTAAATGAATATTGTGTATAAGTAAATGAATCATTTAGTTTAGTCTTGTTTGGTATAGTTAGATAACCTTCTGCAGTTTATTTGATAAATAATCTGGATCATAGTATGAATTAGCTATTGAAGAACAAAGTGAAAGTAGTTTTGTTAATTAGACAATTGTGATTGAGAACTGATATTGTTAGTTTTTGTACAGTAATTTTCTCTTAATGAATAAAGTATACTTTGGAATTTAATCCTTTTGATTTCAAGTGCATGTTCATAATATGAGTTTTCAGTTTCTGTTTTCATTCTCTTTGTTTCGTTTTGGTCTGGGCCTAATGTATGATGCAGGCCTGGCTTGTGTTCGAATATCAGTTCGGGTTTTGAACGAAAGCCTCAACGTAATCTAGGTTATCGAGACCCAGATGTCAACAACAATCTGCTGAATACAAACCCAGAAGTCCAGGCCCAGTAATAACAAAAATAATAAGGCCTGGACTCATTTTCTGGAAATGTAAGGCAATTAAATTGGTTAAGGGAAAACAGTGGTAGAAAATATAGATATACATTAAGTGTGGACTGTAAAAAAAGAATGGGATGAGCCTCGCATAGCAACGAAAAATAGCAGGGCCCCTATATAAACAAATAATGAATACAGTAATAGACTCGGGAAGGTTGATAGCAAATTCCACAATCGTTCCCAAAGATTTAAAGCCGTTAGATGATTATTAGGCACGATTTAATAAATATACCTTCCTTAATACGAGTGTGCACTTGGTGTGACTCAAATCATAAATCCCGGCGAAGCCGAAATGTATTAAAGGTCGCAGGTGTACTGGTTGCGGTGTGACTCGAAATACATTTTTTGCGACGTCGCAATACGTAAAATATTAAAGCTTGAAATGTGTACATATTGTAAAAGGCATATAATAAGTCATATAAAATCAAGAATGACAGTTGAGCGACCGTGCTAAAACCACGGAGTCCGGGAGTGCCTAACACCTTCTCCCGGGTTAACAAAATTCCTTACCCAGGTTTCTAGTTTCTCGGATATAATACAGAGTCAATTTCCTCGGATTCAGGATTAACCGGTGACTTGGGACACCATTATCTTCCCAAGTGGCGACTCAGAAGATTAAATAAAATCCCGGACCGATTGTCCTTTATTTGGAAAAACTCCTTACTCTTTGTTATTATATCCTTCTCGGGTATTTGAACATTGAGGTATACCATATTCTCTTAATTGGGAACTTTTTAAAAGGTCGGGGTAGTAAAAAGGGAGGTGTGACACAACTCATTTAGAATCAGGTTCATCTACAAAATCCTATCAATGTTCAAGCAAGCTGTATTGTGCAATTTAAGGCATATCCTAGAATCTACAATCAAGCTTAGATCATACATTCTCAAGTTCATTTTAGTTTTGCTAATGTGCATACTTGGGGTTACATGTTAACCTTTGCCCTCTAATCCTAAAAGAAATAGAAAAATCAACCTAACCCGGTTCAATAAAAATCCTTGGAAAAGAACCGTGGTCAAAAGAAAAACCAAAGGGGAGGTGATACACTACCTAAAAAATAAAAGAAAGAAAAAATTCCTACATGGACTACTTCCCTCAAGAGTACTTGTCCAAATAGTCCGTCATCAGGAAGAGTCCTCTACTCATATTTTTGGATTTTTCAAGTTTTTTATTTTTTTTGTTTTTATTCCGACTTAGACCCTTAAGAGACCCGTCGCCAAGTGTCCATCATCGGGCCAAGCCAACTAATATAATTTACAACTACTACTACTATATATAATATACAATACAAGATAAGTCTCTCACCCAATACTTAAAATCATGCCATGTCCTCATGGCATAATAATCAATGTACAACACAGAAGGGTGAGAAAAACTTACCTAGGACCTACACCGTGTCTTCCAACTTTATCACTTTCTTTTTCACCCTATCCTTTATATTCGGGTTCAGCCTTCCTCTGCGTTTACTGGAAGGTTTGTGCCCCTCTTTGCGGAAAAATGTGTTTATGCAGTATGCGGGGTTGATCCCTTTTGTGTCTGCCATGGTGCGACCAATGGCAGTTTTACATTACTTGAGTACCTGTATAAGCCTTTGATCCTGCACATCTAGCAAACCAGATGAGATAATAACAGGTAAAGTGGAGTTAGGGCCTAGAAATTCATACCCGAGATGGGCTGGTAGTGGCTTAAGTTCCAGCTTCGGTGGCTCCTCAATGGATGGTTTTGCTGGAGGGGTATCTCTCTTTTCTAAGTGTAGAGCTTCAAACTCCAACTCTTTATCCCAAAACCCCTTGCCTTCCAGAGATAGCACCCATTCTGCCAGACTTTCACCATTTACCTCTTCTAAGTTCATTAGGCATGCCTGAAGTGGATCTTCAGTGGTCAATTCTACATCATCTGTCTCCACTATCACATCTACCGTATCAATGAGAGAGCAATTCGCGAACTCACTAGGGCGCCTCATGGATTTTTGCACATTGAATATGATCTCCTTATCATTTGGCCTCATCTTGAGCTCCCCAGTCTCACAATCAATTAATGCTCTCCCTGTGGATAGGAATGGTTTCCCTAAGATTATAGGAATATCCTCGTCCACTTTGCAGTCCAGTATCACAACATCGGTGGGAAACACAAACTTCCCCACCTGAATGAGTACATCATCCAATATACCGAATGGACGTTTAACTGTCTTGTCTGCAAGTTGTAATAACATGGAAGTATGCCTGGATCTCCCAATGCCTAGCCTCTTATAAATCACCAAGGGCATAAGATTTATGCTTGCCCCCAAATCACACAATGCCTTCGTAAAGGCAAAGTTTCCTATAGTGCATGGAATGGTGAAGCTACCTGGGTCAGATAGCTTCTCAGTAATGGGTCTAGAGACCACTGCACTACATGTCTGTGTAAGAATCACAGTGGCCAAGTCTTGGAAATCAAATTTCCGCGACATCAGATCTTTCATCATCTTAGCATACCCAGGCATGTCTTTCAAAGCTTTAATTAAAGGAATGTTTACCTGGATTTGCTTGAGCATATCGAAGAACCTTTTGTATTGCTCATCTTTCTGGTGCTTGGCCAACCTTTGGGGGAATGGTGCTGGAGGCATCTTCTTCCCAATCACTTGGGACTTTTCTTTCTCTATCACCTGCTCCTCCATCGGGTGCTCTACCGGTTCAGCTACTTTCTCTGTTCCCTGCTGCACATCTTTATTTTCAGCTACTGGCTAGACTGTAACTTCTATCAACCCGGTGGAATCATCCAGTTCAATGGGTACTGGAGTGAGTGTCTTAGCCTGCAAATTTCTTCTCTCTCTTTCCTGCTCAACATCAAGATCTCTTCCACTTCTCAAATTAACTACCATCAACTGCTTTGGGATTTGATCCTTTGGGTTTGTTTGTGTATCTGCAAGTAATGTCCCTTGAGGATGATTGTTAAGTGACATAGCAATATGGGCCACCTGTACTTCAATATTCTTGATAGCTGCGTCATGTGCATCAATCCTTTCATTGGTTTTGGCATGTCACCCAATTACCTGCTGCATCATAGCTTTCAACTCTGCGAACCCATCGACATGTCTACCCCCATGTTGTGGTGGAGGTGGATGATACCTCTGCTGCTGATTGTTGAAATTTTGAGGTCTAGGATATGGAGCCATGTTGTATGGTGGCCTCATACTTGCCGCATTAAATTATGGCTGAGGAGGTCTGTACTGTTGTGGAGCCTGCTGACCCCAATTTGGTTACCCTATCGCTGCCCTCCATAATTAGCCACATAATTCATGTCTTCATGCTTATGATGATGTTCTTGGTCTGCAGCCCATGGATTACCTATGGTTGGATAATGCAAGATGTGCATAAACCACCATTGGTAGTGTCTACAATATGAACTTGCTGCTTGACCCCAGATTCTTCCACCTTCTTTGTCAAGATGATCATTTGTGTCAGTAAAGTTGCCACGTTCTCCTCTAGAGTGTTGGAAGGATTAAGAGGTACAGAGTGTACCACTGGAGTGATAGGAGCATTCCTGGTCGTCCACCCAGAGTTTTGAGCCACTTGTCAAGCAAATTTTGGCCTTCTCTCCAAGTCTTGCTTAGAAAAGCCCCACCTGCTGAGGCATCTACTATATTATTCATACTGTCTGAAAGCCTCATGTAGAACCTTTGACCCAACATCTACTCAGGAACCCCATGGTAAGGACACATAACCAGTATACCTTTGAATCTGCACCAAGTTTCATGTAATGTCTCCATTGGTTTCTGCTTGAAGCTCACAATCTCATCAATTTGTCGAGCTGTCTTGTTAGGTGGATGAAACTTGTTGTGGAATTGCTTGACTAACTCATCCCATGTTGCAATAGAGTTTATGGGGAGTGAGTTTAGCCATACCTGCGCAGCCCCTGTAACTGAGAACGGAAATAGCAATAGTCTAATGGCTTCCGATATCACATTTGGTTGCCTCTGTGTCTTGCATATAGAGAGAAAGTTCTTCAGGTGTTGTTGTGGATCTTCAACCTGAGTCCCAGAGAATAATCCCTTATTTTGCAAAAAATGTAGCATGTTGTTAGTAATCTGGAAAGACTCAGCTTGAATCGATGGCACAATAATGGCAGTTGGCAAATTATCCGTTGTTGGTTGTGCCCAGGCAAATAATGCACCTTCCTGCGCCTCCTGTGCGTTCAACCCAGCTTGCTGGTTTGGGTCGTTCACGTCTCCCATGTCAAAATCTAGTTTAATTGGTTACTGAGATTGCTGAAGTTGTTTGATTGCCCTGTTACGTGCCCAGAAAGTTTGCTCTGGGTCTGAGAGTCCTTCAATTTGTTTTCCAGTCCTTGCAGATTTTCTAGGCATGCACCTGAGTACCCAATTCAACAACCGTCAAAAATTTCAATGCAAAGTGTAGAAAGAACCTGACTACACAAGAATCTTGTAGTTCTGTCAATGGCAATTGATAATTCCGTTAGGTCCCCGGCAACGGCGCCATAATTGGTTCACGTCCAAGCAACGTTCGTAGTCAATATAATCCGGCCAATTAAGTCTAGAGTCGATCCCACAGGGAATTAACCTATCAACTGCTACTTCCAAAACCCAATAACACTTCTGAAGTAGCTTCCCAAACTTTAAGTATATTTTTGTGGATGTTTTTGAACAACTAACTTTTTGCAAGAATTAAAGACTCAAATGAAAGAATTGAATGTTGGGTAAAGAATAAAGCGAAAGACTAAGGTATTGATTTCACCTATTGATGGAATGCCTTCTGTTTGTGCTCATACAAATTGTCAATATTATTCTATCAATCATGAACGCTATTTTTACTGTAATTCTCTCCTGAGCAACTACAATATTTTACCAGTACACTCTCCCGAGCTACCCTAGCTAGCTTTAATTTGAACAGTTCACTTTAGATTGCACTGAAGGCTTCGTTATTCCTAATCCCACCTTTACACCTAAAATTATAGATTTCTCTAATAATATAGGTATGGTGTTGTTCAACAATATACCTAAATATGCACTCTTTTCCAAGTTATCCACACTAAATAGGCACAGCTAATTGGGAACCTACCAATTAACTACAACAAGAACGAAGTTGAACAAATAGAAATCTAGCTGACAATTTGTGATCACATAACCCAGAAGTTCATCACTCAATAGGTTCCACCAAAACCTTAGATAAAGAATTAGCTACTTATAATGAAAGAAACAAGAATAATAATTGAATTCATAATCAAAGATTCAATGTAAAAGAAATAAAGATATTGAGAGAGTTCTCTCTTACGAGTTTTCTTGAATAAGTAGTAAATAATACAATACTTGCCTCTCTTGGGCGAATCCTATCATTATATAGAGGGTTTAGATAAAACAATTTGAGGTTTTACAAGTTTAGCTTACAAATTTTCGGCCTCGCCCGCGGTCCGTCCGCGGTCGCAGATGGACCACGAAAAATTCACTCCTCTGAACTTCAAAATCTTCTGCAGGCCTCTTCTACCGCGGTGAAACCGCGGTATTTCACCCTGTTCCATTTGGAATTTGGAAAAACCCTAAACATGAAAGTTGTATCCCTATGAGTTAGCTTTCCAACCATATATTATGGAGCCAAAACGGAGATCTGAGCATAACGTTATGTCTAATTTACTAGAAAGTGCGCAATAATAGACGGTTTTCCCAGAACCAATTCCTTATCAAACAAAAATCGAAATCAAAGTCAAAAATTTACTTACAAAAAATAGCCAATAATAGGCGGTTTTCCCAGAACAAATCTAATTAGACTTAAATACTCAATTAATCGAGATTCCAAGGAACAAATTAATCAGGGGGTAGAATCCAATTAACAGAAGACTTAATTACTAATTTGATTTTAATCTAGTAAAAAAAACCTAAGAATGGCTATGAACAGTAAACACACAATTTGACTGAGAAAAAGTTCAGACCATATAATTCTCAAATAAATAAAAGCCAGAAATCCACATACCGGGCTTCATTATTAACTAACACGAATTAGCAGAAAATAAACTCAACCAATCATATCATTTTCAGATTTTAATCAATATTTAATTCACAAACTAATACAGCAGAATATCAACAGAATTTAAAACTAAATCAAAGCAAACTAAAAACCAACTAATGAAATTTGTTCGATAATCAGAATAAAAAAATTCCTAGGATTAATGCACTTATTTATTTTTGGTTTCAGAATAGCAATCAAGATGTAGGTATATTATATCACCCTTTTTTTCAAAGATGAAAGATCATTCGGGCATAAATAAAAACTCAAAACAATATCAAGAAAGAAAGAATATAAACTTAGCTTCTTTTTATTTTTGTTATCTTCTCCTCTTTTTTTTAACCTTTTCTTGAAAGTTTTCGTCACTGTCCAGTCATTTCTTGCATGTCTGAGATTTTCGACGACTTCTAATACTTGCAATCTTTAATACAGTGTTTGAGGATGTCCTGGTATAAAATGGGGATGTTTGGATGAAGTGTTACTCGCCGGCGGTAGGGTTCCGGCGAGTCTAATTTGGATATTCGAGCAATTCTAGTGTGTTTTGAGGAAAATGGTGCAGAGGGGTGTAAAGACGAAGACAAGGTGAATCCATGGTGTATTTATGGTGGTGATTGGTTGAAGTTGTGCCTCCCACCGGTAGGGTTCCGGAGGGAATGATTGAGAGAAGTAGGGAGGCGGCTGGGCATGTTAGAGATGAAAGGGGGGGGGGGATCTGATATTTAGTTTTAGGGTTATAGTATATCTATACAAATTAAAACTAATATCCAATACCAGCAATTGGATTAAAGAAAATAAACGGCTGGGATCTTCAGACGTCAAACGACTTCGTTTTGGCAATCCGGATTGGACCGGGTATCTCTTGGGCCTGGGCGGATGAGAGGTTTTTGGGCAGGGTATTTCGCTTGGGCCTAGGGTAATGGGTATGGATTAATTACGTTTGGGCTTGGTAAATTGATTCAATTAGCCCAATTATATTCTTTTCCCTTTCTTTTCTTGTATGTATTGTATTTTCTTTGCCTTTATTTTGTACTTTGTATTTTGTATTTTCTTTATATTTTTGTATTTTGTCAATTTTATTTGTAATTTTCATATTTTGTATTTAGTTTGGAATTTATTAAAATTTGTTAAACTAATTAACTTCTTTTGGCAATTTTTCAATTTAAAGCAAACAAATGTTATTTTTTTATTTTTCTTTAATTTGTTAAAAATGAATTAATATCTACTACATGAAAAATTAATTTCTAATTGCATTTTTGTATTTTTTATTTATCACACACAAATAACATGCAAACAATCAACACAGAATTCACGCAAATTATTAAAAATAAGGAAAAATAATTTATTTGAATTTTATGGGAATGACTCATATATAGGGTAAAAATCACGTGCTCACAATGGGTTGTAGGAGACCAATTTGAACAAGCTTAGGGAGTTGTTCAGAGTATGGTTCCCCGATGGGGGTGAAGGTTTGTCTCCTGGGAGGTTCCCGTGGATGGAAGTTATTTTGAGGATGTTGAGGATTGTAGTGGTTTTGGTAAGGAGGGTGATTTCTGGGAGGTGGAGCTTGGTTTCGGTTGATCTACTGCTGTGGTCGGCCATAAGGTTGAACAGTCATGACCATGTATGGTTGAGGAGCGTAGGCCGCATCTTGATGAGGGTAGTAGTGTTGCAGAACTCTTTCTGAAAAATGGGGCCTGGGGTTACGATACTCTCTCGCCCCTGACACCGCTATAGATGTTTCTTCCTTCTTCTTCCCCCTAGCTATTCCTCCAGACCCGCCTTGGATGGCTTGGGAGGTTGCTCTTATGGTTGCCTGACTCAGGATCCTTCTTGTCTTCAGACCGTTTTCCACCATCTCTCTTATTTTGATCGCCTCCGCGAAAGGCTTTCCTATGGCTGACATCATGTTCTGGAAGTAGTCAGGCTCTTGGTCTTGCAAAATAACGGTGACCATCTCTATTTCATCCATGGGAGGTTTTACCCTCGAGGCTTGCTCATGCCATTTGATGGCATGTTCCCTAAAATTATCTGCGGATTCCTTCTTGTGATTGGCTAAAGAATTTCTATTTGGTGCTATGTCAATGTTGTACTGGAAATACTGAATGAAATCTCGGGTGAGATCGTCCCATATATGCCAGTGGGAGATGTCCTGGTCCATGAACCATTTTGAAGCTATACCAACCAGGCTTTCTCCGAAGTACGCCATTAACAACTCTTCCATGCCGCCGGCCCCTCACAACTGGTTGTAATATTTCTTTAGGTAAGCGATGGGGTTGCCGTGTCTGTCATATTTCTCGAACTTAGGGGTTTTGAAACCCAATGGTAAATCGACCTGTGGGAAAATACACAGATCAACATATGAGACACTCTTTTGCCCGCTCAAACCCTGCATGTTTCTCAAGCTTTGCTCAAGGCTCCTCATCTTTCTCGCCATCTCGTCCTGTTCGGACGTCCTTAGGTTTTGGTTTTTCCCAGACACAAACTCGTGTTGAGGATGTTGAGGGTATGTGTTGGCCGTAAACCGAGTTGGTTCCAATGAGAAAGATGGTGCTTGGAAGGTGAAAGAGCAAGAGTCACAGTTAGGCCTTTGCAAGGTGGGTTGTGCCGCAGCTAGGCAAGGTGGTGCGGTATATATGTTTGAAGCTGTACCGGTTGCCGACACCTTGGGGTTTGACTCAGAAGGAGATCTGGTAACGTGGGATGGTATGGTAAGATACCCAAATGGAGAAGTCGGGTAACTGATCGGGACATTGGTGGTCCCACCAGTCCTAGGAAACAGTTCGGGGAATTCAGGGATCATGCTTGGCATTTCTCTACCACTGTTCCAGGCCTCCCACATTTCCAATATACGGAGGCGCAAGATCTTGTTCTCTTCAGTTGTGGCCGATTTGGAAGTTGGGATGGCCGTGATTGAGCTCTCTTATGGGAGAGGGATTGTTGGTGGAGTGATTTCCGAATACATTTCTATGCTTCCTTTAGATCTCATGAATTAAGTGTGAACACTTCTTCTTGAATTGGCGAAGGATGATTGGACACTTCACGTTGACCTTGTGAAGTATGAATGCGAGGCCAAAACCATAAACCAACACACCTTTCTATAGAACCTAGATTTCGGCAAACAAACGGTTAGTTTGAAACAAATAACAGATAAGTAATCTCACATTGGGGTGTGATGGATTTATACAGTCAAATGGGTTGCTACATGTATTCGGTTGCAATGCGTCATTCCGGCTTATACATTTCCAAATTTTCCTTTGCCTTTTATTCCGCCCCCTCTTTATCAACTTCTTTTGTTATTTTTTCTTTTAAACATTTTTGTTTTTCTTTTAGTGGTAGTCGAATCTTATGTGGATTTCCTACGTATCATGTCCCAACATGAATCAGACCGGGTGTAGTTCGGATGCGAAAATGTAAGATAAAGATAGAACATATTTTTTGGTTTTTATTGTCACAAAATTCTGCTTACAATGATGAAACACTTGCGAAAATGAAAAGACCAAAAGGGAAATACAAAACTTCAAAAGGACAAATAGACTCTTAAATGAAAATACAGACTCTACTAAGCATGCTCCAAAGTTTTAACTTTTGTGTTTGTCGGGCGTTGTTCGGCCTCGTTGCGGATTTCGGTGTGAGATGCCATTGTAGACTTCTGATATTAGGTGAATATGACTATATTTATGCCTTAAATAATCACGCGTTATTGTTGTTTTGATATTTTTTATGATGAAAAAATGCTTTTATTAGTGTCCTTAGTATGTTATAGGTACACTTGAGCTAATGAAGACTAAAAGAGCAAGCTTTGGAGTCAAAAGATGGTGAAAAAGGCCAAAATGTGGTACAAGTCAAGAACTTATGTTGAAAGTAGCCGAGAAGGTGTGATTCCGAGCTATATGGATGTTATGGAATGAATTTAAGTGATTTGGAGCTTTGAAGTCTGAGTAAAAGCTCAAGGAATTAAGCCGGGATCGAGTTCGGGGGTCAAATTTGATAAGTGTAGAACAAGCGAAGAATGGATGAGGCATATTGTGCACCGTTTAGTAAATTGGACATAACTTTTCGCACAAAACTTCATTTTGGCTCCATAATGTAAGATTGGAAAGATAGGTCAAAGGGCTAAAACTTTCATGTTTTGAGTTTGTCCAAATTCCCAACGGAACAGGGTGCAAATGCGCTGTTTCTCCGCGACCACGGATGAACCGCGGAAAAACAGGCTCTCTGAAGTTTACTGTTCGCGGTCCGTCCGCGGCCGCGAATGAACCGCAGAAGTAGCCGCAGCAGTAGTCCTAATTGTACTCAAACTTAGTTTTTTTAGCCCTAAAACCTCTATATAAACTCCTAGTTTGCCCCATAGAGGCATGCTATCTTTATTTCATTACTTTGGCAAGATATTTAGTAAGAGAGATTCCTCTCAAACTCTTTCTTTTATTTTATATCAAGTATTTCTTTATGATTTCAATTATTATTCTTGTTTCTTCAAGCATGAGTAGCTAAATTATTTTCTAAGGTTTTGATGGAACCTATTGGGTGATGAACTTATCGTTTACGTGATTAGAAATTGTGACTTAGATTTCTATTTGTTCAACTTCGTTCTTGTTGTAGTTAATTGGTAGGATCCCCAATTAGTTGTGCCTATTTAGTGTGCATAACTTGGAAAAGAGTGCATATTTAGGTTTATTGTTGAACAACACCACACCTAGATTATTGGAGGAATCTATAACTTTAGGCGTAAAGACGGGGTTAGGAATAACAAAGTCTTGGGTGCAATCTTAAGTGAACTATTCAAATTAAAGCTAGCTAGGGTAGCTCGGGAGAGTACACTAGTAAATTATTGTAATTGCTCGCGAGAGGGTTACGATACACATAGCGTTCATGATTGATAGAATATATTAACAATTTGTATGAGCATAACGATAAGGGATTCCATCAATAGGGGAAATCAATACCTTAGTCCTTCTCCATATTCTTTTTATTCAACATTCAATTCTTTCTTTTAAGCATTCTTAACTCTTGCAAGTAGTAGTTCGAAAATCATATACAAAGATATTCTAAATTTTGGGAACTTGATTCGGAAGTACTCTTGGGTTGTGAAAGTTGTGATTGATAGGTTAATTCTCTGTGGGATCGATCTTGGACTTATTAGACCAAGTTATATTGACTATGACCGTTGCTTGGACGTGAATCAATTTTGGCGCCGTTGTCGGGGAATTAACGGAATTATCAATTGCCATTGCCAGAACTTCAAGATTCTTGTGTATTCATGTTCTTTCTACACTCTACATTGAATATTTTGATGTTTGTTGATTTGGGTATTCAGGTGCATGCCTAGAAAATCTGCAAGGACTGGAGAACTAATTGAAGGACTCTTAGACCCCGAGCAAACCTTCCGGGCACGTAACAAAGCCATCAAACTAATTCAACAATCTCAACAACCAATCAAACTAGACTTCGACATGGGTGATATAAACGCTCAAAACCAGAAAGTCAGGCTAAATATGCAAGAGGCACAGGAGGCACAGGAAGGTGCATTGTTCGACTGGGCACAACCCACAGCGGATAATTTGGCAACTGCCATCGTTGTGCCAGCAATTCAAGCCGAGTCTTTCCATATTACCAACAACATGCTTCACTTGTTGCAAAACAAGGGATTATTCTCTGGGTCTCAGGTTGAAGATCCACAACAGCACCTCAAGAACTTTCTATCAATATGCAAAACACAAAGACAACCGAATGTAACTCCGAAAGCTATCAGATTACTACTTTTTCCATTCTCAGTTACAGGAGCAGCACAGATATGGCTAAACTCACTCCCAATAACCTCCATTGCAACTTGGGATGAGTTAGTCAAACAATTCCACAACAAGTTTCATCCACCTAACAAAACAACTCAACAAATTGATGAGATCGTGAGCTTCAAGCAAAAACCAATGGAAACATTACATGAAACTTGGGGCAGATTCAAGGGTATTCTTGTTATGTGTCCTCATCATGGGATCCCTGAGCGGATGTTGGGTCAAAGGTTCTACATGGGGCTTTCAGACAGTATGAAGAATATTGTAGATGCTTCAGCAGGTGGGGCTTTTCCTGAGCAAGACTTGGAGAGAGGGCCAAAATTTGCTAGACAAGATGGCTCAAAATTCCGGGTGGACGTCCAGGAATGCTCCTATCACACCAGTGGTACACTCTATACCTCTGGATCCATCCAACACTCTGGAGGAGAACGTGGCAACCTTATTGACACAAATGAGCATACTGACAAAGAAGGTGGAAGAATCAGGGGTTAAGCAGCAAGTTCACATTGTAGATACTACCAATGGTGGTTTATGCACATCTTGCATGTCACACCCCAAATCGGGGAACATGACCGGTGCCTGACCGGGTTGCCCTAGTCAAGCGGACCTGGGTGCCTTTCATTCCCACGCGTTACCCCTGTGCTGATTGTTTTTCATTTACCAAATATCTTACTAATCATGAATGATTTCACATTAAACAAATAAAACCATACGAGTGATTCATTAACAAGTTTGCAATTTTTACAATGCCCGACATAACACAATACATATACATAAGACTGGAGTCCCACAGTTTACATGTCTACAGAGCCTCTAGGATACAAAAAGGGGAATACAATACTTGCCGGTAACAAGGCTCCGGCTATACCTTACAAAACCAAAATGAAATCTAAACAAAAGTGGCATGAACCACACAGGGCCCCAAGGAAGAAAGGGCTCACCAAAACGGGCAGTGGAAGGAGAAGGATACTACTGCCGATGAGCTGAAGTGCCTGCTACTGATCCACCTACAATCATAACACGAATGTAGCGTCCCCGCAAAAAGGGACGTCAGTACACTTGAATTGTACTGGCATGTATGGACAAACTTTGTCCTAAGTAAACTCAAGCCATTGAATTACATCAACAATTAATTAAGCCATCCAACCATGTTTCCACATTTTCCTCATTTCAAATAATTCTCAACACAAAGCACTTTCTACGATCAACCAATTGAACAATAACCAATCAATCACGTAAAGCACAAGTAGTCAAACAAAGGGGCAATCAGTGCCCCACAGGTTGCAAACTCTCCTGTTGTCTCCTTTCACAATTTCACATTATTGATTTTTATATCAATTTTCAATAGCGATTTCGATCGCTTTCCATCCTTATTACCCCCGACCACCCTTATTACCTCGGCCACCCTTATCACCCCAACCCACACCTTATTTCTTCATGTTGCGGCGCGCAACCCGATCCCACCGTACAGTTTTAAAACACAACAAGTACAAACAGCAGATAAGGCATTTCACACAATTTCAACAAGTTCAAATAAGCAACTTACAGGTTGGTTCATGTTCACAATTACTTCTCAAGCCAATATCACAACCAAGTTACAAATGTTCCAAAAAGCAAGAGTATTCATACCGTATTGTTCAATGACTTACCAATCCTCAAGTGTTTCGTTTCTTTTCCACAAAGTACCATATATGCCATTATAGCCATTATTCACAATTCTTTTACCAAATTAAACTCTCATTTTACATCACTCATAGCTCAACAACAAACTTTGAATATCCAACAACAACATCAAGAATTTCACACAACTTGTCAATTTAACACGAACCAAACAAACTTCACACATATAGGCGATTTCACAAGAATCAAAATTAGCCATACATACCTGGTGATGAGTTTTCTTCCGTTAACTTCCTACTTTATGCTTACCCAATATATCCTACTCTTGCCAACCTTGTTCTTGAAGACTCTTACTTCTACTCACTTCTTTTTTTACTAAAAATCAAGTTCAATAATCATGCATGAGTGTAAAACTTCTATTTTCAAAAGCTATTATATGCAAACCTCTCTTTACCCAATTTAAAACTGAAAATCAAAGAAAATAGTTAGGGTTTTTACCTTGAAAAGATTGGGGAAGTTGAATCCTTGCCCTAGGATCCCTTGGAATTAAGTGGTTGGAACAATCCTTGAAGATAAAGAACTTCTCTCTCTAAAACCCCTCTCTTCTCTCTCTCTAATTTTGGTAAGATGATATGAGAAAATGAGGGTGAAAGGTGTTATATTAAAGAAGAGATCGGGTCAAAATGTTACAAAAATCTGGGCCGGGGTCAATTCTGCGGTGCACTTTGCGACCGCAGAATCAACATGCGGTCCGCATAGTGACCGCGGAATGGCCTCAAAATTCACTCAAGTTCTGTTACAGAATGCGACCAATATGCGGTCCGCATTCTTGATCTGCGGTCGCAAAGTGCACCGCAGATTCACTATGCGATCGCATATCGACCGCATTTTCAACACGATTTTTGGGAGACTTCTGTTAAGCTCTGCGGCAAGAATGCGGTCCGCGTAGCAGATTTGCGGTCGCATTCTTGACCGCAAAATTGACACTTTTCGGAAAAATTAATTCTCTACATTTTTGAAAGTTAAATCACTACCAAGGGTCCGAACCGCGGCTCGCAAGCTCTCCGCAAAGAATTCTACGCATTCCTAACACATTATTCGGACCATGACACTATAGCTACTAGGTTTTATGCACAAATATTTTACTGGGCCTTACATCCTCCCCCCCCCCTTAAGATCATTCGTCCTCGAATGAGGATTTTGAAATAAATGAGTTGGTTTTGAAAGACATAACTATGGAGGACAGCGACAAGGTAATCAAAACTGGGGCCAGCAGGCTCCAATGCAGTACAGACCTCCCCAGCCACAATTTAATGCAGCAGGTATGAGGCCACCACATAACATGGCTCCATATCCTAGACCTCAAAATTTCGGAAATCGGCAACAGGGATACCATCCACCTCCACCACCACATGGGGGTATACACGATGATGGGTTTGCAAGGTTGGAAGCTATGATGCAGTAGGTAATTGGGTCAAACGCCAAAACAAATGAGAGGATAGATGCACATGATGCCGCCATCAAAAATATGGAAGTGTAGATGGGTCAGATTTCTATGTCACTTAACAATCGTCCTCAAGGGACATTGCTTGCAGATACACAAACAAACCCAAAGGACCAAATCCCAAAGCAGATGATGGCAGTGACTTTGAGAAGCGGTAGAGATCTTGATGCTGAGAATGAAAGTGAGAAAATCGACAGACAGGCCGAGACACCTACTCCATTGCCCATTGAACTGGATGAGTCCACAGGGTTGACAGAAGTTACAGTCCAGCCAGTTGCTGAAAATAAAGAAGCACAACAGGGAACAGAGAAAGTAGTTGAACAGGTAGAGAAGCAGATTGATGAGAAAGTAATAGAAAAAGAAAAATCCCAAGTCACCGGGAAGAAGAGGCCTCCACCACCATTCCCCCAAAGGTTGGCCAAACACCAGAAAGAGGAGCAATACAAAAAGTTCTTCGAGATGCTCAAGCAAATCTAGGTAAACATTCCATTAATTGAAGCTTTAAAAGAAATGTCGGGTTATGCTAAGATGATTAAGGATTTGATGTCGCAGAAATTTGATTTCCAAGACTTGGCCACAATTACACTCACCCAGACTTGTAGTGCAGTGGTCTCTAGACCCATTGCTAAGAAGCTATCTGATCCAGGTAGCTTCACCATCCCATGCACTATAGGGAATTATGCCTTTACTAAGGCTTTATGTGATTTGGGGGCAAGCATTAATCTCATGCCCTTAGTTATCTATAAGAGGTTAGGTATTGGGAGAGCTAGACCCACCTCTATGCTTTTACAGCTTGCTGACAGGACGGTTAAGCGTCCATTTGGTATTATAGATGATGTGCTAATCCAGGTTGGGAAGTTCGTGTTTCCCGCCGATTTTATTATTTCTTGATTGCAAGGTCGACGAAGAAATTCCCATAATCCTAGGAAGACCATTCCTAGCCACCGGGAGAGCCATAATTGATTGTGAAACTGGAGAACTCAAGATGAGGTTGAATGATGAGGAGATCATCTTCAATGTGCAAAAATCCATGAGGCGTCCTAGTGAGTTCGCAAATTGCTCTCTCATTGATGCGGTTGATGTGATAGTGGAGACCGACGATGCAGAATTGACCATTGAAGATCCACTTCAAGCATGCCTGATGAACATGGAAGAGGCAAATGGTGAAAGTTTGGCTGAATGGGTATTATCTTTGGAAGGAAAGGGATTCTGACAGAGAGAGCTCGAATTCGAACCTCTACACTTAGAGAAAAGAGAAAGCCCACCAGCAAAGCCATCCATAGAAGAGCCACCGAAGCTTGAACTTAAACCACTACCATCACATCTCAGGTATGAGTATCTAAGTCCTAACTCCACGTTACCTGTTATTATCTCATCTAGTTTGTTAGATGTGCAGGCCCAAAAGCTTATACAGGTACTAAAAGAATGCAAGACTGCCATTGGGTGGACCATGAAAGACATAAAGGGGATCAGCCTTGCATACTACATGCACAAGATTCTCCGAGAAGAGGAGCACAAACCTTCCAGAAAACGCAAAAGAAGGCTAAACCCGAATATAAAGGATAGGGTGAAAAAGAAAGTGATAAAGCGGCTAGACATGGGGTAGATCCCAGGTAAGTTGTCTCACCCTTCTGTGCTATACATGTATTATTATGCCATGAGGATATGGCATGATTTTAAGTGTGGGGTGGGAGACTTATCTTGTATTGTATATTGTATATAGTAGATGTAGCTATAAATTATATTAGCTGGCTTGGCCCGATGATGGACACTCGGCGACGGGTTTCTTAAGGGTCTAAGTTGGAACAAAAACACAAAACAAAATTAGAAAATTTGAAAAAATACAAAAATATGAGTAGAGGACTCTTCCTTATGACAGACTATTTAGGACAAGTACTCTTGAGGGAAGTAGTCCACGTAGGAATTTTTTTTTCTTTTATTTTCTTTTTCTAGGTAGTGTATCATCTCCCCCTTGGTTTTTCTTTTGACCACGGTTCTTTTCCAAGGGTTTTTATTTGAACCGGGTTAGGTAGATTTTTTTTCTTTCTTTCTTTATTTTCTTAGGATTAGAGGTAAAAGGGCAACATGTAACCCCGAATATGCACATTAGCAAAAACGTAAATTGAACATGAGAATGTATCTTCTAAGCTTGACTGTAGAATCATAATATGCCTTAAATTGCACAATAATGCTTGCTTGAACATCGATAGGACTTTGTAGATAAACCGGATTCCAAATGAGTTGCATGCCATGTGTGTGTAAGGTTTTTACTTACATTGTATGTTGTACATGATGCTTAGAACTTGCCCTGTGTGTTTGCAAAGCGAAATAGAAGTTGTTCGGTTGTAGAAAGGATAGAGGCATTTCTTTGTGTAACCCCATATACCAATAGACATGAATTCACCCGTACATTATATCTTAGTTAACCCCTTTGAGCTTAAAGACTATTCTTTGATAACCCTTGAATGTACTTCAAATTATTATATTTGTTCTACTTTACCTCCTAGAAACACTTGTATTGTAATGAATATGCAAAAGTTTAAGTGTGGGGTGAAGGGAAATTGAAAAGGGAAAATCAAGAATGAATGGTAGAAAATAGTGAGCTGGCCAAAATAATGTAAATGTATTGCAAGGAAATGAAAAATATTCTGAGAAAAAGAGCTGTATTGAATAAAATTTTAGAAAGGCCAGCTACATCAATAAAAGAAAAGTGGGGGTTAAAATTGAAGAAAGGTGAAGGTATGTTTATGGGAGACATAAGGAAGTAAACAAAAAGGGAAGTTGTGAAAAAGAAAAGAAAAGTGCTTAGGGAGGCTAGTCACTATAACCAAAAGTATCCTACCCGTCCCATAGCCTACATTACAACCCTTAAAGACCTCTTGATCTATGATTTAATAACATGATTAGTGGAGTATTACACTAGGGGCAAGCCTATGGTGTGTCTGTATGCATATGAATGTTCTTTGTTGAGAGTGAGTGAATTTTTCCGATATTTATAAGTTCCATGTTCTGAATTGTTTATGTGTGGGAACTTCTCTCAATGAACTATGTGAGGGTGTGTAACTCAATAGGAAGAAGGTAAATTTGCAAGTTTTTGGTAATAATTAGAGTAAGCAATAATGTGTTGGCATGAGAGTTTACGGTCAGGTAAGGATTGTGCATATCTTAGGTTAATCATGAAAAATAGATTTTGTGATATAATTTGGGGGAGACATAAATAAAATTGGCCTAAAGTGTGATTAAGGTTGCTCGAGGACGAGCAAAGGTTTAAGTGTGGAGTATTGATAATAGGTGAATTTGACTATATTTATGCCTTAAATAATCACGCTTTATTGTTGTTTTGATATTGTTTATGATGCAAAAATGATTTTATTAGTGTTCTTAGTGTGTTATAGGTACGCTTGAGCTAATGAAGACTAAAAGAGCAAGTTTTGGAGTCAAAAGATGGTGAAAAAGGCCAAAATGTGGTACAAGTCAAGAACTTATGTTGAAAGTAGCCGGGAAGGTGTGATTCCGAGCTATATGGATGTTATGGAATGAATTTAAGGGATTTTAAGCTTTGAAGTCTGAGTAAAAGCTCAAGGAATTAAGCTGGGATCGAGTTCGGGGGTCAAATTTGATAAGTGTAGAACAAGCGAAGAATGGATAAGGCATATTGTGCACCATTTAGTAAATTGGACATAACATTTCGCACGGAACTCCATTGTGGCTCCATAATATATGGTTGTAAAGATAAGTCAAAGGGCTACAACTTTCATGTTTTGAGTTATTCCCAATTCCCAACGGAATAGGGTACAAATACGTGGTTTCTCCGCGACCGCGGATGAACCGCGGAAAAATAGGCTCTCTGAAGTTTACTGTTCGCGGTCCGTCCGCGGCCGCGAACGAACCGCGGAAGTCGCCACAGAAGCACTCCTAATTGTACTCAAACTTAGTTTTTTTAGCCCTAAAACCTCTATATAAACTCCTAGTTTTCCCCATAGAGGCATGTTATCTTTATTTCATTACTTTGGCAAGATTTTTAGTAAGAGAGATTCCTCTCAAACTCTTTCTTTTATTTTATATCAAGTATTTCTTTATGATTTCAATTATTATTCTTGTTTCTTCAACCATGAGTAGCTAAATTATTTTCTAAGGTTTTGATGGAACCTATTGGGTGATGAACTTATCGTTTATGTGATTACAAATTGTGACTTAGATTTCTATTTGTTCAACTTCGTTCTTGTTGTAGTTAATTGGTAGGATCCCTAATTAGCTGTGCCTATTTAGTGTGCATAACTTGGAAAAGAGTGCATATTTAGGTTTATTGTTGAACAACACCACACCTAGACTATTGGAGGAATCTATAACTTTAGGCGTAAAGACGGGGTTAGGAATAACGAAGTCTTGGGTGCAATCTTAAGTGAACTATTCAAATTAAAGCTAGCTAGGGTAGCTCGGGAGAGTGCACTAGTAAATTATTGTAATTGCTTGGGAGAGGGTTACGATACACATACCATTCATGATTGATAGAATATATTAACAATTTGTATGAGCATAACGATAAGGGATTCCATCAATAGGGGAAATCAATACCTTAGTCCTTCTCCATATTATTTTTATTCAACATTCAATTCTTCCTTTTAAGCATTCTTAACTCTTGCAAGTAGTAGTTCGAAAATCATATACAAAGATATTCTAAATTTTGGGAACTTGATTCGGAAGTACTCTTGGGTTGTGAAAGTTGTGATTGATAGGTTAATTCTCTGTGGGATCGATCTAGGACTTATTAGACCAAGTTATATTGACTACAACCGTTGCTTGGACGTGAATCAACTTCTCAACTCTGCCATGACTTGGTGGACATATCCCATAACTGAAGAAAAAAGGGCAGTCCGGGGCATTTGCTCACATGTTAGGCATCTCATAGTTATGTAGTGCCCAATTTCTTCGATCCTAGCCCTAATCCTATCCTTTTCTCTAAGCAGCTGCTCTATCTGTTGATTCTTTGTCCCCAATATCCAAGCGTTGCCGGTGACTTGGTCTAGGAGCCTATGTACTTGTCTTTCCATCCACGCCATTAAGTCATAGCAGCGGTCCCTATCTGTTTTGGCGTCTCAGGCTTGTTTGAAAACTCGCTCATTAAGAGTGCCATTTGCTTCCCTCAAGTCAGTGATGAACTCCCCGTAATATCTTTCTATTCGTTGCAGATGAAGTGCTCTTTGGTGGCCCGATCTCCTCCATCTGGTTTGAATTGCAAGTAGAGCAGCTTCTTCTTTCTCCAAGTCTCTCGATGCTCGAGGGCTTTCCTTTCTAAGTCGTTTATGAGCAATTCATCAGCCCGGCTCCTTCTTGATCTTTCTGCAGTTGATTTCATTTCTTGGATTTGGACTTGTGGTGCTCGCCTTTCTTGCGCCCAATCATCCCTTTCCTGATCGAATTTAGCATGTTGTATGTCCATGGCGGCATTCCTTTGTCTTCCTTCAGGGTGTTGATACAAGACTGGAACTCTTGCGTCATTTTGCCTCTAGCATCCCTGAATCTGGATTCTATTTCCTTTTCCCAATCGACGACATATTTTACCAACCTTTCTGCTCTTTGTTCGGGCATTGACTGGTTTTGGAACCACTCGAGATAAGCGAGGCTTACTTTTCCTCATTTCCGGTCGGCAACCATTTCATCGATGTCAGAGAGTCAACTATCGAACCACGCCTTCTATGCATAAGAGTCTCTTGGGAGTTCTTCTATCATGAATTCCTACACGAACGGACTCATATCATCGGTCGGGGCCTTTTTCTGTTCTCTCCCTAACTGGCGCATGACGCGTAATGGGGCGTACGTTTGGAAACCCCTGAAACCCATTAGTATGTAGAATGGGCGATATGTCGACATGTGCATAAAATTAGAAAATTGGAACCAATAATAGTTCCAAGTGAGCCGGTCTGCTTTTAAGGAGCTAAGTGTTTCCTGCTAGGCCCTTAACCATTTGGAAGATTACAACGTGCAGCCTGGCTTGGATGGCAGCGAGTGTAATTCAGCCAATCTACACTGAAATTTATCATGATCGGGTGATGATAGAGGTGCTCTATGAACCACATTTGCAGCAAGATATTACAACCTTCGAAGTACACTTTGCCTTGCACCGAGTTAGCGCCCGAAAAATGCCTCCTAAGATCATAGGAAGAATAGTGTGTTCTTCGCTACTTTGCAAGTATGAGACCACTACTGATAAACAGATTCTGATACGCTCACCACGTTCGGGAAAAACCATGGTCCCTAGAAAAGCAATCATGAAGGCGTAGATTCTCAAATCTCCCCAGGTGTCATAACTTATTTGGCCGACAAATTCTGTGGTTGAGAACTTTTCAAATCCTTTATTGTCACCAAACATGTCATAAAGTTACTCTAACGGAACCCATCATTCGTTTAAGAAACCCATTGGAACTCAACGGAGACTTAATTTCTGTAGAAAGTTATTCACACCCACTTTTCTGGGAGCGACGGGTTTCTTCTTGGAGAGATCTCTCCCGAATCCTGCGAGCCCGCCTAATTCTTCTAAGGTGGGTGTCATTTCGCAATGTTGGAATATGAAAACATTATTTGTGGAGTCCCATAAACTCACCAAAGCCCTGATTAGACCTTTGTCCGGTGTAATTCCAATCATATCCGGAAGAAACTTGAGTTGCTTGAAGACTTGATTTCTTTCCCAAGAAGCAAAACTAGCCCACCAATCATAAAGACAGCCCGGGGTTTTATCTTGAATCATAAACATGGGAGGCATCTCGTCCCTTGCCCTTTTCTGACCAATTTTTTACGGGGGAGCCATACTTGTGACGACCCAAAGGGTCATCACTTGTTTTATTAATCATTTCGAGCTTCTGAGGTCTTGAAAACCTCATTTATAGTTGCCTCGATTTGCGTGCACAATTCGGGCGCGAAGTTGGAAAATTTTTATGTTGAAATATGTGAAAAATTTGAAGAATTTTGATATAAATATTGATATGGTTGACTTTGGTCAACATATTTGGAAACGGACCCGTGATTTGACGGTCTCTGAAAATCCGTAGAAAAATATGGAACTTGGGCGTATGCCCGGAATTGAAATCCAAGATCTAGAACCCCGGTAAAAGAATTGTTCTGTAAAATTATTTTCTGAAAATATTTAAGGAAAATGAAACTGAAATTTGATTGAAAAGTGGTGATATCAAGCTCGTATTTTGGTTTCGACGCCCGGTACAGGTCATATATGTTGGTTAAGCGCTTCCCTGTAAAGTTTGGTTGAAAACGGACGTCGTTTGACGTGTTTCGGCCTTAAATTGGAAATTTTGAAAGTTATGAAAATTTGAAAGAATTCTTGAGTTTTAAGGCTCAATTCATTGATTTTGATGTTATTTTAGCGATTTGATCACGCGAGCAAGTTCGTATGATGTTTTTGAGTTAGTGTGCATATTTGGTTTGGATCCCCGAGGGCTCGGAAGTGTTTCGGAGGTGGTTCGGGTGTATTTCAACTTAAGAAAAATTGCAGAAAATCTGCAGCAGGTATTCCTCCTTCGCGTTTGCGTCCATCTAGTCGCGTTCGCGAAGGCTTCTCATCCCCCTTCTTTGTGTTCGAGTCATTCCTCGCGTTCGCGTACAACAAACCTGGACCCCAGCCTTTTTCCTCTACGTTGTTCGCGTGAAGGCTCCCGCGTTCGCGGAGCCTGGCCTGCCTCTTCTACGCGTTCGCGTAGGCCAACTATTAAGCCCCCTAATTTTCTTCTACGCGTTTGCGACTGTGTCCACGCGAACGCGATGCCTATTCTGTCCAACCCTTCGCGAACGCGACACTGTGCACGCGAACGCGAAGGGTAAAATTTTCGCCCAGTGATTTAATACCCAAAACAGAACAGAATCGGGATTTTATCCCATTCCTCAAACACTCTCTTCTCCAACAGCTCCTTGGGCGATTTTTGAGCGATTCTTCATCAAACTTCTTGGGTAAGTGATTCTTAACTCTTTTTCTTCATTTTTCATCAATATTATTTGAATTCCTAAGCCAAAATAGGTGTAAATGGGTAGAAAAATTGAGAATTGAGTATAGTAAGGGTTTGCAAAGAATTTGCGATCTAGACTTCGTTTTGGAGTCGAACATAAGAACAAATTATATATTTGAACTCATGGATGATTGGGTAAACTTATTTTGGTTCGAAAGTTGAGTTTCGATTATGTGGGCCCGGGGTCGATTTTTACTATTCCGGGCAGAATGTTGTAAAAATCATATTTAGCAATATGAACTAGTTTGTTAAGTAGAATTGATGATATTAAATCAATTGTGTATAGATACGATTGGATTGGAGCCAAATTCGAAAGGAAAAGACATTGCTACGGATTGAATCATTCGTAAACTTTCGAGGTAAGTGTTTGTTCTATCCTAGCTTGAAGGAATAGGAATTTAGTTATGTATGAATTGTTGATTAAGAGTTATTGGTGTCATACCGGTAACGGAGATAAATTGTTAATTTATTATCAATTATTAGTTCGAAACCGGTAATTATAAATATTGTTGAGGTAAAGATTATTGGTTAAATGCCGGTAATATATATATATATATATTAATGAATTGGGATCGTGTGGCGCGCGACCACTTATATATTAATATATATATATTAATGAATTGGGATCGTGTGGCGCGCGACCACTTATATATTAATAAATTGGGATCGTGTGGTGCGCCGACCACTTATATATAAGAAATGGGATCGTGTGGCACGCCGACCACAAAGTGATTTAAATCTTGGCATTGGCCATAGTCGCCGGTAGCATATTGATACATTTGGGAGCGTGTGGTACGCCTACCACAAGGTATAACTTATTGATACATTTGGGAGCGGGTGGTACGCCTACCACAAGGTATAACTTATTGTTACATTTGGGAGCGGGTGGTACGCCTACCACAAGATATGAAATGAAAAATGAATTAAGACATGAAAGTAAGATTTATTCTGTTGACTAGATTACTCTGGATATTATGAGTCATTGACTGTTATTTCAGAGCAGAGTCTTTCCTTATAAATGTTTTTGGTACATGTATATATATATTGCAACTGTACAGGTTTATGTGGGTGACCGGCCTTAGTCTCGTTACTATTTCGCTAGGATAGGCCAGGCACTTACCAGCACATGGGTTCAGTTGTGCTGATACTACACTCTGCACTCTTTTTGCGCAGATACAAGTTACAGGCAGCAGTAGCGGCAGTAGCACGATTGTGGATATTCCGACTACCGAGACTACGAGGTAGCCTTGTAGGCGTCCGCAGGACCCGTTGTCTCTTCTATATATGTATTTCATTCTGTTATCTCATGTATTCGATAACACAAATCCAAGAAGGAATTATCCTTGAGATGATAAGAAGTTAATCCGATTAATCTTAAGTGATACAAGGGTGCATAAGGGTGATTAACAAGTATTAGAAGTTAAACGAATCAAGGATGTTGTAACTCGTACTTTTGGGTAAACCTATAGATGCTTAGTATACTTAGGAGGCCATGATTTAAGGTATTTGAATCATATAATATCCGTATCATAATTCTTGAAGTCAAACGAGTTATGAAACAAAAGTCGACAAAAGTTGTTGCAACTTAGGTTCATAGTTTTACCTAAACTTTAGGTCAAATGTTATTAAGTCTTTCTCCCAATATACTTGGAATTAAGGGGTAATCTACCCACCAAATTGAATATCTATGAGTCTAGTTTCCAACGCATTAAACGGTTTAGCAATACGACGTTGGAATAGAGAGATATAGACATTTTCGTGAGACTACACAAGCTGCTAGGTGCAAGTAGGTGAGTCAACTACTTGGTTAAATGTCGGCCCAAAAGAGGGAATTTCGGGTCAGAAAAGGAGTCCATTAAAAGGATTATCTTCTGCAATATATCCCTCTTTATATTTCACAAATAACCAGACCTAAACCCCTGCAAACGTCCTCCCAAAAATTATCCACAAACCCTAATTGATTTTCCCTCTCTTTCAAGTTCAAATTGGGGGTAAACACTAGAGTTTGAAGAACCAAGTTAAAGGCTGAGTTATCCAACAATTAAGGTGCGTTTACTGCTATATTTTATACATTTATTCTGCTGTGAATTCATGGTAATTCGTTATATACATGTAAGAACTCACGGGACGGTGATCGGAAGCCGTGAGTTCAAGTTATTCACATGTAGCGGACTGTTTTGTGGACTGTTTTGTGTTGCTGTTGGGCTGCATTTTATATTACTGTTTTGTGGAGTTTTGGAGGAGGCAGGGTGTGGAGAAACACCATATGTATGTTGGGTTGTGGTCTGCTAGTTCTTCGTAATATTTTTGGGTCATTTGGTACGACTATAGTGGCCGTCATATGTATGATGTGATTAGGTTGTGTGTGGACTGTTTTGGGAGGCTCAATATGTTTATTATTGATGTTGTTTAGGCTTTTTGGTGATTGTTTTGAATGGTGTTAATTCATATATATAGGGGAGGTGCTGTCCGTTTCATCACAAAATAGGTTGTGATTGGTACATAATAGTTACGACGCTTAAACGTTAACGATAGTGTCATTTCTCCTATTGTAGACTAAGGAGTCGTGACGTTTGCATAGCTTGAGGTTGTGGCAGTATATACAAGGTATGTGTGGCTGTCCCTTTCCTTCTTTTGCACGACTCCGATTAACATAATATAATGAACGAGCTTCCAAAGATACTCTATTCTTAGAAGCTAAGCAGTACTTACATTGTTTCCCCTCTTATGGAACGATTGATGTTGATGTTTCTTCTCTTATTCTTATGTTATCAATCTTGTTGGTACTTCCTGATTCCTATAAGGTTCATAGTGAAGAGTTAGTCCTAATAAGTTGTACATAGGATACCGACCTTACATCACTCCGAAAGGTCTACAAGGTGTTTTCATGAGTCGAGCATGCATTATATATATGTATCTATTTTACTCTACCGAGCCGCGGTATAGTCGGCCGGGTACGGCACCTATTGTGCAACCACTGATCAGTTGGGTTTTACCGAGCTCCACGTGGTCGAGTACCATTCTACCGAGCCTTACAATGGCCGGGTATGTTTTTACCGAGCCTATTACGGCCGGGTACGATATGATGATGATGATGCCCACAGAGGCGTATGTTTTAAAGATTATGTATTTATACATATGTATCATGCATTTCATGTCAGTAGCCCTCGGAGGTACTCAGATGTTACAGGTTGTATATTCTCTATCCCTGCTTACATTGCTGTTCATATTTATGGTTCTCTGCCTTACATACTCAGTACTTTATTCGTACTGACGTCCTTTTATTTGTGGACGCTGCATGTCGTGCTGCAGGTCCTGATAGACAGGCAGGTGTAGCTCCCCCATCACAGTAGGTTGTCCAGTTCAGCGGTGATTGGCGAGATCCCTTCTCCGGACTTGCCTTGGTCTTGGTATGCATTTTTGTTATAGACATTATGGGTATGTCGGGGCCCTGTTCCGGCTATGTTGCAGCACTTATGTTCCTTTAGAGGCTCATAGATAAGTGTCGACTCATATATAGTTTGGTATGCCTTGTCGGCTGGTTTTTGTTGATTAGTCTTTCATATTAGCATGGTAGCTTGTACCATATGTATATAGTTTCTTGATTGTCTGGTCATCCCATGTTATGTAGGTTCATGCAATCATATTTTATTGTTGGTTGCCCATGATCCATGTCTACCATTTATATTGGTCTCGTTAGCCCTAAAAGATAATAAAGAAGGTTAGATAAAATGTACGTCGGTGCTCGGCAAGTATGGTCGGGTGCTAGTCATGGTCCTCCAGTTTGGGTCGTGACACCGTTGTCTCTTCTATCTATGTATTTCATTATGTTATCTCATGTATTCGAGATAAACAGCTTATATTTCTTTCAAAACAACTGTGTGTATTATTCTTAGAAGTTCGTGAGTATTGTGACACCAGTCTTGGGTAGTGTATCAAGTTTGGGTTTCTGTATCATATTTGATAAAATTGACTAAGTCTTCCGCTATGTTTAATTATTCCGCTATAATTATATGTTTTTAATTTTAAAGTCTTAAGAGGAGTTTGATAACTAATGAAAAATGTAAGTAATAGTTGGCTTGCCTAGCTTCCACTAGTAGGCGCCATCATGACTCCCGATGGTGGGAAATCCGGGTCGTGACAATACTGATCCTAAAAAGGATTTAAAAAAATAAATCTTAATATTTTCTAACTAATTTTTTTTATTTAAAAAAAACTGATCTTGTTAACACGGCCTTTCAGCACTTGAAGAACTCGAAGGCTGCGTAACAGGATCTGGTATGATGACTAGGTACTATTTTTGTGAAACCAGTCCTTCAGGGCGTTTGGCTGTTTTCCCAAAATGGCATTACCTTGATTAAGGAAATTCTCCTAATTTTAACACATTTTTTATTACTTTTTGAAAAAAAAAATAGAATTAGTTGAGCCCGATATGGGTTGCCTATGTATCCCACGTCCGGTGAGAATCAAACTTGCGTAGTTCGAACTAAACAAACTATATCATTTTAAACAAAAAAGAAACTCTTTTCCACATTTCTTTTTTTAAAAAAAATTACCAGAGTTTTAGTGTTATTTGGGAATTTTCGAAACATGAGTTTAAAACCCTTAACCCTATGTACTGATATTTTCCTTTTCTTCAAAACCAATCTTTTTTTAATAATTCGGTCAACATGCAGGTCCGAAACAAATAAATGCACAAACAAGATGCATCAAGTTGGTCTTTTGTTTCAGGTACACCTGTCCTAGACAGACCCAACCCCTGTGTTGAGCCTCCTAAGTCAATATGCACATGATGTGATAATAGGTGAATTTGACTATATTTATGCCCTAAATAATCACGCTTTATTGTTGTTTTGATATTGTTTATGATGACAAAATACTTTTATTAGTGTTCTTAGTGTGTTATAAGTACACATGAGCTAATGAAGACTAAAAGAGCAAGTTTTGGAGTCAAAAGATGGTGAAAAAGGCCAAAGTGTGGTACAAGTCAAGAACTTATGTTGAAAATAGCCGGGAAGGTGTGATTTCGAGCTATATGGATGTTATGGAATGAATTTAAGTGATTTGTAGCTTTGAAGTCTGAGTAAAAGCTCAAGGAATTAAGCCGGGATCGAGTTCGGGGGTCAAATTTGATAAGTGTAGTACAAGCGAATAATGGATGAGGCATATTGTGCACTGTCTAGTAAATGGGACATAACGTTTCACTCATAACTCCATCTTGGCTTCATAATATATGGTTGGAAAGCTAACTCAAAGGGCTACAACTTTCATGTTTTTAGTGTTTCCAAATTACCAAAGGAACAGGGCCAAAAACTGCGATTTCTCCGCGACCGCGGATGAACCGCGAAAAAACAGGCTCTCTGAAGTTTACTGTTCGCGGTCCGTCCGGGGCCGCAAACGAACCACTGAAGTCCCCGCAGCAGCAGTCCTAATTGTACTCAAACTTAGGTTTTTAGCTCTAAAACCTCTATATACACCCCTAGTTCTCCCAATAGAGGCATGTTGTCTTTATTTCACTACTTTTGCAAGATATTTAGTAAGAGAGAATCCTCTCAACTCCTTCTTTTATTTTATATCAAGTATTTCTTTATGATTTCAATTATTATTCTTGTTTATTTAAGCATGAGTAGATAAATCCTTTTCTAAGGTTTTGATGGAACCTATTGAGTGATGAACTTATCCTTTATGTGATTACAAATTGTGACTTAGATTTCTATTTGTTCAACTTCATTCTTGTTGTAGTTAATTGGTAGGATCCCCAATTAGCTGTGCCTATTTAGTGTGCATAACTTGGAAAAGAGTGCATATTTAGGTAGATTTTTTAATAACACCACACCTAGGTTATTGGAGGAATCTATAACTTTAGGCGTAAAGACGGGGTTAGGAATAATAAAGTCTTGGGTGCAATCTTAAGTGAACTATTCAAATTAAAGCTAGCTAGGGTAGTTCGGGAGAGTGCACTAGTAAATTATTGTAATTTCTCGGGAGAGGGTTACGATACACATAGCGTTCATGATTGATATAATATATTAACAATTTGTATGAGCATAACGATAAGAGATTCCATCAATAGGGGAAATCAATCCCTTAGTCCTTCTCCATATTATTTTTACTCAATATTCAATTCTTTCTTTTAAAGCTTTTTAATTCTTGCAAAGGTAGTAGTTAGTCAAAATCCATACAAAAATATACTCTAAATTTTGGGAACTTGATTCAAAAGTATTCTTCGGTTGTGAAAGTTGTGATTGATAGGTTAATTCTCTGTGGGATCGATCTTGGACTTATTAGACCAGGTTATATTGACTATGACCGTTGCTTGGACGTGAATCATGATGCAAACAAACATTCCTACTAGGGATACGGCATGAGGTTTTGTTATTCTAGGTTAACATCTTATTGGAAAACATATCTAGACTGGCTTCACTCGAGCGGACAACTCGAGCCAAGGAGGGTCAGTGCACTGGTAGCATGGCTTTCCGACTTAATTGATAGTACTCCCCGCCTAAACATGTGTGACTAAATCCTTCACCGGGTGCCAAGCACCTCAGCTATCTTAAGAAAGACAGGCTATGTCCAACAAATGCCCTATATTAAATTTCAAAGAGACTAAGAGGAGAAAGTGGGTATCGGCACAATTTTTATACAATTCACAAAATATCAAAGCGGTAGAAGAAATATTTAGCACATTAAGACAAACATGTAATAAAATCAGATAATAAATAAGCCAAATACAACAACTATTCAAAGCTCGAATTCTTAAACCCCGAACCATTGGTTCTGGGTTTGTTTCCCCAGCAGAGTTGCCAGAGCTGTCACACCTCCTTTTGGCGCACCTACCCGGAAGGGCAAATGGACAAGGGAGTTCTTCCATTTAAAGTGATAATATTCGATATGAGATTATTTTATTTATTTCAGAGTCGCCACTTGGAATAAATTACGATGTCCCAAGTCATCCATTTATTTAAATCCCGCATCGAGGAAATTTCGACTTTCCAAATGAAGTCTGTGAACCATAAATTCTAAGTAAGAAATTATGTTGACCCGACGGAAGGTGTTAGGCACTCTCGGATCCCGTGGTTCTGGCACGGTCGCTTAAACTATTATAAATGGCTAAAATATCTGATTCTAATTACATGTTACAAATCGCTTGCTTTTAATTGATTCTAGACCGCTTTTATTAAACTGGAAGCTATGCACCCCTACGTTTGAATAATATGGATCTAATTTTGACTTGGCCCCAGATTATTGACGTAATATGTGGGTCAAGATGAGCCGGGATCGCTTATTTTGGACTATGTCGATTAAAGCAATTATTAGACTAGGCCAAGAAAAATCGATTCATCTAAGAATGCCTGTCGAGGTTATTTCCCATTAGCCTTGGCTGCTTGTATTGTTTACCTAACCAAAAAGAAAAAATTGAAATCTAGCGAAGAAACTTGATATGATTCAAGCTAGCCTATATTAGTGACTAAACAAAAAAAATCCAGCTACCATATTAACATGCTCAAATTACTTGGCTTTCACAGATTGCTTATCTAAAATTTTCGTACAAATTCAGTTTGAAATCTTGCTAGTTTTTACACAATTTCAATTTCATTACAGTTATACAAATTCGACATATGCAAAAACAGAAAAACTAAGCAAGCACGGATGAAACTTAATATTTATTTTTTAAGATGATTTCCGGGATAGCACTTCATTTCAAAATCCGATCTTTCGGTGCAAATGGTTACATCAACTGTGTTTCGAAGGCATACCTGGAATTCGAAAGCACAAAAATGAAGGAAAGAAATCGGCATCAATTCACGACAAAGCAACAACAATCAGCAAAAATAGAACTACTCAAGGACGTAAAATACCAGCCCAGTAGCAAAAATGAAATCCTCAGTATAGATTAAGTCACCAAAGAACTTAATAAGACTAGTAACTCCAGAGAAAACAAGCAGCAAACAAGCAGAAAACTCCAGTAAACTTAACACAACCCTTCAAACAAATCGGACACTCGGATGTGGGAATAGAAACAGGGAAACTCAATTGTTTCTGACCTTGGAAGCAATGTAACAGTATTAGAGAAAGAAAAAGAGGATTTAAGAGTTTTAATTCAAACCAAGAATTGGAGAAACAGACTTAAACCAAGAGGAAAAGGAATGGGATCCTTTTCCTCCTCTTCTACCCTCTCTGTTTTCAGAAAAATCCCCTCGAAACTGGTAGTTCAATGGAATCTAAAAATTTGATGGTTAAAACTCTAAGCTGGTTGTTTGAAGCCCTTAAAACGGATGGTTCCAACAGTGTATAAACCAGTGTATACTAGCCTCTCCCTCTCTTAAAATCTGTTCTCTATGTGTGAAATATCGCGCCTCTTATCTGAAGAATTCACTCTCTTATATAACCAAAATGAACCAGCCTGCAGCCCCTTTTTAATTATTTTAAAAACTGATCAAACCCATATTATTCCCTCTGTTTTTTCCCACTTGAGTTTGACTAAGTATGGGACTTCTCATTTTTAAACCTCTAGAGTTTAAAATGTAGTGAATATCCTACTGTACAGCAGATTCCACTACCATTTTCATGTGCATTTCCAGCCTTTAATATTAAACTAAATTGTTTTCTGTCTTCCCATTACCTAGTGTTATTGCTAGGATATATTTACACTATGGCCTGACCTAATGGTTCAACACATGTTCAAGGGTGGCAATCCACTAAGCTCTAAAATTTCTATTTAAATTGTAGCTAAATTCAATTCAGCTATAACCAATTTAGACTCCTAAACTTAACCATAAACAAATCAGATTTTAAATCAAGCAATGATTCGGACCGAGTTAACAGTGTTAATCACTGTACAATGTTCTAACATGCAGACTTACGAAGTTAATCGATGACTTATCGTTTAGTCGATTATAGCGCGTATAATCGATAATCAATAATCGACGAACTAGTCAGTGATTCACAGTACTTAGGCCAAAGACAAAAATACGAAACTAATTATTCGACGACGCTAATCGAAGCGAATTCGTATCCTATAACAAACATATTTAATCCAACAAACAGAAACAAACATCGACCAAATAAAAGGTCTTGAGGAGATGGACAGAAAGTTAACCAAAAAATTAAAAAAAAATAGAAATAATAACACAAACTAAACTAACAACAAATATAGATAGAGATAGAAGAAAGAAAAGGAGAATACCTCAAAAGAACATGGGGAATCGAAAGTGGAATAAGGGAACCGTTCAGGCTTAAATTTTTGGGGCCAAACGGACCTTAAACAGGGTGTTCTCAGTCGAGAACACCTAGATTAAGGTCTGTTAGACCTCAAACTCCTATCGAATTCAAACGAATACCCCCTTTCGGATCTCTAGGGTTCATGCGGGCGTTTTAGGGATCGATGGTTTTGGGTTGGATTCAAACCAAACCAAGGTCGATTTGGTCACGAGGGAGGTCAGAGGAGTGTTAGGTTTCAACTTGGGGTGATTTGGGGTAGGTTGAGTTTTGGCTCGAATCTTCGATCGAAGATTCGAGAATATTCAAGTAGATTTGAGCAAAGGGGTTTGTGGATTTGGGTTTAGGGTGTGATGAGGCTCTGTGGTGTTAAAATGGAGGTCACCTACGCCGTTGTCGTCGAGGTTATAGCGAAAGGGAGGGGTGGCGGCTACTAGGGTTTTGGGGATATATTTGGCTCTGGTGAGAGAGACGAAGGGAAATGGGTCGTTTTGGGAATGAGACAGGTAGAAGGGGTTTGGGGGATCTTTGCTATGTTAGGAATTAATTAATTAATCTAGTCCATTGGATGAAAGGATCCAATGGCTCAGATAAAAGGAGACGAAACGGGGCAGTTCGGGCATGGAGGACGGGTCACAGGTTAGGTGAGATGGGCTGAAGGGTGATCTTTGGGCCTGTTTTTTGGACCTAATTAAATGGCCCAACCGTTTTCCTCTTATTTTCCATTTTTTTTCTTTTAATTCCTAATTAAAAATCATTAAATCCTAGATTAAATTACAAAATATCAAATTACTTCTACTAACCATTAGCACGCATGGTTAAATACCAAAAAATAAAATCACACAACTAAGCCGCTAAAATGCAAAGTATATATTTCATTTTTGAAAGACAACCTTAATTACTCCTAATAAATCCTGAATCCAAGAAATGAAACATATTTTTTTTTGTATTTTATATTAATGTAACAAATAACACCCACAGACAAAACTTTAAATAATAATTAAAAAATAACATAAAACTATTTTATTTTTAAATTTTTGGGAGTAATTTTCTTGCGGGGAAAATATTACGTGCTCACAATATACATAATAAAATTTAGAATCAAAGGAAAATATTCAGTGCCGCGAACGCTGGCGGTCACCTTGCCCAGCTATAATAGCAAAATCCTCAACCAGCTTAAAACTCACTACTGGGTGAACAAATACCTGAATCTGCACGCAATGTGCAGGGAGTTAAGTGAGTACTCCAAATTAGTGAGTAACAAAAGTAAATAATAACCGAGCACCAAGAAATCACGTAAAGCAACAAACATGATGTACAAAAGCCGGGTACAATTTTATGAGAAAACAGTAAAATCTTTAGAAATACCTTGGCTCAGTTCAAATCTCTTTTGAAAATGATCTTTTCAATACTTACAAAAATGATTTCAAAATAGTTAGTGCTGATAGGCACAGAAAATCAACCTCTCTGGCACAAATACCACATTATAACAAGTAAAAAGGCAAATAAGTATGCACGATGAGCACATAAAAGTTCGCCCCTCGGGCATAGCTCAAAATAGTACCAACCCCCTCGGGTTCAATATCAATCGCTCAGAACAGTATCTGCCTCTCGAGCACAGTATCACATCACTCAAAACAGTATCAGCCCCTCGGGCTCAGTATCACATCACTCAAATAGTATCAGCCCCTCGGGCTTAGTATCAATCACATAGTACAACATCAGCCCATTGGGCTCACTCTCAAATCACATGGGTACCCGCGCTTAGTGTGAGTGTGCAGACTCCGGAGGGGCTCCTACAACCCAAGCGTTATCATAATAAGTCCTGAAAGCCTGAACATATCAATACGAGTCCTGAAAGCCTTCTCACAACACACACGAGGCCTGAAAGCCTCCTCACATATCGCTCGAAGCCTGAAAGCCTCCTCACATAAAACTTGTGGCATGAAAGCCTCCTCACATATCAATCGAGGCCTAGAAGCCTCCTCACATATCACTCGAGGCCTGAAAGCCTCCTCACATATCACTCGAGGCCTGAATGCCTCCTCACATCATTCAACATATCCTCACACATGACCCTCGGCCTCAATCAGTCCAACAATAGTCATAAGCCCCTCGGGAATCAGTAAAAAATAATAATGCTCAGCTCAAACAATAGTTCAAATATCAGTTAAAACTCAAGGTTGAGTAAATATATAGTTGAGTTCATGAAACAGTGTGATTCAAATGGACTGAATTAAAATATTATTTCAAATAGTGAGGAAAACAGTGATGATAGCTCACAAGGAGTTCAAATAATTGGCAATAAACCCTAAGTATGGCAATAAGCCAAAGTCATAGTGAAAAACAACAAGTCATAGTGAAATACATGGTAAAATCAACAACCGGGGCAGACCAAGTCACAATCCCCAACCGTGCTTGTAACGACCCGGCCCGTCGTTACGGGAATTACCACCCCGTTATCTTGCATTTACATATATTATGCTTTTAAAACAGTATTAGAGTATATCGGGTGAGTTAGAAGTGATTTGGATTGAAAATGAAACAAATAGCATGTTTGAAGAAAGCTTAAATATGAAAAGTCAACCAAGAGTTGACTATTGAGTTAGAGTGCTCGAAACCGGATTCTGATGATTCGACTAGTTCCGGGGGATCAATTATGACTTAGGAGAACAATCGGAATTTAATTCGGAGGTCCGGTGTAGTTTTAAGCTTGAATTGGCGAATGTTGAATTTTGGCGAAAACTGGATGGTAGGTGATATTTTGATCCGGGGGTCGGAATGGAATTCCGACAATTTTTGTAGCTTCGTTATGTGATTTTAGATATGTCTGCAAATTTTCAAGTTATTCGGACATCGTTTGATCGGGTTTTGGATTGAATGTTAGTTTTGAAAGTTTTGAAGAAACTTAGGCTTGAATCCGTGGATAATTGGTGATTTTGATGTTTAGGATGGTGTTTTTATGATTGGAACAAGTTCGAATAAGGAATTAGGATGTGTTGGTGTGTTTGAATGAGGTCCCGGGGGCCTCGGGGTGTTTTCGGGTGGTTAATCGGGAGAAAAACATGGAAATTGCAGGTTTGAAGAGTCCTGTTTCTGTTGTTTCCGCTCCTGCGGAATTATGGGCGCAGGAGCGAGTCCGCAGAAGCGGACGAGGAGCGCAGAAGCGCTGGGCATCGCAGAAGCGGAACATTTTCCGCTGAAGCGGCATCGCTGGAGCGGAAGGTGAGCCGTAGAAGCGGCCAAGGGCCATGGGTGAAGGATTCGCAGAAAGGGTCGTGAGGTGAAGGATCTGCAGAAGCGGAAGAGTTGCCACTTAAGTGGGAAAACCCGCAGGAGCGGACATTGTTCCGTAGGAGCGGACGCGCGGAAGCGGTACGTGGTTCGCAGAAGGGTAAATGGCCAGCTAGGCTTGGGATTCCCAGAAGCGATCAATTGGTCGCGGAAGCGGTATCTCAGAGGCGAAAATTGTCCGCAGAAGCGAAAATCGAAGAGGGTTTAATTATATCAGAAGTTAGAAAATTTCAGAAACATTTCACACATTTGGGTCTCGGCTTTAGAGGCGATTTGGGCAATTTTGAAGAGAAACTCAAGGAAATCATCAGGTAAGCAACTATGGACTTAAACTATGATTAGTATTGGTATTATTATGCAATTATATCATGAAAATGGAAGAATTTGGGGTGATTCATGGAAGATTTAACCCTAGGTTTGAACTTTAGAAAATCAAGGTTTTGAATGAGCAAATGGAGTCCGAATTTGGTAAAATTGATATGCTTAGACTCGTATTGAGATGAGGGTTCCGAATACGAGACTTTCGTAATTTTTCGAGAATCGTACCGAAAGTCGGGTTTTACCAACTTAGTGTAATTATGAGAATTTCATATAAATTGAAGTGGGTTATGATTCTTTGACCCGTATTTGATATAATTATTGTGGTTTGACTAGATTCTACGCACGAGGGAGCTAAATTCAAAGGAAAAGGCATCGCGGACGAGTTTACGACCGGCTAGAGGTGAGTAGTTTGTGTATATTGTAGCCTGAGGGTTCGAAACCCCCGGCTTAGCACATTGTGACGCTAATAGGGCGTGGCTCGCACACCGTGGCAGGTGCGGGATTGATTGTGATTGGGGATTGAGACTTGATCCATCCCGGAAATGAATAATATGTGGTTAGTGTTGGAAATACACTGTAATTGCTATAATTGTGGGCTGTAAGCCTTGTTTGGGGCCTTGTGCCGATCTGTAGCGTCCTTAGAGAACAATATTTATGTGATAGCTAAAATTGCTTAAATCACTGATCTCAGTCCTGGGAATTGTAATCACACTTTTGAAATGCTAAGTCACCGGCTTTTACAAACTTAATAAAGTTAAAGTATTTTTCATAAATTATGAATTGAGAACCGGAATTAAGGAAAATGAATTGTTTTGTGACTTAATTGCTTATTGTGGACTGAGTATGGGATCGGGCTGCACGCCGCAGTGGTTGATGCGAGGATCGGGCTGCACGCCGCAGCCAGCATTGCGCTTGGGCTGCAGGAGCCCCTCCGGAGTCCGTACACACCCCCGGTGAGCGCCGTCGACGTTAAATGGGATCGGCCACACGCCGTAGCGGTTATGTGCATTGCATTGCATCCGTATTGTTGAATTACTCTGTGGTAGCCGTATTGTATTATTGTTGCTAGTTCGTAGGAGATTCGGACCGTAGTGTAGCTTCATATCGTGGTATTTTGTGGATTTCTTACCTTGTCAGCTACATATATATATTTGTTACTCACCGAGTACTTAGTACTCACCCTACTCCCCGCACCTTTTGTGTGCAGACTCAGGTACACGGGAGCAGTAGACGGACATCTCCGGCGTTTACATTGTCACATCGAGTTGCTGAGGTAGCCGCCTACGTTCGCAGAGCCTAGCTTCTCCTCTCATTCCAGTTGTTATTGTATATTTTGTATTCATACTTGAGTACTTCTATATCGTACTCTCTATTTCCTGTTGGGTTTTGTTAGAGGCTCTAGACTTGTGACTCCGGATCTTTGGGAGTGTCAGTACTTTTGTTCAGTATTATTATTATTGGAGTTCTTAAACTCATATATTCTTCTCGGGTTGTCCATTTGGGGACTGGTATTGTGTTATAATTAAATTGTTGGTCTGGCTGGCCTAGCTTGATTGTTGGGCGCCATCACGACCGGATTTGGGTCGTGACAAGTTGGTATCAAAGCTCTAGGTTATTAGGACTCGCGAGTCATGAGCCGGTTTAGTAGGCTTTCGCAGATCGGTACGTAGACGTCCGTATCTATCTTCGAAGGGCTACATAAACTTTAGGAAAAACCTCATTTTCTTGAATTCATATCGTGCGATTTGTGTTATCATGAAATTAAATCTTTCCATATTCTATTCTCTCGCGGATGGCGAGAACACGAGCTAACGGACGTGGCGGACGACCACCATCGGCACCTAGAGGCCGTGGTCGCGGTAGAGGTAGAGGCGGCGACGCCGGCACTCGCCGACCCACCGACCGACCGTACTCGAGACCGTATTCCGGCGGCAGACGCTCCGGCAGCTCGGGTTCAGGCACCGGGCGGTGCCTATCGCGATACCGGGTCTTCGGGAGACCTTGGCTCGGATATTATCGGTGTGCACGATGCTTGGCACGGTAGTTGCCGCCATCGCCGCAGCATCATCTTCACGAGCGGGGGAGGGAATCGGACCCCGTGGCTCACACACCCGAGCCGGCTCGGCCACTTGCGCCCGTTGCACCAGCTCCCTGCATATGTGGTTCCGGTTATGCCCGACGATGAGCGGCGTCGTTTGGAGAGATTTGAGAGGTTGCAGCCTCCGACATTCGGTGGAGCCGAGGGCGAGGATGCCCGTGGTTTGACAGATGTCAGCGTATGCTGCGCACCGCGGGTATTCTAGAGTCCAGCCGGTGTTTCATTCACCACTTTCCAGCTCACGGTGCAGCCTTTCCGTGGTGGGAGGATTTTTGAGAGGCGTAGGTCCGCTGGGGCAGTGCCCCTCACTTGGCAGCACTTCTCCACGGTATTTTTGGAGAAGTACGTGCCTCAGTCTCAGAGAGAGGAGCTGCGACGTCAGTTCGAGTGGTTGAAGCAGGGAGAGATGACAGTTAATCAGCACGAGATGAGATTCACACAGCTGGCCCGTCATGCCATGTGGATGGTTCCTACCGACATGGAGAGGATCCGGAGATTTATTGATGGTCTTATTTATCCCATCCGCATATTGATGACCAGGGAGAGAGCTTCTACAGTTACCTTTGAGGAGGTGGTTGATGCTGCCCGTCATATTGAGACAGATCGCCGCAGAGAGCGGGAGGAGAGAGAGGCTAAGAGGCCTCGTGGTACTGCCAGTTACAGTGGTGCTCCGTCTAGGGGCCAATTTCAGCATAGCAGAGGTCGCTCTTTCGGGTCTCATCAGTCTGGACGTACGGAGTCCAACGGGGTTTCATCTGATCGTGGTCGTCAAGGCCAGCAGGGTTATCAGGGTCAGCAGAACCGTCAGCAGAGTCAGCCTGCACTGAGTGCTCTTCCAGCTCAGAGCTCTGCTCCTGTTTCCTCAGCACAGGATTCATCGGTAGCGAGGGGTCCTCAGCAGCCCCTTCTTCCATCTTCGGGCCGTTGTTTTGAGTGCGGTGATTTGGGCCATATCAGGAGAGAGTGTCCTCAGTGGCTTCGTAAGAGGTCACAGCGGAGGGATCAGCCTTCGTCTTCTACTCCTGTTTCTTCAGCGCCAGCACAGTCAGCTAGGACTGGTGGCCAGGTATCCAGAGGTCGCCCCAGAGGCGAGGATCGTACTGGTGGAGGTCAGGCTCGTTTCTATGCTCTTCCAGACAGGAAGGATGCTTGTGCTTCAGATGCGGTCATTTCAGGTATTATCTCAGTCTTCCACAGGGATGTTTCTGTCTTATTTGATCCCGGATCCACCTATTCTTATGTCTCTACTTATTTTGCACATCATTTGGGTATAACCCGTGGTATTCTTGCTCTGCCCGTACATGTGTCTACCCCAGTGGGGGATACTGTTATTGTGGATCAGGTATATCGATCCTGTATTATTACTATTGGGGGTCTGGAGACCCGAGTTGATCTATTACTATTGGGCATGGTAGATTTCGATGTTATCCTAGGCATGGATTGGCTATCTCCTTACCATGCAATTCTGGACTGTCATGCCAAGACAGTCACACTAGCTATTCCAGGTAATCCGAGGATCGAGTGGCGTGGCTTGACCTGATTATGTGTCCGACAGGGTGATTTCTTATATAAAGGCTCAACGAATGATTGGCAAGGGTTGTTTATCTTATTTGGCCTTCATTAGAAATGTTGAGGCCGAGACACCCAGTCTTGATTCGGTTCCCATTGTGAGGGAGTTTCCGGATGTATTTCCAGCAGACCTGCCAGGCATGCCGCCTGATAGAGATATCGATTTTGGTATTGACTTGGTGCCGGCACTCAGCCCATTTCTATTCCTCCCTATCGCATGGCACCAGCAGAGTTAAAAGAATTGAAAGAACGAGCTTCAGAACTCTTAGATAAGGGTTTCATTCGTCCAAGTGTGTCACCTTGGGGTGCACCGGTGTTGTTCGTGAAGAAGAAAGATGGCACAATGAGAATGTGCATTGATTACAGGCAGCTGAACAAGGTAACAGTGAAGAATAAGTACCCATTACCTCGTATCGAGGACTTATTTGATCAGCTCCAGGGAGCTAGTGTATTTTCTAAGATTGACCTTCGATCGGGCTATCATCAGTTGAAGATCAGGGACTCAGATATTATGAAGACAGCGTTCAGGACGCGATATGGGCACTACGAGTTCCTGGTGATGTCTTTCGGGTTGACCAATGCCCCAGCAGCATTCATGCACTTGATGAATAGTGTATTTCGGCCGTACCTTGATTCTTTTGTGATTGTGTTTATTGATGATATCCTAGTATATTCCCGCAGCCAGGAGGAGCATGCACAGCATTTGAGAGTGGCATTGCAGAGGTTGAGAGAAGAGAAGCTTTATGCAAAATTCTCTAAGTGTGAATTCTGGCTAGATACTGTGGGTTTTCTGGGACATATAGTGTCCAGTAATGGTATTCGGGTTGATCCTCAGAAGGTCGAGGCAGTGCAGAATTGGCCCAGACCTTCCTCAGCTACAGAGATTCGGAGTTTTCTCGGCTTGGCAGGCTATTATCATCGGTTTGTTCAGGATTTCTCATCTATTGCTTCACCGTTGACTAAGTTGACACAAAAGAATGCTCCATCTGTGTGGTCTGATGAATGTGAAGAGAGCTTTCAGAAACTCAAGGAGGCTTTGACCACGACTCCAGTGCTTGTGTTACCATCGGCCTCAGGGTCATATACAGTGTATTGTGATGCTTCCAGAGTTGGACTCGGTTGTGTGTCGATGCAGGAGGGTAGAGTTATTGCATATGCTTCTCGTCAGCTAAAGCCCCACGAGAAGAACTACCCTGTTCATGATTTGGAGTTAGCTGCTATTGTTCATGCCTTGAAGATTTGGAGGCATTATCTATATGGTGTATCTTGTGATGTATATACAGACCACCGCAGCCTTCAGCATTTGTTTAAGCAAAAAGATCTAAATTTGAGGCAGCGGAGATGGCTTGAATTGCTTAAAGACTATGATATTACTATCTTGTACCATCCCGGAAAAGCCAATGTAGTGGCTGATGCATTGAGCCGGAAGGCTATTAGTATGGGCAGTTTGGCGTATATTCCAGTTGGGGAGAGACCCCTAGCAGTTGATGTTCAGGCGTTAGCTAATCAGATGGTAAGGCTGGATATTTCTGAGCCCGGTCGGGTGATGGCTTGTGTAGTAGCTCGTTCTTCTTTATATGATCGTATTCGAGAGCGCCACTATGATGATCCACACTTACTTGTCCTTAAGGACAGAGTTCAGCATGATGATGCCAGAGATGTCACTATTGATAGTGATGGTGTATTGCGGATGCAGGGCCGGATATGCGTGCCCAATGTCGATGGCCTTCGTGAGTTGATATTGGAGGAGGCCCACAGCTCGCGGTATTCTATTCATCCAGGAGCCGCGAAGATGTATCAGGATTTGAAGCAGCATTACTGGTGGAGAAAGATGAAGAAAGATATTGCGAGCCATGTGGCTCGGTGTCTAAACTGTCAGCAGGTCAAGTATGAGCATCAGAGACCTGGTGGTGTATTCCAGCGTATTGATATTCCTGAGTGGAAGTGGGAAAGGATTACTATGGACTTTGTTAGTGGACTCCCTCGGACAGCGAGGAAGTTTGATTCAGTTTGGGTGGTGGTGGATAGGTTGACTAAGTCAGCTCACTTCATCCCAGTGTGTACTACCTATACCTCGGAGCGGTTGGCCGAGATATTCATCCGTGAGATAGTGAGATTGCATGGAGTTCCTATTTCCATTATATCAGACAGAGGTACCCAGTTTACTTCTCAGTTTTGGAGGACATTTCAGCGAGAGTTGGGTTCGTAGGTAGAGCTGAGCACAGCATTTCATCCACAGACGGATGGGCAGTCTGAGCGTACTATTCAGATATCGGAGGACATGTTGCGTGCTTGTGTCATTGATTTTGGTGGTTCATGGGCTGATTATTTGCCTTTGGCGGAGTTTGCTTACAATAATAGCTATCGGTCCAGCATTCAGATGGCACCGTATGAAGCTTTATATGGGAGGCGGTGTAGGTCTCCAGTTGGTTGGTTCGAGCCCGGCGAGGCTAGGTTGTTAGGGACACAGTTAGTCCAAGATGCCTTAGATAAGGTGAAGGTGATTCAGGAGAGACTTCGCACAGCTCAGTCGCGTCAGAAGAGTTATGCAGACCGGAAGGTCCGAGATGTGTCTTATTCAGTAGGTGAGAAGGTGTTGCTGAAAGTTTCGCCTATGAAGGGTGTTATGAGGTTTTGAAAGAAAGGAAAGTTAAGCCCAAGGTTTATTGGACCTTTTGAGGTGCTTAGGAAAGTTGGGGAGGTGGCTTATATGCTTGCTTTGCCACCCAGTTTATCGGGAGTTCACCCGGTGTTCCATGTATCTATGCTCCGGAAGTATGTTGGAGACCCGTCTCATGTGTTGGACTTCAGCACAATTCAGCTAGATCAGGATTTGACTTATGATGTGGAACCAGTAGCCATTTTGGGTCGACAGGTTCGTAAGCTGAGATCTAAGGATATAGCTTCAGTGAAAGTGCAGTGGAGAGGTCGTCCCGTGGAGGAAGCAACTTGGGAGACCGAGCAGGAAATGCGGAGCAGATATCCACACTTGTTTGATGCTCCGGGTATGTTTCTTAACCCGCTCGCGGACGAGCGTTTGTTTAAGTTGGGGAGAATGTAACGACCCGGCCCGTCGTTACGGGAATTACCACCCCGTTATCTTGCATTTACATATATTATGCTTTTAAAACAGTATTAGAGTATATCGGGTGAGTTAGAAGTGATTTGGATTGAAAATGAAACAAATAGCATGTTTGAAGAAAGCTTAAATATGAAAAGTCAACCAAGAGTTGACTATTGAGTTAGAGTGCTCGGAACCGGATTCTGATGATTCGACTAGTTCCGGGGGATCAATTATGACTTAGGAGAACAATCGGAATTTAATTCGGAGGTCCGGTGTAGTTTTAAGCTTGAATTGGCGAATGTTGAATTTTAGCGAAAACCGGATGGTAGGTGATATTTTGATCCGGGGGTCGGAATGGAATTCCGACAATTTCTGTAGCTTCGTTATGTGATTTTGGATATGTCTGCAAATTTTCAAGTTATTCGGACATCGTTTGATCGAGTTTTGGATTGAATGTTAGTTTTGAAAGTTTTGAAGAAACTTAGGCTTGAATCCGTGGATAATTGGTGATTTTGATGTTTAGGATGGTGTTTTTATGATTGGAACAAGTTCGAATAAGGAATTAGGATGTATTGGTGTGTTTGAATGAGGTCCCGGGGGCCTCGGGGTGTTTTCGGGTGGTTAATCGGGAGAAAAACATGGAAATTGCAGGTTTGAAGAGTCCTGTTTCTGTTGTTTCCGCTCCTGCGGAATTATGGGCGCAGGAGCGAGTCCGCAGAAGCGGACGAGGAGCGCAGAAGCGCTGGGCATCGCAGAAGCGGAACATTTTCCGCTGAAGCGGCATCGCTGGAGCGGAAGGTGAGCCGCAGAAGCGGCCAAGGGCCATGGGTGAAGGATTCGCAGAAGCGGAAGGTTAGCCGCTTAGGCGAGTCCGCAGAGGCGGACGCCTAGTCGCGAGCGGGAAACCCGCGGGAGCGATCGAATCTCCGCGTGAGCGGACACGCGAGGCGATCCGTATATCGCGAAGTGGAATTGGCCGGCCGGGCCTGGAACCGCTGAAGCGACCCTTTGGTCGCGGATACGGACGCGTAGGAGCGGAAATTCTTCCGCAGAAGCGAAAATCGCTGTAAGTTAAGTGTATCAGAAGTTAGAAAAATTTCAGAACATTTCACACATTTGGGTCTCGGCTTTAGAGGCGATTTGGGCGATTTTGAAGAGAAACTCAAGGGAAATCATCAGGTAAGCAACTATGGACTTAAACTATGATTAGTATTGGTATTATTATGCAATTATATCATGAAAATGGAAGAATTTGGGGTGATTCATGGAAGATTTAACCCTAGGCTTGAACTTTAGAAAATCAAGGTTTTGAATGAGCAAATGGAGTCCGAATTTGGTAAAATTGATATGCTTAGACTCGTATTGAGATGAGGGTTCCGAATATGAGACTTTCGTAATTTTTCGAGAATCGTACCGAAAGTCGGGTTTTACCAACTTAGTGTAATTATGAGAATTTCATATAAATTGAAGTGGGTTATGATTCTTTGACCCGTATTTGATATAATTATTGTGGTTTGACTAGATTCTACGCACGAGGGAGCTAAATTCAAAGGAAAAGGCATCGCGGACGAGTCTACGACCGGCTAGAGGTGAGTAGTTTGTGTATATTGTAGCCTGAGGGTTCGAAACCCCGGCTTAGCACATTGTGACGCTAATAGGGCATGGCTCGCACACCGTGGCAGGTGCGGGATTGATTGTGATTGGGGATTGAGACTTGGTCCATCCCGGAAATGAATAATATGTGGTTAGTGTTGGAAATACACTGTATTTGCTATAATTGTGGGCTGTAAGCCTTGTTTGGGGCCTTGTGCCGATCCTGTAGCGTCCTTAGAGGACAATATTTATGTGATAGCTAAAATTGCTTAAATCACTGATCTCAGTCCTGGAAATTTTAATCACACTTTTGAAATGCTAAGTCACCGGCTTTTACAAACTTAATAAAGTTAAAGTATTTTTCATAAATTATGAATTGAGAACTGGAAATAAGGAAAATGAGTTGTTTTGTGACTTAATTGCTTATTGTGGACTGAGTATGGGATCGGGCTGCACGCCGCAGTGGTTGATGTGAGGATCGGGCTGCACGCCGCAGCAGTATTGCGCTTGGGCTGTAGGAGCCCCTCCGGAGTCTGTACACACCCCCAGTGAGCGCCGTCGACGTTAAATTGGATCGGGCTACACGCCGTAGCGGTTATGTGCATTGTATTGCATCTGTATTTGTTTAATTACTCTATGGTAGCTGTATTGTATTATTGTTGCTAGTTCGTAGGAGATTCGGACCGTAGTGTAGCTTCATATTGTGGTATTTTGTGGATTTCTTACTGTCAGCTACATATATATATTTGTTACTCACTGAGTACTTAGTACTCACCCCTACTCCCTGCACCTTTTGTGTGCAGACTCAGGTACACAGGAGCAGTAGACGGACATCTCCGGCGTTTACATTGTCACATCGAGTTGCTGAGGTAGCTGCCTACGTTCGCAGAGCCTAGCTTCTCCTCTCATTCCAGTTGTTATTGTATATTTTGTATTCGGACTTGAGTACTTCTATATCGTACTCTCTATTTCCTGTTGGGTTTTGTTAGAGGCTCTAGACTTGTGACTCCGGATCTTTGGGAGTGTCAGTACTTTTGTTCAGTATTATTATTATTGGAGTTCTTAAACTCATATATTCTTCTTGGGTTGTCCATTTGGGGAATGGTATTGATGTATAATTAAATTGTTGGTCTGGCTGGCCTAGCTGGATTGTTGGGCGCCATCACGACCGGATTTGGGTCGTGACAGTGCTCTACCCCACGCTCTCTATCTGGCGTGCAAGTCACCTCAATATAGCACTATAGGTACAAATCCGGGATTCCAAACCCTCAGGATACCATTTACAATCATTACTCACCTCGAACCGGCTAAATCTCTAGCTAACGACACCTTTATCCCTCAAATCGGCCTCCACGTGCGTCGAATCTATCCAATATCAGAGCGAATACATCACAATATGCCAATGGGACAATCCAAGTCGAAAACAATAAAAAAATAACAAAAATCTCAAAACTAACAAAACTCGAGCCCCAGACTCACTTCTTGAAAAATTAGAAAATTTACATTAATGGATTCCTCATCTCGCCACTAGTCTATACATATCAAATTTACCAAAATCCGAGCTCAAATGCTCCCTCAAATCCCAAGTTTAAATCATAAAATCTCAAGCCCTATTTCATCAATTTTAGTCTTAATTCCATGAATTTTTAGGTTAATTTCTCATAATAATCATGTTTTTAACTCAAAAATCTTACCGCCAATAAACTCCAGTTGAAACCCTCATCAATTGCTCCCAAAAAAACTCTCAAGATGCTCAAAAATGGTGAAAATATCCCCAGCTCGCGGATGACAATGGCATTTTAAAACCTCTGTGATACGACATCTATAGCGCTTCTGCGGTTCTCCACTTAAGGTCATCGATCGCTACTTCGGTCTATAAGTCACTTCTGCGGCATCCACTCCTCTGGACACATTCCGCTTCTGCGGAAAATCAAGAAATCTCCAGGTCCGCTTTTGCGACCAAACTCCCGCATCTGCGGCTTCGCAAATGCGGTTGACCTCACCGATTCAGCAGAAAGAACCTAAACCCCATGATTTCTCATCAACGGCTATTTCCTCCACTTCCGCGTTTCTGCACATGCGGTCCCATAACCGCAAGTTCAAAAATACTACATACCAGCTAACCTTTAACATCGAAAAGTTTCAAAATTCTCCGTTTAACCATCCGATCTGACTCGAGGCCCCCAAGACCTCAACCAAAAAAAACAAACACAATCCAATATCTTGTTCAAACTTTCCCCAATCATCAAAAACACCACGATTAATACTAAAACCATCAAATTACATCAAATCCAAGCCTAAGTTCTTCAAAAACGTTTTAAACACACATTCGATAAAAACCCTGACCAAACGACGTCGGAATGACCTGAAATATTGCACACATATACAAAATCACCTAACAAAGCTACAACAACACCCAGAATTTCGTTTTAACCTTCAGATCAAAATCTCACCCATCAATCGGAATTCGCCAAAATACTAACATCGCCAATTCAAACATAATTCTACACTGGACCTCCAAAATCAGTTCCGATCACGCTCCTAAGTCACAAATCATATTTTGGAGCTAACCGAACAATCGGAATTCATATCTGAGCCCTATAGCACACAAGTAAACTTTCGGTTGACTTTTTCAAAATAAGCCTTCCATAAAGAGACTAAGTGTCTTATCTTCTACCAAAACCAATCCGAATCAACTATAACACACCAAATACTGATAATGAAACATGAAGGAGTATAAAATGGGAAAAACGGAGCGGTAACTCAAGAGACGAGGGGTCGGGTCGTCACAAACCCTTTTATTGTTATAGTGGAGCCTTTTGGATTTTTGTGATCCCGTGATTTTTACCTTCAATTTGAAGGTTTTCCACGTTAAACTTTGGTATTTTTTATCTTCTTTATTTTTGGGTTTGCCTCTTCCTCAACATAACACTAATAAGAAGTGTGATCATATAAGCTTATATGGACAGTAATGGTGGGGGCTTTTGTATTGCCATCTGGTTATTTAATGAGCAAAAAACATAACTAGGCAAAATTATAGAAAATATTTCCCTGATATAGCACCATTAAGTCTTTTACACATAAGGCAAGAAAATATTTATATTCCTAGCCAAAATTATTTAAATATTGTACCTTAAATCATGCATCATTCATAGTTTCAGTTACCCACTTCTCCTTAATTAAGATAATTAGTCCTTAATCTTCGTATTTTGTGTTCCATATATTTCATATGTCATCTATTTTTTATTATATAAAGAGATGAGAAGTAACTAATAAGAAGCAAACAACTGAAATATCTTATCTTTTATGTACATATATAATCAATGGTGCAATGTGTGTGTGTGTGTGTGTGTAAATATTGTACCTTAAATCATGCATCATTCATAGTTTCAGTTACCCACTTCTCCTTAATTAAGATAATTAGTCCTTAATCTTCGTATTTTGTGTTCCATATATTTCATATGTCATCTATTTTTTATTATATAAAGAGATGAGAAGTAACTAATAAGAAGCAAACAACTGAAATATCTTATCTTTTATGTACATATATAATCAATGGTACAATGTGTGTGTGTGTGTGTGTGTGTGTATATATATATATATATATATATATATATATAATGTTGGGTAATAGGTACAATGATTTATAATGTTGTATAATAGTATATATGGGTATATAAATACCTCTTGTACACTATGATACACATCTATATCTATATATAAATATAAAGTTGGGTAATAGGTTAGCTTATGTGGCACTCTCATGTGTCAGCTTCTCTATTTATCTTTTTTCTTAGAATTTTGCCTTCTTCTTTTATGCAGCTTTTTGGAAAACATGCCTCTATGAAAAAATTCAACAATTACTTCTTTTAGAAAAGTGCTACAGTACCCATTACAAAGAGTTTAATGTTAATTAAATCCCAAGAAAATATTACTTCTTAAACCTTTGATATTCAAGTTGCTACACTAACGATTGCAATGAATTTAATGTTAATTAAATTCCAAGAATTGATATTACTTCTTAAACATTTTATATTCCTTAGCTTGGAGGAGGAATTTTAATGTCTCCGGCAATCACGTGACTTATATATATGGCAGCAACGAGATACGCAACAATCCATGAAAGATTTGAAGATATATATATATATATATATATATATATATATATATATATATATATATATATATATATATATATATATATAAACACAATTGCCGCCTATGGCTTTTCTAGCCATATTTTAATACAACGAATCCTCCCCAAATGAAAGAGAAAAGTTATCGAAAAGGGAGGTAACTAAAAGAAGACTATTTGTTTGGGCATTTTCTCTTATGATATTCTTTCGGTACATTTTCTCTCCATTTAGATTTCTATATGGCCTTTGCTGTAATAATGCTGTTGCCAAAATACTGGCTAACCAACAAATTTTACTTTTTAGACGGTTTGCTCTCTATTTTCTGGTGCTGTCTGTGACGAATTTATAAGAAGAGTCATGAGAGTACTTAAATGATAAGAATAATTATTAAAAGAAGGAGGTAGAATGGTGGGATTTTGCAGCATATTTTGTAGCATAAAGAAGATTTTACTCGATTTAGATAGAAATTATGACGTAGAAATAAATAGAAATATAAAAAGGGAAAGAAGAAGAGAAACAACAAAAAATATAGATAAAATGGCTGGAAATGGCAACTATGCAGAAGTTATTGAGAGGTGACAGGTGATCCGTAGAAAACAATAATAAAAACAACAAATTTTTTTGTGTAATTCTAAAAGTGAAGTCTGAAGAGAATAATATGTACGCACACCTTATTCTTACATTTAAGGAGACGGAAAAACTATTTTGGTAGATCCCAACAACAAAAAAACTCTCAATTGATCCTATTATTGATAGCACAGGTGGCCAATATTGTGTTGTGCATTCCATCAATTTATTATTTGTTTCCTATGTTTGTGCTTTTTATTTTTTATTTTTTATTCTAAATAGTTAACAAACTTTTTGGAAAGATAAAGTTGTGCAGAACGGTTATGATGTCTGTGTGCATACTCTGCATCCTAAAACTCGCAATTGGTGTGTGGTTGACAGTAACTTTGTGTGCAATAAAATGTAAATTTCTGAAGATGCTACTAATAAAGGTATCTCTTCTCTGTTTTTGAATATTATTTTTAAACGCAATGAACAGTAGTGATTTATCTATGTTTTAGTGATGTTGAAATTCACTAAGGAAAAAAAATCATATCATTGAATATTTTGTAACATAAAAATAACTAATATATGATTCTAACTCTATTATTTGATAATGTTTTTGACTATGAGATAATATACAACATTCACGGGAATGGCAATAGCCAAGTGAAAATATGGCTTGAGGCAAATAAAATTCGACTCTCTCTAATACGATTTAAAGGTTCGATTAAGTGAAATTCTCATATCTCTATTACACTAAATTATTTATTTTCGACGGAAAGGTTTTTTTTTTTTTTGACAAGTTTTATAGGTGTATGTTAATGCCCATGTAAAAGAACTCATGCATGACCTCACATCAAAAATATTAGCTACATAATGTCTTTTACATGACAAGAAAAGTTCTCTTTGACTACTGTGTGCAATTGTCACAAATAAATAGTACATCTAAAATAACTTATACTATTATTATTTATAAACAACGTTTAACAGGATTCAAAGTCTTAGATTACTTTTCTTTTCCCTCTCTACAACATGATGAGCATGAACTTTTCTTCCCAATTGAAAAAATTATGCCTTGATTATAACCATGTCATTATTAAATTACTGTGTGATGATTTATGTTTGGATTTAGTTTTTTATTGCGCTCTCTCTTTTATCTCAACTAAATTTGTTTTAAAAAATCACTTTGTAATGTTGATATGTCATCGCGCAAAGCGCGGGCAATTTAACTAGTTTATACATATTTATACAAGCATTTGAAGATGAGATTCTTCCATGATTTTTAGTTGAATTCTTATTCAAAACCAGTTCATATCTCCATTAAATACCTTTAAGTTTTACATAAAACCTCCTTATACTATTTCTAACAAGTCTAAAAACACTCACACCAAATTTCTTACAAAACTAAATTCAAAATTTAAACTCACTTTCAAGCTTGTTCAACAATGGTGGACCAGTCCAAATCTTCAGTAAATAACTTCAATTTTGTATACAACCTCCTTATACTATATCTGTCAAGTCTAAACAACATCCACTCTAAGGCCCCGTTTGGCCATTAATTTTGGCAAAATAAATTCGAAATTTAGTTTCAAAACTCATGTTTGGCCAAAATTTTGCTCATATTTTGGCCAAATCCCAAATAAAAAATTTCAAATTCCAACATCAGCAATTGAGCTGATTTTGAGCCAAATTTACGAAACGTGGGAATTATACACATTTTTTTTTCAAAATAAAATTGGAAAATATGTTTTGAAATCATATGTCCAAACACATTTTCATCTTCAAACCAAATTTTACCCAAATCAATTTTTTTCAAAATAAATTTGGAACCTATGTCCAAACGCTAGCTAAATTTCACAAAAAAATCATATTCGAAATTTAAATCCGCCCATTGATTAAGTGTTCAACATGATGGATTATCTTAAAAATTTATGTTTTTACCACCCAAATTGATTTAGTTTGTTGAGCTAATATTTGAGTTACAATTGCTGATTTGAAAATTAGATTAAAAGTTTGAACAATTATTTTTCAAAAAATTAAATAGTAATTTGAAGAACCTATTGGAGTTGGATATTAAATTTTAACTTATTATGTTTTTGCTATAACTTTGCAAAGTTAAATATAACCCAGTTAATTGTAATACATGCGTGTGAGTTGTACTTATGTATAATCTCCCCTTAAAAATTCAGCTCTGGTGATACCTTTTACGTTAGTAAATATGACATATTTAAAGCCAATATATAAGCATTTAATTCCTCGGATGTAGGGTTTTAACAATTAAAAAAAAATCATCTTTTTGCCTAGTCTGTTGAATGGATAACCGAAGGATAAGAAACGATTTGTGTGACATGGAACAAATTAAATTTAAGGGGAAAAGAGAAATGAGTCAGATAGAAATTAAAGCAAAATAAAAAGGTTTCAGAAAGTCATGAAACCCTAGTGTCAATACATTACATTATTATGGTATACAGTAAGAAGAAAGGAAGAATGCAAAGAGCTTTATATATAACTTTTCATTATCTTAGCTCTTTCCCATTCTTTGTACATATAATTAAAAACAAGGTTATGTTACATAACTCTTCCAATAAAGAGTTTTTACAAGCTCAATCAAAGAAGCCAAAAGTTAAAGCAAAAAGCAAAAAAAAAAAAAAAAAAATCATTTTTTATTTTTATTTTTTGTTGATGATGGAGTAACAATAGCAAATCCAGTGTGGTCGAAGATAGAAGGACGTTGTATCCGATAGATCCTGTGTTGTTGACGATGGAATGGTTTATGGATTTCAATGACAAACCGGCCCATCATCTTCCAATTCAATCCCCATTTCAGCAAGTCTCTTCTCCTTGTACACATATTTTCTTGAAAAGTACAAGAAAAACATCAAATTCAACACACTCAATATTGCCAAAAGCCAATAGAAATCATATAACCTCCCTTGGTTCAAATTATCAGCTAGCCATGGATTTGTTGTCCCAGTCACAGCATGCACAATTGTAACCAAAATTGAACTAAAGAAAAACCCCAATGCAAGTGTACTCAAAAATAGCCCTGTACTCATTGTCTTCATCCCTTTTGGACATTCCCTTAAGAAAAAATCAAGTTGGCCAATATATGTAAATGCTTCACCTGCCCCCACAAGCAAGAATTGCGGAACTAGCCAAAATACAGTCAATGGAATTGTAGCATTTGCATCATTGGTCAATCCATTCAAATGTGCCACTTTTAGCCTCTTAACCTCGGTTAGGGCAGCGGCTATCATGGCCAAAATTGAAAGGACTAACCCTGTGAAAATTCTTTGTAATGGGGTAAGTCCATGAGGTTTATTCATGAAACGACGACAAATAGGAACGATAATCCTATCGTAGAAAATTACGGTCAAGAGTATACTTCCGACGAAAAATACGGTGAGTGAAGCCGGTGGAATTTCAAAGGTTCCAATGTGACGATCCATTGTTGTAGCTTGTGACACAGAAAATGTGGTCATTTGTGCATAGACAGTCCAGAACATTATAGTTGTGGCCCAAGTTGGTAACATTCTGATTAATAATTTTACTTCTTCAACATCTGTTAATGTTGTTAATTTCCACTTGTTGATTACAACGTTAGAGCCATTAAATTCAAGGTCATCATCTTCCTTCATGGCTGCCTTGTCCAAGAATCTGCAAAAAATTAGATAAAAGCACATGGTCAAAACTTTGACCTACATATATTGGCGGAACCAAAATTTGATGATTAAAGGCTCGTTTGGTACGGGGGATAAGAGATAATTAATTTCGAGATTATAGTATTATTTTTATATATATGGTAGAGTGGAATAATAATTCCGGAATAGCTAATCCAGAGATAATTAATCTTGGGATAACTCACTACTCAACCAAACGATCCCTAAGGGTTCTGAAATTACCATCGATCCTACATACAATGTTCCTTTAATTCATAGCTATTTTTTTTTTTTTTTATAAAAAAAAAATTCTAGTTTTATATGGGGAATGCATACAAAGATACATTCAATAGTTAGTGAAATAACAAAGTATCTCATATAATACTTTATAGGTTGTCCATTTCAAAATGGAAATAATTTAGATATTTAAAAATTGGTTGATGGTTAGCCATCAAAAACTGGCCAACAATATATGGGGATAAGTTCATAGTTTGGCACCAACTTCTCTTTTGCTTTTTTATTTTTATTTTTAAATAACTATCACCTACTCATCATAGACACCTACTTTGAATTATTAGTTAAAATTTTAACTAATGCAACTGATCAAGTCAATACTAAAAATAATATTAGCCGCACGTACAAAACTCTTTTTCTCATTTGTGGCTTATGTCTCCTGGAAACCTATCAATGCTTTTCCTTCGTCCAATTTTTTCATGATTCTAAAGGGAATCTTCTTTTTCCAAAAAGAAGAAATTAAAGATAAAAAGAGAGAATCTTTACTATACAAGATTCAACTAGGGTAATGTCTATCTATCATTATTCTAGAATTAGGACTCAATCAAATTGACTCGAAAAACTAAATACTAGTAATTAACTAAACTTCTTTCATACGTTAAATTATGCTGGTACAGTAAAAACTATTTATACTATAGTAGGATTATTGTTAGCCTTGTAATTTTTTATTCCTAGATTTTTATTACTGTATTATTTTCTTTGCTTCCGTTTTCTTAATATCTTGCGGTTGTTGCTGTTTTTTCTTTTCATCCTTACTTGAGTCGAGGGTTTAAACAATCTTTCTGCTTTCTCTAAGTAAAGATTTACTGATTTATTGTTGTTGTTATGTTCTATCAGAAATTAAAGATAAAAAGGAGAATCTTTATTGTACAAGATTCAACTAGGGTAATGTCTATCCATCTAACTTCTAGAATTAGGACTCAATCATCTTGACTCGTAAAATAAATAGTAATTAACTAACCTTTTATCATACAATAAATTATGTTGATACAGTCAGACATCTCTATAACAATATTCTGTATAACAGTTTTTCATTATAATAATCAATTCTTTTTGGAACAAAGTTTTATATAATGTTATAATATATATCCTTTATAATAGCACTTCACTATAGCAGCAGAAAAATATCGGAACAAATAAGGGTGTTATAGAGAGGTTTGACTGTATTAATAAAAATCGTTATACTATCTAGGATTAATGTTAGCCTTGTATTTTCTTATTCTTAGGTTTATATTACTGCATGTTATTTCCTTAGCTTTCGTATCATTATTATCTTGTTGTTGTTGCTATTTTTTTTTCTTCCATCCTAATTACTTGAGCCGAGCGTTTAAACAATCTTTCTACCTTCTCAAGGTAGGGTAAGGATAGGAGCGAAGCTATGTTGGTCCAAGAGTGGCAACTAAACACCCTTCGCCGAAAAATTATATTATCTACAAGATAAAGTATTACTTATTGTTAATTAAAAATAGACTTTAACACCCTTGTATATCTCACTGGGAATGGGTGTTCAAAATTTGTTCATTGAATTTTCTGATTTCGTCATGCACATACACGCTACCTTCTCTAGATTCTATTTATTAAATTATATTGATTTTTGTTGTTGTTATGTACTATCAGTATATATAATTAAAATTCTTATATATTAGTGATCTAATAGTGTAAAAATTATTTACATGGAATGTCAACATATATAAAGATAAAGTAGAAAAAGTAGATGGAAAACTCACCGGTATTCCTTGCTATGAGGCAACTTTTGCTTGCTTTTTTTATTTCCTTCACCAAAAATATCATCAATTTCAAAGAGAAGCGAAGAATCTGAAGGCAATTCCAAATGCCTTTTTTTCCAAGCAGCCACACTAACTGAAGCAATTTGTGTCAATGGACTGCCCATAAGTTTCTTGAACCTATATTTCCTTGTCCCAAATAAGAACACAACAAGTGCAATAACAATCGCACATGCACATATTCCATAACCCCACTCTCTTCCCAAATTATCCTGAATATACACCAATACTGTAACTGCACCGAGCGAGCCTACATTAATAAAGAAAAAGAACCAATCGAAGAATTTTATCATTTGTCCCTTTTCTTTTTTGTCAGAATCGTCGAATTGGTCGGTACCAAAGCCGGAGACGCTCGATTTTAGGCCGCCGGTGCCGAGCGCCGTCATGTATAGGGCAATATATAGGACCATGAGTTGTTTGCTATTTGCGGGGATGCATGATGGACTTCCAACTTGTTCACATTTTGGTGGTCGTAGACTTGGGATTATGGTGGAAATGGTCAAGATTGTAACACCCTATTCATCATAGCAAATGACAATTTTGGTTAGATTTGCAAAAATCTTATATACTATCTGGTTATAATTACTAATGACTGTCAATAATAAGTGAAATCAGTAACTTTGATAATAAGATAGTAACTACAACAAGAAGTTAAAAGAAATTCGTCTGTCTTTTATATTGTCAGTATATAAATATTAAATTCTTTCAATTAATATTATTATTTCTCGAAACTGAATTATATATACTGACAGTATAAAATTTTAACATTTTCTTGTGTAAGAACTGCAACTAGTGTAATGAATAATGTTTCTTCCTCCTCTCTCCTCTTTGGAGAATCATTATTAGTCTTCTTCTTCCTTGTTCGATTTTCCTCTTCACAACAAATTAGTTAGATCAAGTGTCATTAGTTTTATTTAATTTTTCTCATTTTTCCTTACTCGAATTTCCTCTTCACATCAATTATAAAATGACTTGTTTTTGAATGTGATTAGATGAACTTCATCTCCCTCTTGACTCTTATATTTAATTTATGCTATATAGTCTTTCTTGAATATTTCGAGTCTCCTCATCACAGATTCTTTTAAAAAATTACATGCATCAATTTCAATCTCACTTATATAAGGAAAAGAATTAACAAAAATTGACACTTACCATTGCTTGAACAGTGGCAAAAATACCAATTGTAAGATACCTGCAAAAATTAAGATAAATAGAAAAGAAGTTAACATTAAAACAAATAAAACTTTCCAAGTGAAGTTCCGAATTATCGGTCAAGATTAAGAAGTTTGACTATCGAAATCTAAACTGCATCATAAAAATTGAGACGGTGAAAGTATAACATACGAACCTTCCGAGGAAAGTGTCGGCGACAAAACCACCAAGTAAAGTGAGCATGAAAGAAGTTCCAAGAAAATTGGTAACATTGTTGGCTGAAGAAGCATTCCCTAAATGCATAGTTCCAGTCAAATATGTCACTAAGTTTACGGCAATCCCTAGTGTTGTTAGCCTCTCCACAGCTTCAACACCTATTATTCAAAAATCAAGAACATGGTTGAAAAAAAACATGGTAAAAAGATCAAAGAATGGAAAGTACAGAAAAGAAAGACAACATCATCCCAGTAAAATTCCACAATTGGGATCTTCGCAAGGTAGAGTGTATGCAAACCTTACCCTTAACTCGGAAGAGTAGAAATGGTATTCCAAAAGACCCGCGGCTCAAAAAGACTTTATAAACAATAGATAACAACATAATCTAGAAAAATAATAAACTCGTGTTTCCTATAAACACCTAGGAGCACTTCTTTCTGCATATTCATAATAGACTCGGTTAGGCGGATCGAGATCCAACGAGGTACACGACCTAACCAACAGGTAAGGATACATGTCAACTCCTTACATTGAATGAACGTTAGCACATTTGATGAAGCATCTAGTATGGCAGACAAACTACTTTTTTATTTTCAGGACATAAAAATCCTCTATTTATTAGCATATCCTCAAGCAATATAGCAATATTGGATTGTTTTGAGTCGGCCAGAAATGTATGCTTATTCAGAAGATTATCTCTTCCTCAATAATCTCGCCATTTTTTCTTACTAAAGCCACATTAATATCACGGGGGTTTGACGTGAACTCCTACCTTGTCTAATCCCGCCATTTAACATGAGTTGAGAAAGAGAGAGAAAGAGAAAGTCACACCTAAAATCATTGCACCACTAGCCCAACCACCAGTGGAGGATCTAAGAGCTGGTCTGCCTTTGTAATCCCAAGCATCTGGTAAAGCTTTTGAATCTTGTTGTGTCTCAGGAAGTGCCATTTTAGCAACTTCTTCTTGCACTTTTGCCCACAAAATTGGACCCAATGAGCAATGAGGAAAAAAAACGTTAATATGGAAAAACTAGAAGAAGATTGCAGATTCAATTGATTCCATTACCCTTTTATAGCCATGCCGTAGAGGCAACTCAATCGCATTTTTAGCCATTTTTTAATACACAAAAATATTTTATTCCACATGGTCCACTTTCAATGGTAATAGCAACTCCCCAGGAATGTCTTTCCTTTTTTTTTTTTGGATGCTAAGTTGCCCACAGCATCAAATGCTACAGAAAATGATTGATTGTAATTTGACTAACTTCTATTCTTATTTATGCACGTCAATTCTTACTCTATTTACCTTGTAAATGTGTGAATATATAGCATACCACAAGAATGGTTTTATATAGGGTGGCGGAAAGGGATTCAAACACCTTGGCGGAAAATTTACATTATATATATAAAGTTAAAATTATTTTTATTTATGTATTGTAAATGTTGAATCTCTTTGACTTGTTCGTGTATTTATTATTTTATCTTTGAATCCCTTTGGTAAAAATTTTGGCTCCGCTATTAGTTTAGCATTTTACTTACTATAGTAATCCTACTAAACACTTAAAATTTAACCTGTCTAGTACTTTTTTTTTGTTACAATGGTTGTAAAAGTTATTGAACGACATGTCAGTGAGGACTAGTCCATATTAAACGTGCTTGGATTGAGGCGCAATTATTTTAACTATGCATATAACAAGATCTTATACACTATCGGAATCTTGGGAGTAAATGCCGCCATCAACATCAGAACGTGCAATATAATTTCCTTTACATTTGTACACAGAATATATAGTAACTGTTCTGGCCCAAGGAAATTAGCAACTATTTGACCATTTGTTGCTTTGCGATTAAATGGCCTAAAGGCTAAAGTTGTTGTATAGAATTAATTGCGTGGCCAATAAATAATTAAAAGTTCTAAGGATTATGTGGTGGGATTCAACGCAAGTGAGACGGAGATCAACTATTAGTTCATTGGGGCTAAATGAATTTCTTTCATGACATTTAAGAAAAAACAAAGTTATTAATTATTTTTTTATTTAGAATTTATTCATAGTTAGTAAATATTAATTAAGTAAGCCATTTGAAAAGAAATAAATAATAGTATAAATTTTATTTTTTTTTTGACTTTTTTGACCAAATTTATCGAATGTTTTTTCTGACTAGCTGTTTTCCGATAGACAAATATCATTTTGAACGGCGTCAAGAATTTAGTAAATGGTACCGATAAAAATTGAAGTGAAGTCGTAAGTACTCCTTTATTCTTAATCAGAGTCTCGGATTTGAACTTTGAGTATGAAGTTGTATTTGTTAGGCAGCCCTTTACCCCTTAATGCAGGATTTTTAGGTACAAATTTAAATTTAATCGTATCGCAATACAGTATCTGATAGTGCTAAGGGGTGTACAAGAATCTACAACACAGTTAAGAGTAGTACTCTACTTTTTAGTGGAAAATTCCATTGGTGATTAATCATTCAAACTAGTAAGCCATGTTTAGAGAACTAAAGTAGTTTCAACTGGTGAAATTCATATCTCTTGCTACTTTTTCTAGAATGTAATCATTTAAACTAAACATAATACACTGAACCTTGTTTTTCTTAATTTCAGTAGAATATTCAAATTCCCAACAAATCCAACTCTTCCTTTTTTATTTCCCAACAAATGGCGCTTCGACATTTATAAAGGGCTAAATTAACCTACCACAGGAATAATTAGCACGTTAAAGACGCGTCATTCTTTCTGGTATTTACAAATTTCAATGAATTTTTGAAGTATGTGATCATCTTATCAGAAATTTAAATTATTCAAGATAATCCATTTTTAATTACTTAATTAAATATGTGCGGAATGCAGTTGCCCAAAATAAAGTGGAAGCAAAGAAGGCAGCTTACTTGCGGTTAGTAGGGAGCCCTGGCGAGGAGGAGAGGAGAGCAAACATTGAGAGGTATAAGGTAGTTAGGAAGGAGGCGAAGATAACAGTCATGGAGGCTAAGACTGCAACTTTTGCTTGTCCATATGAAGAGCTGGGGAACAAAAGCGGGGAGAAGAAGTTATTCCTACTGGCTAAAGTGAGAGAGAGGACGACTCGGATTTGGACCAAGCGAGGTGCATAAAAGATGAGGATGACAAAGTTTAGATTGGGGGGGGGGGGGTTGCAGATTAAGAGAAGTTGACAAACCTACTTTCATAAACTTCGAAATGAAGAAAGGGATTAGGATATTGTAGTAGGTGAATTGAGGAATGCCGATAGTCCACATGAACTAAGTTATAGTAGGGACTTTGAGACCGATGAGGTTATGAAGGCGGTGCGTAAGATGAGAAGGGGCAGAGCTACTGGGCCAGACGAAAGTCCAGTTGAACTTTGGAGGTGTGTGGGTAGAGCATGCTTGGAATGACTTACTAGGTTGGTATGTTATATTCAAAACTAATTGGATGCCTGAATAGTGGAGGTGGAGTACAATGGTTCTGTTGTATAAGAATAAAGGAGATATCCAGAGATGTAACAACTATAGGGGTATCAAATTACTGAGTCATATAATGAGAGTTCGGGAGAGAGTATGGCGAGAGTGGTAGAAATGAGAGTGCGAAGGACGATGTCTATTTCAGAAAAATTGTTCGGGTTCATGCCGGAGCGATCTACCACAAAAGCTATCCACCTTATTAATAGGATGGTGGAACAATAGAGGGGGTAAGAAGAAGGATCTCCACATGGTGTTTATTGATCTGGAGAAAACGTATGACAGGGTTCCTAGAAAGGTCTTATGGAGCTGCTTGGAGGCTAAAGGGGTTCCAGCTGCCTATATTAGGCTGATTAAAGACATGTTTGATGGAGGTAAGACTCGGGTTAGGACAGTTGGAGGCGACTCAAAGAACTTTCTGGTTGTTACGGGTTTGCACCAAGGGTCTATGTTCAGCCCACTCTTATTCGTCTTAGTGATGGATGCACTAACTAATTAACCATATTCAAGGGGAGGTGCCATGGTGCATGCTATTTGTTGATGACATAGTTCTAATTGATAAGACATAAAGCGGTATCAATGAGAGTCTAGAGGTTTGGAGACATGCCCTTGAGTCTAAAGGTTTCAAGTTTATCAAGACGAAGACGGAATACCTTGAGTGCAAATTTGAGGTTGATCCGACGGAAAAGGAAGTGGACTTGAGGCTTGACTCTCAAATCATTCCCAAGAAGGGTAGTTTCAAGTACCTTCTGTCGATTATTCAGGGGATCGGGGTGATCGCCGAGGATGTCACATACCTTATAGAGGTGGGGTGGATGAAGTGGATGTTAGCATCGGGAGTCCTGTGTGACAAGAAAGTGCCACAATTACTAAACGGTAAGTTTTATAGAGCAGTGATGAGGCCTGTCATTGTATGGGATTGAGTGTTGGCCGGTTAAGAACTCACACTTCCTGAAGATAAAGTAGTAGAAATAAGGATGTTGAGGTGGATGTGCAGGTATACAAGGATGGATAAGACACTACTAAAAATAGCAAATTGGTGACCGTCAAATCTGACGCAAATCGTTCAAAAATCGTGTTTTTTCGATAGATTTGCGACTGAAATGTGTCAGTTAAAACATACATCATCGCAATATATTTTGCGACTGAAATCAGTCGAAACATTGCGATGGATTCAATCGGAAACTGGATAATGCGGGGACATTTGAAATTAAGCGATTTATGACCGAATCAGTCACAAATGTAGAGACTGATCAGTCACAAATGTAGCGACTGATTCCGTCACAACTATTAATAAAAATTTACAAGAAATATTTATTTGCGATTGAACCAGTCGCAAATCTAAATAATTCCTGGTGAAACATGTATAAGATTCAATCATAAATCTTGGTATTTTTAAGCAGAAACCTATTGTATTTTGAATTACACCACCTGCCAAAAAAAACAGCCAAACAAACCCCTAACAATTAACTAAATATCTAATATAGCAATCCAAAATTCAATATATACTATAAATAGATATAAACAACTTTATAGAACATAAAATATACATAATAAATATAACAATATAAACATTAAAAACAAATTTATTATACAAGAGTTTATATAATGAAGTATTAAACAAAAATTTATATAAATAGTAAAAACAACTAATTAATCTAAACAAGTAAATTTTGAATATCACAATATACATATTATATTGCAAAAAAAAAATCTGAAAAATAAACCAACAAATTTGTTGCCGAAATATCATCGGAGGGGAGATGAGACGGCGAATTGTTGCACCAAAAATAAGTTAAACAACTTATGAACAAAATAATTGGGGGAGAGTGGACAGAGGGTGACTGAACGGGGGAGATGAATATGGTGAGGGAGAGGGGGAGTGAGATAGAGGGAAAGCATACCTAATATGGTTATATTAGAGGATAAAATTGATAAATAGACCGGGTTGGGGCAGAAGAGGAGAGAGGAGAAGAGGAAAAAAAGTTAGAGAAGAAAGAAGATGGAAGAAAAAACGGGTTAGGGTGTATTTAAAAAAAAAAATAGTGACCGAATTGGTCGCAACTGCTGTTTAAATTTAAAATTTGAAATTTGAAATATGAATTTTCAAATTGCGACCGGTTCGGTAGCAACTGCCGTTGGCCAGTCAGATCTCATTTTAATTCCGTATTTTGACCACTTCGGTTGCAACCTTTAATTTTATTTTATTTTTAATTTTAATATTTACGACTGATTCAGTCACAACCCATTAAAAAAGAATTGTCGCAATTATGAGCCAAAAACTAAAAAATATAACAAATATTATTTTTAAAAATTCCGACTGGTTCAGTTGCAAATTTACGACTAATAGGTTCGGTCATAAATATTCAGCCGCAAATCAGCTGTTTTTTAGTAGTGAGATTAAGAATGAAAAAAATCGAGAGAAGGTGGGCATGGCCTATATGGAGGACAAGATGCAGGAAGCAAGACTCAGATGGTTCGTGCACATTCAAAGTATGAGCACTGATGCACCGATGGGGAGGTGTGAGCGACTGGTTATGGTGGGCACGAGGAGAGGTAGAGTGCGACCTAAGAAGAATTGGAGAGAAGTGATCAGGCAGGACATGGCGCAACTTAGGGTTGCTGAGGACATGCTCCTTGACAGGGAATTGTGGAGGTCGAGCATTAAGGTTGTAGGTTAGGGGGAAGTTGTGAATATTTCTATAGCGCACTAGTGTGAGATTAGTGAGTTAGGAGTTAGTTTTAGGATGTTAGCGGTCATCGACTGATGTAGAGCTTTATCGGTTGGCTATTATTATACCTTCCATCTATTTTGTATTTCTTATATTGTTGTTATTTTATTATGATTCTATTGATGGGACTAATAGATCATCTCGTATTGCTTTCTTGAGCCGAGGGTCTCCTGGAAACAACATCTCTGTCCCTCGGGTGGGGATAAGGTCTACGTACATATTACCCTCCCCAGATCCCACTTATGGAATTATACTAGGCCGTTTTTGTTGTTATTATTGTTGTTGTTGTTGTTGTTGTTGTTGTACTTTAATATGTGTGCGAACATGATTTCTTTCATGCATAAGCTAAGCGATTGAAGTGTTTTTGACAGTTGATGATGGTAAGACTCGAATCTAAAACGTTTATCTGAGTGCTACAATATAAAAATGTGTGACAATGTAATCAGGAAGTTTAAGTTCAAAAGAACATGCTTTTAATTATTTGATTGCATTATTAAGCGTCTTTTGACTAAGAAATACTATCGCTCTTAACCACTAATTACTCGCATTTGTGGAGGGGAATGAAAGAGTAATATACTTGTCTTCTTTATCTCCTTTTCTTCCTTCGTGCCGCCTGCAGTTGACAGCAGCCAAAAAACCTAAGGTTACATTTCTGCTACGTATTATTGTTGTTTCTAATAACATCGTTCGAGTATTTATGGCAATTGAAGTCCAAAATTAGCCTTTTATTGTATGCACATATCCAAACTTATAAGGGCAAGCAAGCCGAGCTTGCACTATCAGTCATCTATTATCGTACTCATCTCGTTGAATCTGAAGTCTAATATCAGTTGTTGGGTTCAACCAGCCAAAAGACTCTTAACAAGATGTGATAATATTACTGCTTTGGGCCAAGCGAGCATGGTCTTTCCTAAAAGGCCCCTCAATCTGTTTAGCTATCAATATGAGACTTTGTTTGCAAACCTAACAATTTTCTTTATTTCCTCTTTCCAAGTTCATTTTCATTCCCTCGATATCATCTTATAATTGTTCTTTTCTTACTCACTAAGGTTTGACAAGAACATCGCGAACCCTAGCTTGAAAAATAGGGGTATGCTTTTATTTACTAAAGTTATATCTTTAACACGATATATTATGCGTTTATATGATTTTTTCATCAAGCACATGACATTCTTTTTAAATAATGTGTTGCGGAAAGATTTATATTATTTTTTCTATTTGTACAATCATTAATTCTCTTATTATCTGTACTGCAGAAGAGCACATGTTGAAATAGCTCGTGTTTTCAATATGTACATAAACACAATGTAGCTAGTAAGTAAAATCGTAAAAGTATCGTTCAATTTATCAACTCTTTTAATTAGAACAACCCCACGAACAAAACACACTAGCACACTTGAAAAAGTGGCTTAGCAACACAGAGTAAAGATGTATAGTTGAATGCCTTCATCTGAAAATTATACCGAGTATTTCAGAAATTATAGTATTATGTATACAAGCCAGAAATTACTTCATATATATATATATATATATATATATATATATATATATATATATATATATATATATATAACCTTTAACATCCTTTGTAAAATTCTTGATTCCGCCACAACTATATATTCAAACCTATCGGGAAACAACATTATACACTCAAAATATTTAACATAACTAGAAATCTTTCTATTTATTTGTTGGATGGGAGGTGTTTATTTAAATACCAAGGTGACCTGCGAAGAAGAACTGTTTGAAAAAAATTGCTGCATTACTGGGAATTATTTTAATTCTGTTAAGGAGCAAAGGTAAAGTTGCAACCTATAACGTATAGGTTATAAGTTCGAATTGTGAAATCAGCCATATGTGTTTGTATCAGGGTAAACTGCCTATATTACACCATCTTAAGGTGTGACCCTTCCCAAAACCCTGTTCGAGATACTTCGTGTACCTAGTGGCGGAGCCAGAACCCTCATGAAGGGTGTTCAAAAAAAAATTTGTACCTAGTGGATAGTGTTAAGGGTGTTCAAAACTGAATATATAGAGGTAAAAAATAGATTTTACCTTATATATACAGTGTAATTTTTCGGCGAAGGGTGTTCGGGTGAACACCCTTGCGCCCCCTAAATCCGCCGCTGCGTGTACCGTATTATATTTGTTTTTATAATAAGGAAGATATTGTTTGATTTTCTGGAGAATTATAGTGCTGAGAAAGGTCATTTAACCATGCATTTGTTATGACCATATCTATTTTATAGTAAAATTTTGGCAACAAGAGAACCAGAAATATAGTGTAAAGCACAAGGGGTCATGTTTTTTTACTAATTGGTTGCTCTAATGTACTCCCTCCGTTTCAATTTATGTGAACCTATTTCCTTTTTAGTCCGTGCCAAAAAGAATGACCCCTTTCCTTATTTGAAAACAATATATCTTTATGCAATGATTTATGGCCATATCTATTTTATAGTAAAATTTTGGCAACAAGAGAACCAGAAATATAGTGTAAAGCACAAGGGGTCATGTTTTTTTACTAATTGGTTGCTCTAATGTAAATAAAAAGAGAGAAAAACTGTCCAAAAAAGAGAGGAGAGAAAACAAAGACAAACATGTCAATGCAGCCGATGATGTCAAATTTGATTTGAAACAAATGAAAATATACTAAATATTTTACTCGTTTGTTGTACGAATAAATTTGGACCACACTATTTGTGGCTCTTAATGAATAAATCAATCTTAGGTTTTCACTTACCAACCTACAGAAATAAAAGAGGAAAACAATAATACAGACAAAAAATTCAGGGATTCTACTTTTGCGATCTAATTTTGTATATGAATAATGGCATATATATGCACATGATTATTCTACTTCTAGTCCCAATTATTAATTGATTTAGCAACCTATACGTCATAGATATATTTGAATGGTTTTCTAAAAAAAAATGCTGAAATTAATTATTTGTACTTTTTCCTTTTGGGATTTACACTTATTAAGCTATTCAGTGAATGTTAATTAAGTGAGACGTATAAAAAGAGATTAAACATACGTCTAGCTTCGACAAATATTTTTATCATTAAAATTATTACATATCTTACTTAAAAGGTGTACCAAAAAATTCAAAAGGACGCTAAAGATTCTTTATTATTTTAAAACTAAAATTAAATTATGATATCACATAATGTTAATTCGATTTTCGTCTAACTTTATAACTCCTATTTAGATTTTGGGCCCTTCATCAAAATGTCCTTAACCCTTTAAAAAAAATGGAAAAAAAGAAGAAGAAAAAAGCACCACCATATATATATATTAAAGATCGTAATGGTCGGTTCTAACGATCCATGACTAGTATTTCCTTTAGGCTGTGTTTGATATAACGTAAAATGCTTTCAGTGAAAAATAATATTTAAGAAAATGTATTTTTAGAAAACAAGCAATAATTTTATTTATTTTTTGGTATTTGGTACGTAAATTAAGAAAAAATAATTTCTCAAGAGTCTTCGTAAATAATTTAGATATAATAAATATGAAATCATAAACCTTCAAACCAACAACCTTCCGGACCCACAAATTTCATAAACTTTCGAACCACTAAACTTTCAAAATTGCAGAATTTCGAACCCATTAACTTTATAATTTCTAAACTCGTAACCTTCCAAACACATAAACCTACAAACTCATAATTTTGGAACTTTTAAAATTTTGAGCCTTTAAACAGATAAATAATAAAATTAAAACCAAAAAAATATATTTAAATTCTTTTTTTTTTTGGGGGTAGGGGGAAGGAGGTAAGGGTGGGGGCGGGGCTGGGGCTGGAGCTGGGGAGGCAGGTGGGGGCAGGGGTAGGGGAGGTGGGGTGGGTGGTGCAAAAAAATAAAAAAAAATAGAAATTTAAAATTGTAAAAAAAAATTAAGGTAAAATTTTTTTTTTTGCGGGGGAGGAGGGGTAGTAGGATGGGTGGTAACGGACAAACTGAAATTTGAAACAAAAAATACTTTTTTTGGAGGGGGCGGAGTGGATTGGTGAGGGTGAGAAATGTTGAAAAGAACTTTGGAAAATGTTTTCTCTTATTTTGATAAGGAAAATATTTTCCTTCAATTGGAGGAAAATAAATTAATAAGGAAAATATTTTTTAGAATATTTAAATCAACTAAACATGGAATAATTAAGAAATATTTTCTGAAAAATATTTTTTACTAAAAATGTACTAATCAAAGTCATAACTCTAGTTAATTATACATTTGTCTACTCATCACTCTATAATTATACATGTGTCATTACTGGTGGTTTTGAGCTTACACATAGATAGTATAGATTGAACGACGCGCATATTGAAAAACTCTCGTAAAGTCGGCACGACAAATTTTTAATACAAAATACACGTAAAAAAAAACACATTAATTGGCAGATAGTACTATCTAAGAGGAATTTTAAGAGAACAAAAATAATTAATTTTCTTCGCATTCTTTCACGAGCTCCAATAGCCAGTCACGAAGTGATAAATGAGTTAATAATTACTACATACAAGCTGAAAATTGTTTCTTTATTGAAGTAAACCAAATAGAAAATGATTCATAATTGAAGAGGGAGAAGAGAACTTAGCCACGTATAACGAATTAATTTGCTAAAAAAAATACATTCTTGGCTCTAGCTTGATAACTTATAAAAAATGTGTCACAACCCAGAATTTCTACCGTCGAGATCGTGATATCGGCTAACATTTCACTTGCTAGGCAAATCAACGTTAGAACAATATATCCATTGTTAACCGTATAAGTTTAATAAAAAGAAGAACTGAAATAATTGCAGAAATCCAAATTAAAACGTCGTAGCTAAAACAACCAAACGTCTGCTAAAATCTCTGAATCCAGTGTCACAAGTGGACGAGCTACTAGAATAGTACATACACGGGTTTGAAATAAATGTAAAGCTGTCTGAAAGAAAATACACAGCTAGATAAAAGGGCGGGGGATTCCAAGAGCTGCGGGAGCCTAGCAGTTGTACCTAAAATTCCCGCTGGAGTGATCTATCCAAGCACGCTTATCGCTGCCGCTGCGACAGACTCCAAAATCTGCAGAAGAAGTGCAGAGTGTGGTAAGAGTACAACCGACCCCATGTACTCTGTAAGTGCCTAGCCTAACCTAGACAAAGTAATAACGAGGTTAAGGCAAGTCACTCACACTACAATCTGCACGCAGTATATAATAAAAGAAGAAAAAGAAAATATAGAATGGAATATAACAGTCAACTGAAAATAATAGCTTCAGCCTTAAGAAAAAAGGCAATGATATTCAGAATTACCAACCCTTAGAGTTTCAAATAAAAATACAAAAAACTAATTCAGCTCAAGACAATGGAAAAACATAGGTTGTTACGATGTGCAACCGTACCTACCGCACAACACAGAATTCTCCCTTATTGCACCGTAAGAACATCGTATATATATATATATATATATATATATATATATATATATATATATATATATATATATATATATATATATATATATACGTACATATGCGGCGTGCACCCGATCCCACCGTACAATAAAAATTTACCTTTATTCCACCTTATTTCATATGTTGCGGAGTGCAACCCTATCCCACTATATCAGTACCAAATACTCAATATACGCAGTTAGATTAACAAGTTAAACCATAGAAAGATTTACGATTAATAAATACCAAACTGCAAAAAGAAAACCTTGTACAACATAGGAATCTACATAAGTGACACAACACAGTGAGACAAGTATAGTAATTGACAATTAGATGGTGCAGGTAAGTCAGTTTGAGCAAATAGCAGGGAATCATGAAACTATGAAAAAGATCTAACATTATTAACACGAGAGGTCATTGATTAATAGGATGTAAATGAGCATGAAAAACATTTAGGACATATAACATTTTAAGAGAGGGAAGGATATAATTAAAGAATAACGGAACATCAGGGAAAACAAGTAATTCAGCAGCATAAAAGTACTCGTCACCTCGTATATACGCCTTTTACATGAAATTCACACAACACATAATTCAGAATTCCTAATTCCCTCAAGTCATGGTTAGATTCAAGAATTAGATCACTCCGCAGTTAATTCAGAGCTCGACCTAGGCGTTTCTCTATGAATTCACCTCCAAACTACTCATATCTATCCACGATTTATTTAAGAATATCAAATATTACTAAAGGAATCAATTACAATACATAAATTTAGTATTCCCAAAATTTCCTCCAAAAAGTCAATAATTGACCCCAGACCCCCTAGTCAAAATCTAATTACCCATTCGTCAACGAGCCCGGTTATGTAATTTGTCTTCGAATCCGACCTCAATTTGAGATCTAAATCCCAATTTCACAAAAGACCATAAATCAATCTAAACTCCAAATTTATACCATGAAAACAATTGGTTTTAGGTTGAAAACTTATGAAATATAATGGAGTAATTAAAAGAAAGTAGGCTAAAATCACTTACCAACAAACCGGGGAAGAAAAGGTCTTGGGAAAATCACCTCTGGGGTTTTCTAGTTTTAAAATTTTGAAAGAATGGTAAATATCCTATAATTGGGACTATTTTAATCACTACCGCTAGGCGTTCATCGCGTTTGCGTGAACCCTGGTGCATTCGCAAAGAGTAGAGCCTATTTGGCTTACGCGATCGTGGGAGACTCCATGATATAGCCCGCCTAACCTTCACATTTGCGAGACTGGACTCGCGTTCGCATAGAGTCTCCCCAAATTCCTACCCCCATTTAATGCACTACGTGTTCGCATGTGACTGGCCAGGTTCACGTAGAGCAGGCCCCCCCAGTGCTCCGCGTTCATGTAGAGCAGGCCCCCCAAGTGCTCCGTGTTCATGTAGAGTAGGCCCCCCAGTGCTCCGCTTTCATGTAGAGCAGGCCCCCCAGTTCTTTGCGTTCGCGACCAATGCCTCGCATTTGCGTAGATGAAAAACCTATCCAGTCCACTTCACTTTTCGCGATCCCGAAGGACACCAGATGACAGCTGAACTAAGGAAAAACACAAGATTTTCTATGTCTAAAACCTTCCGTAGCCTATCCAAAATGTACCCAAGCCCTCGGGACTCCAAACTAATTATGCACATAAGTCCAAAAATGTCATATGAACTCGTATGTGCGATCAAAACACTAAAATAATGCCTAGAACTACGTATCAGATACCAAGCCAAGGAAATTTTCAAGAAAATTTTAAATTCACAACCTAACATCCGAATCATGTCAAACCAACTCCATTTCTCATCAAATTTGACAGAGAAGTCATAAATATAATAGTGGATTCCGGAACCAAAATACGGACTCTGTATCTGTGAGCACGTAATTTTTGCCCCAAGCAAATAAGTCGTAAATCAATATATAAAAATGATTTTTTTGTTTGAAATTTGTTGATCATTCTGTAGAAGTACCAGTGTTTGTTTCTATTTGTTGAAAATAAAGCAAAGAAAATTAAAACAAAAATATAATTTGAATTAATATACGATAATTACTAGGAAAATTAGAAAATCAAAAGAAAAATACAAAATACACGAGATAATAAATACATTGGTAATAAATACGGAAGAAAACAAAAATACAATACAAGAAAAATATAGAAAAAATAATAAATAAATACAATTTGAAAATACAAAAATATAAGGTACAATACGTAGTATAAAATACAAAGTATTTGGACTAAATCACAAAATTCCAGCCCAATTAATACTTTGCAAAGACCAGGCCCAAAGGAAACAAGCAGGCCTGCCTATATACAAACTAAAACAACGTCGCTTAGGGAAGTAGATCTGGACCGTCGAAAAGCTAAATCAAACTGACCAAAATAATTGACTGTATAATAATTGAAACGACACCGTTAAGATAAAACAATCACAACAGTCCATCTAAATAATCTAACGGATGAGAGGAAAGCCTCACTTAAACCAAACGACACCGTTAAGACAAAATAATCATAGCCGTCCATCTAATTGATCTAACAGATGAAAGGAAGGCTTTTCTTAAACCAAACGACGTTGTTAAGTTGAATCAATCACAACCGTTCAATTAACTAATCTAACGGATGAGGTGAATGCCTCATTTAAATCATACAACACCGTTAAAATGGCTAGAGAATCCTGGCCTTTAAACTAATCCAACGGGTGAGGGACATTGTTACACGTTTAATATATCTATACCCTCTATTGCATTCATCCATTATACACATCACACCATCAGACCCCCAAACCCTAGCCGCCACACTTTCCCTTCCCCCTCTCCACCTGGGCCACCGGAACCCTACCGGTGATCCACTTCTGGTCATCTTCTTCGACTAGTTTCCACACCACTGAACCCTCCCCTTCTCCTCTATCACCCCGCCACACCAGCTCCTTCCAAAATCCCTTCCTTCTTCCCAAATCTTGAATAACAGGTCCCCGGAACCCTAGCCGGCGACCACCAACCTATTAACCAGCCTCCACCCTTAACACCATAGAACCACCTTGAGCCCCTCTTTCACCCTATCCAAACCCCTTCGCTCGAATATTAGCCTAGCCCGTCGAATATCAAAAAACATTCCACCGGAACCCTACTCCGGTGGATACCCCCTAAACCAAAAGCCACCCAATCGAACCCCCAGCCTTCAGATATGAGTCTTTCACAACAAATAAAGACTCCAAGAGTCTGTTTCGAAGACCAAAAGTCAAAAAGGCTGAAGGCCTCTGAGTGACCCGAAAATCAAGAACCGGAAGGGAAAATGAAAGATATCAGAAAAAAAGATGAAGAAAAAGAAGGAAAAAGAAGAAAGAAAGAAAAGAAACCAACAGAAAATGCTAAGTAACCCTAAAACCCCATTTTCTCTATTGTGCATCGTGTTATTCTTTTATCTTCACTGTTTGCTAGCCTGACTCTAATGCATGATTAATATTTTTTCTGTGTGAACTTGAAATCAACTATATGCTCTCCTTTTCTGATCTAAGTCATTTGATTAAATCGTATGCTTTGTAGTCATTTGATGTTCTTGCTTGATAAATCTTTTTCGATTGAATGTTCTGATTAATTGGATTCAACCATTATCAAATTGTTCCTCCGAGTCCTGATTAATCGAGTGTTTAGTTGTATTAGGGTTATATTTGCAAGTTTGTTTAACTAGCTATTATTGCAATACAATTTAATGCTTGACTCTTCTGAATTTCTGAGTAATTAGTCGTATTAGGGCTATGTGTGTAAAATTATTAACATGGCTATCATTTCAATACAGTTTGACTTTTGACTTGTTTGGATTCCTGATTAATTAAAAGGCTATTTGTGGCCCTGTTTGCAAGATGGTTATTTCTGAAAAGTGGTTTACTTAGTCTGAACTGGCTATAATATAAGGTCTAAGTATCAGCGGTTATTTGTTAAATACTGTCACACCTCCTTTTTTCGTGTCCCAATTATTTACTACTACACCCCTGGAAGGGATATAATAATAGTAGTTGGGAAGGAGTTTTTTCAATTAAAGGACATTCGGAACGAGATTTATTAATTAATTCTCAAATTCGCCACTTGGGAAAATAATGGTGTCCCATGTAACCGGTTTAATCCCAAACCGAGGAAATTATGACTCTGTTTAACAGTCCGCGAAACTAGAAATCTGAATAAGGAATTCTGTTTAACCCGGGAGAAGGTGTTAGGCACTCCCGGATTACGTGGTTCTAGCACGGTCGCTCAACTGCCATATTTGTTCTATTTGATTTCCTTATATGCTTCAGTTTTCAAATGCTATTAATGTTCCACTTTGTTGATTTTTAGGACTTGCGACGTCACGAAAATGCATTTCAAGTCACACCGCAACCAGTACGCATGTGACTTTAGTGCATTTCAACTTTGTTGGGATTTGAGATTTGGGTCACATAAGATGTGCACCCGTATTAGGAACGTGTTTTTATTTATCATGCCTATAATGTATACGTCTTTATTATCTTTGGGAAGTACTATGAAATTCGCTAAACGGTCCCTCCAAGTCTAACATTTTCACATTAAAATCTGTTTGGGGGCCCCGTGTATTTTTATGTTCGGAATGAGGCTCATCCCTTATTTTAAGGTTCAAACCTATTCATATACTATATTTTCTATTTTTTGTTTTTTCTTTCCTAGTATATATCTGTTTTGTGTTAAAATTTATTGATATGGGAGTCCAGGCCATTATTCATTTTTGGGCCTGAACTTCAGACTGCCTAGCAGTCCATAATCAATATACAACTGGGCATCTGGACCCAGTGTATGCTTCTGACTCTAATCGAAGGCGTAAATGCCATATTAATTCTATCCAGGCCTAGTTCTCTTTGAGGCCCAAATCATTTACATTTAAAGCTTGACAAGAACTAATTACCATTTTAACAGAAACTATGAATGTAATAATTAACAAGTTAAATGCCAAATTGCACTTAATCATTACTGATTCCAGTATTTAACAAGTAATTAAGAGCTCTAACACAGTAATTTATATCAATGTTATTATTCTACTTGATAGAATGAATATTCGAATCGTTATTATGATACTAGTTGCAGGATTATTTCTGTCACTTTACTCCTTAACTGAAGGAAACAGTGTTGTAATTTTAACTAAACATGCTTGAAATACTGTTGTTAACAATCACAGAATCTAAAAGCGAATTTGTAGATGAATCATTTTAAGTAAAGGTAAACGATAATACAATTTGAACTTCTAAACTACTTATCCTTTTTAGGATTAAATCGATCCTGATTCAGGATTCAACTAACAAAAATAGCTAGGTACGAATTTATACGTCCAATTTCAGAACATATTTATATCTAAGTGTGTTAGCTGAATCTTAGCAGTTTTAGTTTTAAAATTAGGTGATAGTTATACTTAACCTACTATATTACGTTTAATTACATCATTAGCTACTTTTACTTTAATCTAGATCGAATTCATATAGTTATTTACTTATTACAACCCATTCCTAATGAATTAAAAGAGATCTAAGGCTATAACTACAAACATAAGAAAACAGATACAGCTTCAGCAAAAAATCAGTCTAATATTTTATTCCTTCATCACGTTTTCAATTACATCTTCAAGAGACAGTAGTGTACCTGATCAATTGAGATAAAAAAGTAAGTTCTAGGGGAGTGAAGGATGAAGAGAATCAACAATAGACAACAATCAAGTATCAACAGCAATGAAGGCAGATTAACACAACAACATGTGCTAATTCAAAGTAGAAAACCCAGCGAATTCAACCAAACAAGTAGAAGACCTAGTGAATTCCACCAAACAGATGAAGCACAACGAGCAGAAGTTCAAAATATCACTTGATCCAGCAACAATGAAATAGTAGCAGTATTTTAGTGTATTTCAGTGTATTTTAGTGTACTCATTTAATTTTTTTCAAAGTCTGGACCTCAGAACCTCTCTAAAAATATATCCCCCTTTTCAGGCTTATTAGAAGCCTATTTATAGAGGCATTTTGTGGGGAATAATTTTATTTTCCTCCCTTTATTTTTTCAATTAATTACAGAATGGCCCATTAAAAATTTATCGAAATGCCCCAGAACCCCTGCTAGAAGGTTCTGGGTGGTTTTATTGTGTTCTATTAGGTAGGTTTTACCCAATTGCCCTCACTTACTAGGGTTTATTACACAATTGCCTTTTAACTCTACCTATTATACCCTTTATTATCTAAGTAATTTCAGTAATACCAAAGATTAAAGTCACTTTTATCCCTATATGCTCTATTTAATCCACAATAATGACATTTACCCTTCTTCTTGTACCCCTTATATTTAAGTGTTATTACCCGACCTGCCTTAGTTCTGGCAGGATTAGTGTAACACTTATTTAACAAATAGCCACTAGTTAGTCATGTCTTTAAGACTTAATCAGTTTCAGGTTATAAACCTTTTAATTTTAGTCGTTTTTCTTACAAATAGCCATTAATCAGAATTCATCTTTAATTTGCAAACATAGCCACAAAATACTTACACATATAACCTAAGTACACATAAGTACTCAGAAAGTTCAGAACAAACTAACATACAAATTAAGTTGCCAATATAACCAAATTCATGTTGTTTTGCACAAATAACCCTAATCACGAATTAACATCCAATTAATCAGAACTTAGAGGAAAAATTTGATCATGGTTGAATTCCAATTCACTAAAACCCAATCAAGACAGAATATAATGAGCAATCACATAGAACTGACTAATTTAGCATATGATTCATGAGTAGTTACTATCAGAAGCCTAGGAACACTTAAATAACTTCAGGCATGCATAAGATTCGGGGCAAGTATGAATCAAGATACAAAAACAGAGATGGAAGCATGCATAGGAACAATTTCAAGTTCTAAGCATGATAGGCATGTAAAGCACTTAATAGAACAAGTTCCAAAACAAAAAGAATCAGTTTTTCAGAATGGATGAACATATGAAAATCTACGACTAAAGACATGGTAGGGTACTTAGCTTTTAGGATTTTCCTTTCTTTTCCTTTTCTTTTATTTTCCTTTTCTTCTTTTTTGTTCTCTTCGTTCTTTTCATTTTTTCTTGATTTTCAGAGACTATTGGTCTCTGGGTGTTAGATCTCCCATAATATGTCATCAGGGTTTGAGTTTGAATGTATGGGATGTGATATGAAGCCTTAGGGTAAGGTTTTGGGAGTGGATTTGTTTTTGGTACTCGCCGGAGTAGGGTTCCGGCGAGTGGTTTTTGATTATTCGACAAGTTTGAAAAGGATTCGAGAGAAACCACCAAAGTGGGGTGGTAGATCATCTAAATATGGTCAAGGGGTGTTATTTTGGGGGTTTGGTACATACTTTAAGGTGGTCGCCGGCTAGGGTTCCAGCGACCGAAATTTCAAGAACAAGGGACTGTTGGTTTTTTTTGGTCGGGGTTAATGGAGTGTATGGTGGTTTGGAGGTGAGGAGGTGTGTTTGGTGGCTAAGCTTTGGCCGAAGACGGAGACTGAGGTGGTCTCCGGTGGTCTCCATGGGAGACAGTGGGAGAAGGAGGAAGAAGACCTAGGCAGCTAGGGTTTAGTGTATGAAATGTGTGTGTGTATAATGGCTTATGAAAGAGAGAAGGGAGATATATATCAAAAATGTGTTGTTGATTCCTGGCCATTGGATCAGTTAGGATGAACGGCAGGGATCTTTTAGACCTTAAATGACGACGTATGAATTAATGAGAGGTCTCATGAGGTCGGTTGAATTAGGATATTGAATGGTCAAGATTGAAAGACCTAAGCTACGTCGTTTTGTTTAATTAGCTCCTTAGCCTTGTCTGTCTGATTAATTATATTGGACGACTGAGATTGGTTTCAAATGCGACGTCATTTAATTAAGAGATGCACTGCCTTACCATGTCCGTTGATTTAAATCATCAACGACTTGGATTAAAACACCTATACGGTGTCGTTTGGTCTATAGACTGGGCAGACTAGGCTTGTTTCGTTTGGGCCTGGTTAATGTGTTATGGTTTTGGGCTGGATGTATTATGTATTTGGCCCAAATTGTATATTGTATTGTATCTTTGTATTTTATTATTTTTTACTTGTATATATTTATTTTTCTTGTATTTTTTTTGTATTTTGTACATTTTCTTTTGTACTTATTTTCAACTCATTTATTTTTTTTATTTTCCAATTTTTTTCATTTTCCCTTAATTTCCCAATATTTTTTGTATTTTTACTCTATTTTCCGATGTTTTTGTATTTTTTACTTAATTTTCCAATATTTGGCATTTTTGTGATATTTTCCTAATTAATTCCTTTTGTATTTTCATTTCAATTTTATTTTCAACCAAACATTGGTATTTCATCAATTCACACAATTGCAAACAAAAATCATTTTTGTATTATTTTCATATATTTTGGAATTTAATTGCTTAGGCAAAAATCACGTGCTCACAGCTGCCCCTCTTTGCTCGGGAACAAGAAGAGTTTCAGTACAAAGATAAGTGAGCAGTAATGAGAGATTTTTGCCCATTTGCATATTCCGTATGAAGCATTTTGAAAAACTTTTGACCGTACCCTGCTTCAGATGTTGCCTACATATCCTAGGCTAAACAAGAATCAGGTCAGTGTAGTTCGGGAAGGTCAGGTAGTTTGAAACTACCAGAGGACTGTGACGTCATTGTTGTTGCTGTTGTTATCGCTGTTATCACTGACTGAATCTTTATTACACCGGGATAAAAATAAAATAAAGAAGTTATCCTAAGCTATGGTCTATGAATTACAAAAATCCTATCTGTGTCTTGTGTTCTTGTATTGCTTTGCTCTTTCATCTTGCATGTTGCTCTTTATTTGCGTCTTCCATTTTTGTAAATCTTTCGCTTATGACTTACTTCCAACATATTTCTTCCTCCGTTTGTATGACTTCAAAATGCGTTTCTTCACTCTCCAAGTTGATACCTTCTTATTGCAAAAACAAAGAAAACTTTTCCTCTACCCCAGTGTCACACCTCCTTTTTCCGCTGCCCGCGAGGGCGCAAGGGAGTTTTTCCAATTAAAGGACAATCGAAACGGGATTTATTGAATTATTTCAGAGTCGCCACTTGGGAGATTTATGGTGTCCCAAGTCACCGGTTAAATCCCGAATCGAGGAAAAGAATGACTCCGTTTAATAGTCCGCGAACCAAAAATCCGGATAAGGAATTCTGTTAACCCGGGAGAAGGTGTTAGGCATTCCCGAGTTCCGTGGTTCTAGCACGGTCGCTCAATTGTCATACTTGGCTAAAATACTTGATTTTAATACATATTATCCTATTTGTGCATTTTTAAAATTAATTACCACTTTTTGTCAAATTATTTCTACTTAAGAAAATGAACGTCATTTAAGAACATGTTTTCGGATCACGTCACATGAAATGCACCCGGATCCTCGACACACTCTTATTCTACGTTGTTGGATTTGGATTTGGGCCGCATGAAATGCACACCCGTATTTAAGAAGGTAAAATTATTAAAATACGTGCCTAGAGCGATTACTTATTTACATTTTTGAGAAGGCCATGAAATTCGCTAAGAAACGGCACATCTCGAAATCTAAATATTTTACATATACATTTATGAGGGCCCCGCGATTTGTATAATTTTGTTAGGCGAGGCATACCTCTAATTCTAATTTAAAAGCAAACTACATTCCGCTATATTTATTTAAGAGTTAATTCAAGATTATTTAAAACATGTTGCAAGCCACACTACATGAAATGCACTTGTGGTTCACGACACGCTTTATTTAACCTTGTTCAAAATTGGAGTCGGGTCACATGAAATGCACCCTCGATTCCTTTAATCTAATTACGTCGTTCAGTTAAAGAATAATGAACCAATTTCCATAATGTGACAACATCGTGCTCAACTATAACCAATTCGAGTAAACATACGAATAGCTAACTAAGTGAGCAAATTCAAGACTATGGTGAACAATTACATAAACAATGGAAGCATAACTTGTTGGCGAGCATATGAAGGATTAGTCATTTTCATTAGCTAACTTCGACATTGCATGTTCAACAAAATCATATATTTACAAAAATAGTCCGAACCATACGAAACTAAATCAAATACGAAACGATCCAAAATATTAGCGAGAAGAACAATATCGGAAAAGAACATGCATCTTTATTTCTGCATATTTTTTCAACGTACACAACGAGAAAACGAACCTTTTATGACGATCTCAAACCTCGACCTCTCCGGACAGAACTCGAATCAAACGACGACCTCGACTGAAGTTGTAACTCGAATCAAAATGAAGAGATAACCGAACAATGGTCTCTCTTTTCTTCTTTCTGCCGTGTTTCTTCTTCTCTTTTCTTTTGCGTTTTTTTTCCTTTCTCTCTTTGTTTTCCTTTCCGTTTTTCCTTTCTTTGTTTCCCGTTCTTTGTTTTCAATTCTTTTTTTTTCAATTCTTCTCCTTTGTTTTTCGTTTCAATTCTTCTCTTCTTTTTTTTTCGTCTCTTTTTTTTTCTCTTCTTTGTTTCTTGTTTCTTTGCTTTTGTTCTCTTCTTCAAATTTTTCTCTCTGCCGTTCTTTCTTTTTTTTCTCTCGTTTTTTCTTCTTCTTTGTTTCTTGTTTCTTTGCTTTTTGTTCTCTTCTTCTCTTCAATGTTGCTGCCGTCTCTTCTTCTTGCTTTAAGAAGAAGAAAAATCATAACCCCCTCACATGTAGTGTTATCCTTTAGGTGTAAAGTGTAGCTTCTTAGGTGTGTTCATGTGATTATGTATTGTGTGTGCATGTGAAATGTATTGTGTGTGCATGTGAAATGTCTTGTGTGTGCATGTGAAATGTCAAGACCAAAATGGGGGCTTACATGAGTTATGGTTGTATTTTGTCCGTGTTCCCCATGTGCGGACTCGGACTATTACGGGCTAGGTCCGAAAATTATAAAACCGAGTAGTTTGAACCCAAATATTATTCTTTGCCCGGAACCGAGAATGAGAACACGATTTATTTGATTCATCCTATATAAGCAAAAATAACTAGAAAACTCATAATTAAAACAAAACCATTTTTTTTATTTTTTATTTTTTCCAAGATTAAAATAACTACAAAATGTTAATGAAACTATTTTTGTAATTTTCGTTTTTTTTAATAAAGATAAAAATATAAAGTGCTATTTTTGTATTTTTTCAAGTTTAAAATGACTATAAACCAAAAACTATTTTTTTTTGGAATTTTCGTTTTTTTTTTAATAAAGATAAAAATATAAAGTACTATTTTTGTATTTTTCAAGTTTAAAAATGACTACGAAACATTAATAAAACCATATTTTTGTTATTTTTCATTTTGAGGTAAAAATAAAGTAAAAGAGTTAAATTTAGCTAAAAATAGCTATATTAAAACTAAACTAAATATTTTACGCTAAAAATATAAAAATCTCGGGGAGGGTCAAAAATCACGCGTTTACACCTCAGTATGGGGCTTTCAATGTATCATGATGTTACTTTGTTAGAAAAGAAAAACTTTTAAAATGCAGAGAGTATTCCCTTGTTATACAGGTGGGGGCCTGAAAAAAAATTGAAAATGCTGAAAAGTATTTCCTTGTTATACAGGTGGGCGCCTGAACATAAATTGAAAATGCTGAAAAGTATTCCCTTGTTATACAGGTGGGCGACTCAACAGAAATTGAAAATGCTGAAAAGTATTCCCTTGTTATACAGGTGGGCGCCTGAATAGAAATTGAAAATGCTAAAAAATATTCCCTTGTTATCCAAGTGGGCGCCTGATGTAGAAATGAAAATACAGAAAAATATTCCCTCGTTATCCAAGTGGGCGCCTGATGCAGAAATTAAAATGCAAAAAATATTCCCTCGTTATCCAGGTGGGCGCCTGATGCAGAAATGAAAATGTAGAAAAATATTGTCTCGTTATCCAGGTGGGCGCCTGATGCAGTAATGCAAATGCAAAAAAATATTCCCTCGTTATCCAGGTGGGCGCCTGATGCAGAAAATATTCCCTCGTTATCCAAGTGGGCGCCTGATGCAGAAATGAAAATGCAGAAAAATATTCCTTCGTTATCCAAGTGGGCGCCTGATGCAAAAATAAAAATGTAAAAAAATATTCCCTCGTTATCTAGGTGGGCGCTTGATGCAAAAATGATAATGCAGAAAAATATTCCCTCGTTATCTAGGTGGGCGCCTGATGCAGAAATGAAAATGCAAAAAATATTCCCTCGTTATCCAGGTGGGCGCCTGATGCAGAAATGAAAATGCAGAAAAATATTCCCTCTGTTTGATAACCGGGTGTAAATTCTGAAAATAAAAGATAATACCTCCCTCGTTGTTCGGGTAAGTTCCTGATTATTAAATTCTCCCTTGTGGATTCTCTTCTTTACTGCTGCTTCTTTTTGATTGTTTTCTCCCACATTGGTCACATTCACTTTAAAGTGATTAGTGAGAATTTGAATCTTTTGTCCCTGTCTAAATCAGTGAACAATTTATTAGTTATAAAATGATAGTTAGCAACTGGCATTCTTGTTGGCCTTGCTTCCACCGTCTGCCTCATCTTGCTTCATTCTGCTTTGCAACTTATTCCTGATTGTCTTCTCAATTCTTCCTTGTGATCCATTTTTGTTTTTCTCTTTTTGTTTCTTTTCTCTTTTATCCCTTTTGGCTATGTGATCACCATGTGTTTTTATTTTCTCTTTTCCTTTGAAGGACCCAGTATTATTATGTCATCTAACATGAGAAGCTGGTAGTTAGCTTTCAACTGGCAACTAGTTTTAACAAATACAATGAAGTGCAATGACCTGAATTTTAGGGGTGAGGATTTTTGGAGTAAAGACAGAACTTATCTGGGTATGAAGGCTGATTCCTTTGACCATGCCATGCATTTGAATATACGACCCAATCTGTCCAATCAAATCATTGTTGACTTAATTTCACCTTTCCATCAACCCAAACCTTTCTTATCTTGCCATCTTCCTTTCATCAAGTCATTCCTCACATTCTCCTTAGGGTTCCCATGAGGGTTTTCACCAATAAGACTCTCTCGTTTTATTTTCTCTCACCTCACTTTTGCCTTACGGTGCCCGTGAGGATTCTCACCAATAAGACTCTCTCATTTTTATTTTTTCTCAACTCACATTCGCCTTATGGTGCCCGTGAAGGTTTTCACCAATAAGACTCTCTCATTTATTTTCTTTATTTTTTTCTCAACTCACATTCGCCTTATGGTGCCCGTGAAGGTTTTCACCAATAAGACTCTCTCATTTATTTTCTTTATTTTTTCTGTTTCCAAACTTCCGGGTATTGTCCCTAATGTGTTTCTCTTTTTTTCCTGTTGTATTGTCATTTTTTTAAAATCAATCAGAAGGTCTTTCTTTGGACCGTAATGTGGCTTTTGGATGGATTTAGAAAGAAGGGTATAAAGGCTCAAAATTTAAACGTGGGTTCAAAATAATTTCAACTCTCGGAATCATAAAACATAACTTCTGCCCCAGTTTCAATATTTGGGGAAATTTTGGATTTTATTTATTTCGTGACTGAACCTCATTGAGGTTGCCTACGTACCCTTTCGGGATCAAGTCAAACGTAGTTCGTACCCTAAGGTTTCTTCTTCATTTGACTTTTTCCCGATTTTTCTTTTGTATACTTTTTCTATATCTTTTTTTTTCATTTTTCTTCATTTTCATTTTCTTTTCATTCTCTGTTTCTATTATTTTCATTCTCTTATTTTCATTTAATTTTTCATAATTGATTCCGAGAGAGGGGTATGAAAGAATAATGCAATAAGGCTCAAAAGGGGTAGCAATGGGTAAAGTGTTTGTATAGAGAAATAAAATGCCTTCATCATTTTAATTTCAAAATTATGACAAATACAATTGTACATATGAAAAAGGGATCATACATAGTATCTCTTGACTGCATCGGAGTTGATAGCAGTCTCTACACATTTCCCTTCCATATTTATTATATATAAAGCTCCGTTGGACAATACCCGAGTCACCATGAATGGCCCTTGCCAATTAGGTGCAAACATTCGTTTTGCTTCGGCCCAGTATGGTAAAATACGTCTTAGCACCAATCGTCCAACTTCGAATTTCTGTGGACGTACTTTCTTGTTATATACTCTGGCCATCCTTCGTTAATACAGCTGTCCGTGGCATACTGCTGCTAACCTTTTTCATCGATCAAGCTCAATTACTCTAATCGGGCTTTTACCCATTCATCGTCATCAATTTCAGCCTCAGCTATAGTCCGGAGGGAAGGTATTTCAATCTCTGCAGGTATTAATGCCTCCGTTCCGTACACCAATAAGTAAGGGGTTGCACCAATTAAAGTACACACAGTAGTACGATAACCCATGAGAGCAAATGGTAATTTTTCATGCCACTGTCTTGAGTCTTCCACCATTTTTCCGAGAATCTTCTTAATGTTCTTATTTGCAGCCTCAACCGCTCCATTTGGTTTAGGCCGATAAGGTGTAGAGTTACGGCGCAATATTTTGAACTTTTGACATGCTTTTGCCATGAGGCGGCTGTTAAGATTTGCTCCATTGTCCGTGATAGTCACTTTGGGAATTCCGAAGCGACAAATGATATTTGTTTGTATGAAATCCACTTCTGCCTTCTTTGTTGCTACTTTAAATGTCTTCGCCTCCACCCATTTAGTGAAATATTCAATTGCTACCAGTATAAACCTCTGCCCATTAGGTGTTGCGAGTTCTATTGGACCGATGACATCCATGCCCCAGGCGACGAATGGCCATGGTACTGACATTGTATGCAACTCATAGGGTAGGGAATGAATCAAATCTCCATGTATCTGGCATTGGTGGCATTCACTCACATACCTAATGCAATCGCGCTACATGGTGAGCCAATAGTATCCACCTCTTAGTATTTTCTTGGCCAAAACATATCCACTCGTATGAGGTCCACAAGCTCCTGCATGTATTTTAGCCATGATTGTAGCGGCCTGCTGTGCATCTATACATCTCAGTATAACCAAATCCGGGGTTCTCTTGTATACAACTCCTCTGCTGAAGAAAAATCCACTCGCTAGTCGCCTTATAGCCCATTTCTGATCTCCCGTGGCTTGTGCTGGGTGCACCCCCATCCTCAAATATTCTTTAATATCATGGAACCATGTCTCACCGTCAAGTTCCTCATCTACTGTGAAACAATAAGCATTTTTATCACGAACTTGTATCTGCAGTGGATCTATATAGGCTTTGTCCGGATGGTGCAACATGGACGATAATATGGCCAGGGCATCTGGAACTTCGTTGTGCACTCTTGGGATATGCTTGAACTCTATGGACTAAAACCTTTGAGATAGTTCATGTAGACACTGTCGATATGGTATAAGTTTCAAATCCCTTGTCTCCCATTCACCTTGAATTTGATGTATCAAGAGATCCGAGTCACCCATGAACAAAATCTCTTGAACACCCATGTCTATTGCCATTCTTAATCCCAATATACATGCTTCATACTCGACCATGTTATTAGTACAGAAAAATCAGAGCTGAGCGGTAACAGGATAATGCTGACCTATTTCTGAAATGAGCACTTCTCCAATTCCGACCCCTTTGCTATTGACGACCCCATCGAAGTATAGTTTCCAACCCGGCTTGTTGTCTTGTTCCGATTCCTCAATATTCATTGTCTTCTCATCAGGAAAATATGTCTTTAACGGTTCATACGTATCATCAACCGGATTTTCTACCAAATGGTCAGTGATTGCTTGTCCCTTCATTGCAGTGCTGGTTACATAAACAATAACAAACTCTATAAGTAGAATTTGCCATTTAGCGAGCCTTCCTGTGGGCATAGGCTTCTGGAAGATGTACTTTAGTGGATCCAACCGAGATATAAGATAAGTGGTATAAGCTGACAAGTAATGTTAACTTTCGTGCAACCCATGTTAAAGCACAACATGTTCTTTCCAACTGAGTGTATTTTACCTCGTAAGATGTAAATTTCTTACTAAGATAGTATATTGCTTGCTCTTTCTTCCCTGTTTCATCATGCTGCCCCAGTACACAACCAAAAGAATTATCCAATACAGTCAGATAAAGGATCATGGGCCTTTCAGGTTTTGGAGGAACCAACACAGGAGGATTGCCCAGATATTCCTTGATTTTGTCAAATGCATCTTGACATTCCTCAGTCCAATTTACCGCAACATCTTTCTTTAATAATTTGAAAATGGGCTCACAGTTCAATGTCAATTGAGCAATAAATCTGCTAATATAATTCATCCTGCCCAACAAACTCATCACCTCTTTCTTGTTCTTTGGCTGAGGCAAGTTCTATCTTGCTTTTATCTTTGACGGGTCTAATTCAATACCACGCCAACTTACTATGAACCCCAATAGCTTTCCTGATGGTACTCCAAAAGCACATTTTGCTGGATTGAGCTTGAGATTATATCTTTGAAGCCTATGAAAAAACTTTCTGAAGTCTTTGACATGATCACACTACTTTTTGGACTTGATAATAACATCATCGACATATACCTCAATCTCTCGATGTATCATGTCATAAAATATAGTGTTCATTGCCCTTATATATGTAGCTCCAGCATTCTTCAACCCAAACGGCATTACTATAGCAATATGTCGCCCAAGGTGTGATAAAGGCTGTCTTTTCTGCATCTTCTTCGTCCATCAGGATCTGATGATAACCCGTATAACAATCCACAAAAGAACCAATCTCATGTTTGGCACAATTGTCATTCAATATATGGATATTTGGCAACGGAAAATTATCGTGCGGGCTGGCTTTGTTGAGGTCTCGATAATCAACGCACACTCTGGTTTTTCCGTCTTTCTTTGGAACATGCACATCATTGGCTAACCAGGTGGGATACTTGGTGCCCCGTATGACCTTTGCCTCAAATTGCCTTTTGACCTCTTCTTTTATTTTCACACTAATATACGTTTTAAACTTTCTTAACTTTTGCTTAACCGGCCGGCATTCTGGATAAATGGGCAACTTATGTACCACCAAGTCAGTACTGAGCCCGGGAATGTCATCATAAGACCAAGTAAATATGTCCTTGTACTCATGTAACAACCTGATCAAATCTTCTCTGAGTGAAGTCTCTAAGTGTACACTAATCTTTGTTTCTCGAATATTCTTAATTTCCCAAATTAATAGACTCCATCTCATTTAAGTTTGGTTTGGGTTTCTCTTCATAATGGCTCAAATCCTTGCTAATTTCCTCCAACACTTCCTCATCCTCATATTCAACTTCATATACATTTTCAATTATCCGATTATCAAGACTGGACCGGGGATCCTTCATGCATGACATATCATTGAAATTAGCAAATACTGGACTGTACAAAAAAAAAAGAAAAATAAAATAAGGCTAAAAATAAAGGAAGAAAGAAATTGCATTTCATTAAACTCTAAAAGGTAACAAGGTTTGGATACATTTGACTAGAGAGAACATAGGATTACAATTTTTGAAACAAGATAGTTTTGGGAATGGAACATTAAAAGCTAACTTCCACAACTCCCTCCTGATTGGAAGAGGAGTAGCTTCCCAGTTATTTAGCCTGATGTGGGGTCCAACAAATTGAACATACATCTTGATTGTTTCCTCGGCTTCTTATATCATTTTCACGCCTTCAAACAACCTCTCAAACCTTTGCTAATAGCTCTTCATCGGGCCTTATCTCTGCATGGCTCGGCAGGACAGTTGCCGAACGTCTTTGTCTACCAGGCTTGACAAAGGAGTAGGATAGTTTTGGGATAGGTTTGGGGAGGGTCCACCCTCTCTTTTTCAATCTTTTGGCTCTTTGTATATCAACGATGGTTGGCTTGATTGACACTTTCTCACTCTCAACTTTCTCCTCAACCTTGTTGTTTGCTTTAATTGTCATCACAGTCTGAGAGGGTTTTTTGCAACTTTCTCCCTGTACTAGCTCTATCATATGTGTTTCATGATGCACCGACAAAGGATTTTGCGTTATGTTGGGAGTATCGGGTGCTTGCACCTTAATTCTTTTGGAGTCAATGAGTTCTTGTATCACAGACTTTAGGTGCCAACATTTCTCCGTATGATGCCCCAGAACAGTATTCACAACGGATGGATTGATCTAAGTTTCTTGGTGGAGGATTGGGAATTTTAGGCTCAATGGGACTTAACATTCCCAATTCTCTCAGTCGGTGGAAGAGGCTAGTATATGATTTTTGTAACGACCCAACCGGTAGTTTTGAGCTACGGTGCGTCATTCAGCAGTTTGAGGCCATGAGCAGCTTCATCTCAGGTATATTGACTTGTGTGTATGGTCAGAATTAAAATTCAAGAAGTTTGGAGTCAAATTTAAATGAAAATTCTCATTTCCGAACCTTAAAATTGAAGAAACGAACTAGGATTGGAATTTTGAGTATACGAACTCGAAATTCGACGATTCCTTTTCCTATGGCTCCGTAATTTCGATACGGATCCAGTGGTTCAAAAAATACTGCATTTGGATCACATTTGCTCAGTCTACCATCAATTTCGCTCGTTAAATAATTAACTCACATTTCGCGTCAAAAACCCAATCCCGACTCGATGAAATTAAACCAAAATTTCCAAATCAGTCCTATAATTCATGATTTAAATTCTTGAAGTCTCGAAATCAAATTTGGATCTCTAGAACTAAAATTAGACCTTTGGATCATTACATTTATGCTCAAAACGGCAAAAATCTTCCAAAAATGACCCGTTGGGCATCCGAAACACATCCGAGACCCCCGAGACCCCGACCAATAACACCAACCAGTCCCAAAACACATTATGGACTCGCTCGAGGCCTCAAATCATATCAAACAACGCAAAAAGTATGAATTAACCTCCAATCCAAGCTTGATGAACTTTGAAGTTTCCAACTTTTATTTCCGATGCCGAAATCTATCAAATCAAGTCCGATTGACTTCAAATTTTGCACACAAGTCCAAAATGACATAACAGAGCTACAGAAATTTTCGGAATTCCATTCCGACCATCGGATCAAAATTTCACCTATCAACCGGAATTCGCCAAAATACTAACTTTGCCAATTCAAGCTTAATTCGACACCGGTCATCACAAAAATATTCCGGACACACTCCTAAGTCCCAAATCACCTAACGAAGCTATCCAAACCATAAGATTTGCATTTCGAGTCTGATCAAAATTTCCACTTCCGGTCAAATTTGTTCAAAAACCTTCAATTTTCTATCTTTAGCCAAACGACTCCAAAATGACCTACGGACCTCCGAATTCACTTCCGATCACGCTCCCAAATCCAGAATAACCATACGGAGCTACTCCCAGTCTCGGAATCCTAAACGTACATCAATAGCACTAAAATGCATTTTAAGCCAAACTGATGCAATTTCTTCTAAAATGCTATCTTCCATAATATGCGCCAAAACGCTCCCGGGTTATCCAAAACCCTATCAGGGCATACGCCCAAGTATGAAATCATCATATGAACCTGTTAGAACCTTTAGATCCCAATTCTGAGGTTGTATACTCAAAATTCCAATCCTAGTTCGTTTCTTCAATTTTAAGGTTCGGAAATGAGAATTTTCATTTAAATTTGACTCCAAACTTCTTGAATTTTAATTCTGACCATACACACAAGTCAATATACCTGAGATGAAGCTGCTCATGGCCTCAAACTGCTGAATGACGCACCGTAGCTCAAAACGACCGGTTGGGTCGTTACAATCTCCCCCACTTAAACATACGTTCGTCCTCGAACATGTTGAGAACTACACTGGAGTAGTCTGAAATCACTGGTTTAACATCTCATGCAACTTCCTGTACTTCCACAACTCATTTGAGGACATTAGCTCGATAACTCTATAGATATACTCCTTTATTCGAGTAAATAAGCCATTAGACCCAATTCCAACATCTTGAATTTCCTGCCTAGCATGGTGAATATTTTCTTTCTCTGAGCCCTGTCACTTTTCACTTCAGGATCAGGACGGAAACTGGTTCGGTTAGGATTTCTATAGGTTTTTTATGGTGGGTAGGCATTTTGGGCATGGTAGACATTCTGAGGAGCTGGGGTTCGCCATGAAGGTGGAGGCGGTGGGTAAGATTGAGCATGTTGGACAAAATATTGAGGACCGACCGGAGGATAATATTGTGGAGGTGGATTATATGGTGCTGGTGGATATGGTTGGTACGGGCGAGGTTGGTGATGATATGGGTTGGGGCCCCGGGACCAAGATCTTCCCTCAATAACCGCCACTTCTTCTTTCTTCTTCTTTCCAATTGATCCTTCCGTTCCCGTCTGAATTGCTTGATTTGCAGCCTTGATGGCTGAGTAACTCATAATCTTGTTTGTTTTCAGACCTTCTTCCCCAAAACTCCCCATCTTCACTACCTCATGGTCTTTCCGATCGCAGACACCAGACGCCCGTAATATGTTGGCTCTAAAGCTTGTAAGAAACAATCTACCATTACTCCTTCTTTCATTGGTGGATCCACACGGGCCGCCTGTTCCCTCCACCTTAAACCATACTCCCGAAAACTCTCTGCGGGCTTCTTTTCCATTTTGGTCAATGACAATCTATCAGGGATGATTTCTAGATTATATTGAAAATGGTTCGCAAATTATTGAGCGAAATCATCACAGATGAACAATCGGGTATGATCTTGACGGGTGTACCATTCTAATGATGAGCCACTGAGGATTTGACTGAAGTAAGCCATAAGTAGTTCATCCTTTCCCCCAGCTCCACGCATTTTGATGCAATATCCTCTCACATAGGCCACTAGATCACCATGGCCATCATACATGTCAAATTTTGGCAATTTAAACCCAGCGGGTAGCTGTACCTCGGGGAACAAACATAAGTCCTTGTACGCCACACTAACTGGGCCTCCCAGACCCTGCACATTGCGAAACGACTGCTCAAGGCTCTTCATTTTCCTGGCAATCTCCTATTGCTCAGGGTTTCTAGTAGGTTTCTCCGCCTCCGTCATGTCGATAAGTGGGGTGTAAGAATCATGTTTTCTGAAAGTGGGTTCTGGAGGGTAGTAATGATTATCTTGGATATGAAATATAGGCTCACTAGAGGATTTATGTAAAGTGGGTGGTGGTGGTGCCACATACACAGGAGCGACCAGGGGTGGTAGTGGTGGAGCTTGTTTAGGAAGTGATGGTGGTAGTTGTGATGTAGTGGCATAATAGTGCAGGTAAGTAGGATATGTAGAAGATGAATTCATGGTGGGTGGTTCTTGGTTCGGGTTTGAGGGAGGAATATATGTGGGGTTAGCTGGGTAAGTAGGTAAGGGTTGCCCCCTTGACCAAGCCTGATACATTTCCGACATCTGTTGTTTCAACTTATAGATTTCTTCCTTCATGCTATTCACATCTATTACTTCCTCCTCTTGCACGGGATCCATGATTGTCGGCTCAATTTCTTGGGTCACTACTTTTGTCATGCTTTTAGAGCGAGTGTTGTAGTTGTGATATGCCAGAATGCCAGTTGCTAACTATTTTATCTGATACTCATCAACGACAAAAACTTGTTAATTGTTAGATCATATAGATAAACATCACAAGTTTTAAAAACACAACTTTTGCCTGGCAATTATGCATCATCCCGGCATTATTATTCTTTTTTTGACCCGCCAATTTTTCTTTTTCGGCTTTTCTTTTTCTTTTATTTTGTTTTCATTCATTTTTTTTGTTCTTCTATTTTATTTTTTTCGTTTTTCGATCCTATATGTTTGCCTATCGCTCAAGCAATTTGCATATAAGGAAATATAATGACAACTTCTTTTGGATTTTCATTAATATTCAAACATTGATTACAAAAAATAATGTTGTACTACAACCTTTGAGATGTAGAAAAATACAAATACAAAAATGCATGCCCTATGAATACATTAAAGCCCCTAGTGCCCGCGAGACATCGTTTGGTCTTACCGTGGGCCTATATTATAATCCCTTTTGGAGTTTGTCCAGGTAGGTCATCACTTGTTTCACAAAGATCATTGCTGCTACGGTAAACGTAGACTGGGTCATATCCACGCACATTTGGCATTTTCGCATAATGTACGAAGCAATGTTGACAATTCTTTCCTGATGACCCCTTTCTCTTGAAGCAATCTCTCGATCTGTTTGGCATGAGCATCCAAGGTTTGCCGGCTCTTCTCTTGAAGTTGTTGTAGATCCAATTATAACCGGGCCATGGCCATGTAGCAATGTTCTCTCTCTATATCAAATTCTTTAGTTTGTTTGCTACTTTTGACCTCGGCCGTAACAATCTTCTTCCTCAATCGGGCTACTTCAACATTATGTTCATCCTTTAACTGTCGAACCATCCGAGCTCTTTCTTCGGCATTCTTGGCCAATTGTTTCTGTACCCCAACTAATTCCTTCTCAGCTTTATCTAAATCAAAGCTATAATCGTTCACCTTGCACCGTAGGTTTTCAATTAGCTTTTCACCACGAGAAAGTTGAACTGGGGTTTTGGTTGTTGTTCTCATTTTCACAATCTGAGCCTTCAATGTTTCATTTTCTTTCCTCAGCTGATTTTTTCACCATCTTCAGCTGCTGCTTGTAAGCTGCTTTCGAATTTGAGGTCCTAAAATTGTTTTTCCTACATGCTGATTCTGGCTCGATATTCATTTTCCTTGGCTGTCCAATCCCTTTGTTCCCTCGATTGCTCGGCAAACTCTTGACTATGAGGTCTATTCATCGGTCTCTCATGCTCAACATCTCTATGGTACCATGCAGAATATCCCGGTGATACTTCAACTCTAGCCCAATATCTCACACAGGTGTCCATTCTCAGACATTGGCACTCATTCCATATTTGCCGTATTTTTGCTTTCGGGAATTGCCCATTTGGACTAATCTTTATTGCTTGAAGGCTGAGGTCCCCATCTTTCGGCACAACCTGATATCTTCTGAGTTGCCTTAATACTTGGTATGGCGCATAAGGTTGGATACTCTTGAGACCCATTAATAGAAAATACGACCCTTCTGCTGGCATATATATGACTTCATTGAGGGGCAACCATCCATATGCCCATTCTATCTGGCTAGCAGTCATTGATCGTAAATATGTGATCCAACCCTTCGACCCTTTTGGCAATTTGGACTCTTTTGTCCTCACGTAGAATTTTTTGATACATGTCTTTTCAGATGATTCATAGCTTGAAAACTGAGGGTGGCAGCATATATGCTCTATCATCCACATTTGAAGAAGTAGATTACACCCTTCGAAGAAATCTTCTCCCACTTTGTAGGCCGTGAGAGCACGAAAGATATCAGCCACTATCATTGGTGCCAAAGTACTGTTATCCTGGGTAAGGAGAGTACTGGCAATTTTGGCAACTCTAATGTCGATGTTCCCGTCTTTCCTCGGAAATATGATTAACCCCAGAAAGGCTACCATAAAGGCGAAACGCCTATGTTCCTCCCATTTAGCCCAGTTCGCTTTGCTGTTTGTTCGTTGGAACATTGAATCCGCCAACATGGCCATATCTGCGGTATATAAAGTTCATGGTGCAGAATCCATGGACCAAATCTTTATTATGAACATTTCTGGCGATGTTTAAGGAGTCAAGGAATCTATGCACGGTGAAGGCCCTTGGAGCAACCAGATACTTGTCTTTTAAGGTAACCACACCCTTTGCGATGTAGTTAGCAATTTCCTCCAATGTCGGAGTAAGCTCAAAGTCCGAGAAGTGGAGCACGTTATGTGCGGGATCCTAGCAGGCAACTAAAGCTTGGATAATATCACCTCGAGGTACTATGTCAAGCAGCCCAGTAAGATCTTTCAAATATTTGTTGACCCAATCCTGTCCATCTTGGCCTAAATCATTCCACCACAATCGTAACTACAAAGGGATCTTGTTCATTAGTTCAAAGGGTTCATTTTGTGTTGTGCTCATCCTACACATTTATTAAAGGCGATTTATTTAATTCAAAAAGAAAACAAAAATCTTTTTCAAGGACAATTTTCGTTATTTCAAAAGAATCAACCTTTTCCATATTTCATTCAAAATTTCAAGGCTATTATTATTTCAAAGAAAAAATGACTTCAAAAGCGGCCATTTTTGCACAAACAGCCTTCCGGCGTCCTTTCGGAATATTCAGCTATTTTCAAAAAATGGCATCACTTTGATTTTATTGATAAAACTAAAAATTCGACATTTTTTGTTATTTTATGAAAAGGGTGGTTGGACCCATCATGGGTTGCCTACGTATCTCGCCTAGTGATGAGAATCAAACCAGCGTAGTTCGGTCAAATTGTTTTAAGACCAACTATTTCGACAAAAATTATTTCGACTATTTTCAGACTTTTTCTTTTCAAAATTTCGACAGCATTTCGTCACTATTTCAGTATTGCTATTCTAAAAATTGCTATTTTTTCTTTCTTTTTGTTTTCAGGTATTTAGTCGGTCAGCATAATAATCCAGGACAAATAAATGCAACATATAATCATGCTCGGTCTTTGATATCCGGTCACCTGTCCTAGACGGACCCAACCCATGTGTTGAGTCCCCTAATTCAGATATGATGCAAATAATCGTCCAAAATTTAGGCTCAATATCCTGATTTTTCTTTGGTTCTAAACTGTGTACCCGAGCGGACAACTCAGATCGAGGAGGGGGCTACATACCGGGGACCCGCGGGATCAGGCGGCTTTGTAACTTATCTGGCCTCTATTTCTTATTGGGTATTGACTTAACAGAAAGGGGAGTCTCAACCAGTAAGAACATCCCAGGAGGTGAGAAGAGAAGGGTTTTTGGCGTAATTTTTATATACAATTCACGTAATATCAAAGCGGTAAACATATAGCACGTTGTTCAAAGCATATAATGAAATCAAATATAATCAAAATATCAATTTTAACTGAGCTCGAATTCTTAAACCCTGAACCAAAGTTCTGGGTTTCTTGTCCCCAGCAGAGTCGCCAGAGCTATCACACCTCCTTTTTTCGTGTCCCAACTATTTACTACTACACCCCGGGAAGGGATATAACAATAGTAGTAGGGAAGGAGTTTTTCCAATTAAAGGATATTCGGAATGGGGTTTATTAATTAATTCTCAGAGTCGCCACTTGGGAAAATAATAGTGTCCCAAGTCACCGGTTTAATCCCGAACCGAGGAAATTATGACTTTGTTTAACACTCCGCAAAACGAGAAATCCGAATAAGGAATTCTGTTAACTCGGGAGATGGTGTTAGGCACTCCCGGATTCCGTGGTTCTAGCACGGTCGCTCAACTGCCGTATTTGTTCTATTTGATTTCCTTATATGCTTCAGTTTTCAAATGCTATTAATGTTCCACTTTGTTGATTTTTAGGACTTGCGACGTCACGAAAACGCATTTTATGTCACACCATAACCAGTACGCCTTTGACTTTAGTGCATTTCAAAATCACCGGGATTTGAGTTTTGGGTCACATAAGATGTGCACCCGTATTAGGAACGTGTTTTTATTTATCGTGCCTATAATGTATACGTCTTTATTAACTTTGGGAAGGACTGTGAAATTCGCTAAACGGTCCCTCCAAGTCTACATTTTCCCATTAAAATCCATTTGGGGGCCCCGTGTATTTTTATGTTTGGAACGAGGCTCATCCCTTATTTTAAGGTTCAAATCTATTCATATACAATATTTTCTATTTTTTGTTTTTTCTTTCCTAGTATATATCTGTTTTTGTGTTAATTTAAGATTTATTGATATGGGAGTCCAGGCCATTATTCATTTTTGGGCCTGAACTTCAGACTGCCTAGCTGTCCATAATCAAAATACAACTGGGCCTATGGACCCAGCGTATGCTTCTAACTCTAATCGAAGGCATAAATGCCACATTAGTTCTATCCAGGCCTGGTTCTCATTGAGGCCCAAATTATTTACATTTAAAGCTTGACAAGAACTAATTATCATTTTAACAACAACTATGAATGTAACAATTAACAGGTTAAACACCAAATTGCATTTAATCATTACCGATTCCAGTATTTAACAAGTAATTAAGAGTTCTAACACAGTAATTTATATCAATGTTATTATTCTACTTGATAGAATTGAATATTTGAATCGTTATTATGATACTAGTTGTAGGATTATTCCAGTCATTTTACTCCTTAACTGAAGGAAACAGTGTTGTAATTTTAACTAAACATGCTTGAAATAATGTTGTTAACAATCACATAATCTGAAAGCGAATTTGTATATGAATCATTTTTAAGTAAAGGTAAACTATAATACAATTTGAACTTCAAAACTACTTATCCTTTTTTGGATTAAATCGATCCTGATTCAGGATTCAACTAACAAAAATAGCTAGGTACGAATTTATATGTCCAATATCAGAACATATTTATAACTAAGTGTCTTAGCTGAATCTTAGCAGGTTTAGTTTTAAAATTAGGTGATAGTTATACTTAACCTACTAGATTACGTTTAACTGCAGCATTAGCTACTTTTACTTTAATCTACATCGAATTCATATAGTTATTTACTTATTACAACCCATTCCTAATGAATTAAAAGAGATCTAAGGCTATAACTACAAACATAAGAATACAGATACAGCTTCAACAAAAATCAGTCTAATATTTCATTCCTTCATCATGTTTTCAATTACATCTCTAAGGGACAGTAGTGTACCTGATCAATTGAGATAAAACAGTGAGTTCTGGGGGAGTGAAGGATGAAAATAATCAGCAATAGAAAGCAATCAAGTATAACAACAATGAAGGCAGATTAACACAGCAACAGGTGCTATTTCAAAGCAGAAAACCCTGCGAATTCAACCAAACAAGTAGAAGATCCAGTGAATTCCACCAAACAGATGAAGCACAACGAGTAGAAGTTCAAAATAGCACTTGAACCAGCAACAATGAAACAGTAGCAGTATTTAAGTGTATTTTAGTGTACTCCTTTTATTTATTTTTTTCAAAGTCTGGACCTCAGAATCTCTCTAAAAATCTAACCCCTTTTTCAGGCTTATTAGAAGCCTATTTATAGACGCATTTTGGGGGCAATTTTAAATAAATTAATCCTATTTCCCTCCCCTTATTTTTTCAATTAATTACAGAATGGCCCGTTAAAAATGTATCGAAATGCCTCAGAACCCCTGCTAGAAGGTTCTGGGCAGTTCTATTGAGTTCTATTAGGTAGGTTTTACCCAATTTCCCTTACTTGCTAAGGTTTATTACAAAAATGCCTTTTAACTCTACCTATTATACCCTATATTATCAAAGTAATTTTCGAAATACCAAACATTAAAGTCACTTTTATCCCTATATGCTCTATTTAATCCACAATAATGCCATTTACCCTTCCCCTTTTACCCCTTATATTTAAGTGTTATTACCCGACCTGCCTTAGTTCTGGCAGGATTAGTGTAACACTTATTTAACAAATATCCACTAGTTAGTCATGTCTTTAAGACTTAACCAGTTTCAGGTTATAAATCTTTTCAATTTTAGCCACTTTTGTTACAAATAGCCATTAATCAGAATTCATCTTTAATTTGCAAACATAGCCACAAAATACTTACACATATAACCTAAGTACACATAAGTACTCAGAAGTTCAGAAGAAACTAACATACAAATCAAGTTGCCAATATAACCAAATTCATGTTGTTTTGCACAAATAACCCTAATCACAAATTAACTTCCAATTAATGATAACTTAGAGGAAAAATTTGATAATGGTTGAATTCTTATTAACTAAAACCCAATCGAGACAAAATATGATGAACAATCACATAAAATTGGCTAATTTAGCATATGATTCATGAGTAGTTACTATCAGAAGCCTAGGAACACTTAAATAACTTCAGGCATGCATAAGATTCGGGGCAAATACGAATAAAGATACAAAAACAGAGATAGAAGCATGCATAGGAACAATTTCAAGTTCTAAGCATGATAGGCATGTAAAGCACTTAACAGAACAGGTTCAAAAACAAAAAGAATCAGGTTTTCAGAATGGATGAACATATGAAAATATACGACCAAAGACAGTGTAGGGTACTTAACTTTTAGGCTTTTTCTTTCTTTTCCTTTTCTTATTTTCCTTTTCTTCTTTCTTTTCGCTTCGTTCATTTCATTTTTTCTTGATTTTTAGAGACTATTGCTCTCTATGTGTTAGATCTCCCAAAATAGGTCATCAGGGTTTGATTTTAAGTGTTTGGGAGGGGATATGAAGCCTTAGGGTAAGGTTTTGGGAGTGGATTTGTTTTTGGTACTCGCCGGAGTAGGGTTCCAGCGTGTTTTCTGATTATTCGACAAGTTTAAAAAAGATTCGAGAGAAACCACCTAAGTGGGGTGGTAGATCGTCTAAAGACGATCAAGGAGTGTTATTTTGGGTGTTGGGTTCATACTTTAGGGTGGTCGCCGGCTAGGGTTCCGGCGACTTGAATTTCAAGAACAAGGGACTATTGGTTTTTTGGTCGGGGTTAATGGAGTTTATGGTGGTTTGGAGGTGAGGAGGGGTGTTTGGGGGCTAAGCTTTAGCCAGAGATGGAGACTGAGGTGGTCTCCGGTGGTCTCCATGGGAGACAGTGGGAGAAGGAGGAAGAAGACCTAGGCGGCCAGGGTTTAGTATATGAAATGTGTGTGTGTATAATGGTGTCTGAAAGAGAGAAGGGAGATATATATAAAAAATGTGTTGCTGATTCTTGGCCATTGGATAAGTTGGGATGAACGGCCAAGATCTTTTGGACCTTAAACGGCGACGTATGAATTAATGAGAGGTCTCACGAGGTCCGTTGGATTAGGATATTGAATGATCAAAATTGAAAGACCTAAGCTACGTCGTATTGTTTAATTGGCTCCTTAGCCTTGTCCGTCTGATTAATTGTATTGGACGGCTGAGATTGGTTTCAAATGCGACGTCGTTTAATTAAGAGATGCACTGCCTTACCATGTCCGTTGATTTAAATCATCAACGGTTTGGATTAAACACATATACGGTGTCATTTGGTTTATAGACTGGGCAGACCAGGTTTTTTCGTTTGGGCCTGGTTAATGTGTTATGGTTTTGGGCTAGATGTATTATGTATTTGGCCCAAATTGTATATTGTATATTGTATCTTTATATTTTATTATTTTTCTTGTATTTTCTTTTTTTTGTATTTTGTAAATTTTCTTTTGCACTTATTTTCAACTAATATATTTCATTTATTTTCCAATTTTTTGCATTTTCTCTTAATTTCCCAATATTTTTTGTATTTTTACTATATTTTCCGATATTTTTGTATTTTTACTGAATTTTCCAATATTTAGCATTTTTATGATATTTTTCTAATTATTTCCTTTTGTATTTTCTTTTCAATTTTATTTTCAAACAAACACTGGTATTTCATCATTTCACACAATTGCAAACAAAAATTATTTTTGTATTATTTTCATATATTTTGGAATTTAATTGCTTGGGGCAAAAAGCATATGCTCACAAATACTGTTTCGAGTCTTGACTACTCAAGATCTTAATTAACCTAAAGATGGTCGGGTAAATAAACACAAAGTACAGGGGTAAAAGGGAAATGGGAAAAGGGTATTCTTAAAATAACTTAGAAAGAATAAGGTATAAAAGACAAATTGGCATGGTTTTGATGTAATTAGCTGAACAATAAAGGGCATTCTAAGTATAGCTAAATGGTAAATAGGTAATAAACATTAGCTAGTGAGGGTAATAAAAGTATTTACGCCTAAAAAGAATGATAGAGAATACCTTAAAACCTTCTAGCAGGGGTTCAAGTGTATTCCTGTTAAATTCACTTAGACTAAATTGAAATAATTCAAAAAGAGTAGGGGTGGGAAATCTGAATATCTAATTCAAAATTTTCTCCCATTCTACTATATAAATAGGCCACTTTAGGCCTTATTAAAAAAGTGTTCAGAATATTTAATACGCTAGAAATACACTGAAATACTGCTATTGTTTCATTGCTGTTAGTTCAAGTGGTATTTTGGACTTCTGTTCGTTGTTCTTCATATGTTTGATTGAATTCACTGGGTTTTCTACTTGTTTGGTTGAATTCGTTGGGTTTTCTATTCTGAAGTTGTACCTATTGTTGTGTTAATCTGCCTCCATTGCTGTTGATACTTGGTTGCTGCTTATCGCTGATTTTCTTCTCCTTCATCCCTTAGAACTCATTGTTTTATCTCAATCAGATCAGGTACACTACTACCTCATGGATGTAATTGAAGTTTGAAGAAATGGAATGAGCAATAGTTTCCTTTTGTAATTCTATTTTGTCTTATAGTTTGATAATTAAAGTTCATGTAATTCATTAGGACTTTGGGTTATAATAAAGACTGGACTGTATGAACTTAATTCAGATTTATAGTAGTAGCAGATAATAATGTAGGAAATACATTAAATAGATCAGTCAAAATGATCACCTAGATCTAAATTAAAAACTGGTTTAAACTTGTTTAATTTGCTTATAGATTTACAACTACTCTGAAATTAGACGTGTAATACACAAGTTCTTAGATATTTTGTTAATTAATTTTTTAATCGGTAGCAGTTAATTCGAAAAGTATGAGTTAGTTAAATTTACAGTCGTGTTAATAGTTTATCATCATTAAAACTGGTTTAGTTATGAAACTCGTGTTTAAACTTAGTAGTATGGTGTAAAACAGGAATTTGAGTATGAATGAAATGCAAGTTGTAATTCGATGTGTTTGGTTGAAGGTTTAGAATAATGTTCCCAGTTAAGCAAAACAACAGGGTAGTTTTGTATATTAATAAGCAGTGTTTCACCGATAAATAATATGTAGATTAGACTTAGTTAATCTGATGTAACTAAATAGTAGTATTCAAATATAAATCAGTATTAGCATGTCTAGTTAATTTCTGATACTGAACTTAATAATATCTGCTTATAGTTTTGTTAGTTTATTAAAAAATTTAACCTGCCTTGGACCTAGTAGTGATTTGGGCCTGGTCGTAAATAGAGGCCCAGATCCAGTCGATATGGTATCTATGCCCGTGGAAACGGATACAGAAATGTTAGCTGGGCTTCAAGTAGCCAAATGCACCCTGGTGCACTCCTGCTAGGTTGATCTATATTCCAGGCCCAATAATGAACAATGGCCTAGATCTAAATAGATGGTGCCATATATAAAAACTGCTTATAAACATTTCTATTAAGGGAAAAATAGAATTAAAAAATATAGTACACAAATAGGCTTAACCTTTAAATGTGAAATGGGACGAGCCTCATTACAAAATAAAAAATGATCGGGCCCCCCAAATAATAACAATAAAATTTTTAGACCCGGAAGGTTCGTTTAGACAATTTAATGATCTTTCCCAAAAATAACAAAAATAGACATCGCTAGGCATAATTTTAATATACATTCATTTGAACGGGTGGACATTTATGTGACCCAAATCCTACTCTCAACGAAGTCGAAATATATTCAAAGCCACAAGCGTACTAGTACGGTGTGGTCAAGGATATATTTTCACGACATTGCAAATTCTTAAAATTCAAAAAGCGGAATACTTGCACATGATTAAAAGATATAAATTGAAATCAGATAAAATTAAAACAACAGTTGATCGACCGTGCTAGAACCACGAAATCCGGGAGTGCCTAACACCTTTTCCCGGGTTAACAGAATTCCTTATCTGGATTTCTAGTTCGCAGACTGTAATAGAGTCAAACTTTTCTCGGTTCGTGATTAAACCGATGACTTGGGACACCATTATATTCTCAAGTGGTGATTCTGAAATCTTAAATAACTAATCTCGTTCTGACTGTCCTTAAATTGGAAAAAATCCTTCTACGACCTCACGGGTATAGTGTATAATACATCGTAGAAAAGAGAGGTGTGACAGCCCTGGAGACTCTGCTGGGGATTAGAAACCTAGAACTACGGTTCAGTGTTTAAGAATTCGAGCTCAGTTAAATTGTTGTTTCATTTATATCTGATTTCATTATATGCTTTGATCAATGTGTTATATGTTTACCGCTTTGATATTTCGTGAATTGTATATAAAAATTGTGCCGAAAACCCTTCTCTTCTTACCTATGGGGATGTGCTTACTGGTTGAGACTCCCCTTTTTGTTAAGTCAATATCAAATAAGAAATAGAGGCCGGAAAAGTTACTAAGCCGGACAATCCCGCGGGTCCCCGATACGTAGCCCCCTCCTCGACTCGAGTTGTCCGCTCGGGTGCACAGTCTAGAACCAATAAAAACCAGAATATTGAGCCTAGAAATAAGACATTTATTTGCATCATATATGACTTAGGGGACTCAACACAAGGGTTGGGTCTGTCTAGGACAGGTAACCCGAATATGAAAAGACCGAGCATGATTATATGTTGCATTTATCTGTCTTGGGCCATTATGCTGACCGGCTAAATACTTGAGAGACAAATAACAATTTTAGAAAAAACTGATGTCTAAATGCTGACAAAACTCTATCGAAACATTTGAGAAAATTATCAACAAAATAGTTGGAAATAAGTCAATCAAAATAGTTGGTCTGAAAATAATTTTGACCAAACTACGCTGGTTTGATTCTCACCGCTAGGCGAGATACGCAGGCAACCATTGATGGGCCCAACCACCCTTTTTACAAAAACAACCAAAAATATTAATAAATCAAAGTGATGTCATTTTTTTAAAATAGCCGAATATCCCGAAAGGGCGACGGAAGGCTGTTTGCGCAAGATAGGGTCAAGAAATATTTGAAAGGTCTTACTGGGTTGCTTGATATCATACCCCGGGGAGACATTATTTGATCTTTGGTCACCTACTGGGATCCCACACACAATGTGCTCCATTTCTCGGATTTAGAGCTCACTCCAACAGTAGAAGAGATTGCTAATTACATCGGTAAAAATGAGGTCCCTCTAAAAGATAAATATCCGGTTTGCCCCAAGAGCCATCACTGCTCACAGATTCCTGGATTCCTTGAAAATAGCCCGAAGTGTTCACAATGACGATTTGGTCCATGGTTTTTGCACTATGAATTTCATATACCATAGATATGGTCACGTTGGAGGATTTAACAACCCAACAAACAAACTCTGCAGTAAAGCAAACCGTGCTAAATGCGAGGAACATAGGCGTTTTGCTTTCATGGTAGCCTTTTTGGGTTTGATAATATTTCCAATGGAAGACGGGAACATCGGCATCAGAATTGCCGGGATTGTCAGTACCCTCCTCTCACAGGATAATAGTACTTTGGCACCTATGATAGTGGCTGATATCTTTTGTTCTCTCACAGCTTGTAAAGCTGAGAAGATTTCTTCGAGGGATGCAACTTGCTATTGCAGATATGGATGATCAACCATTTATGCCATCGCCCTCAATTTCTGAGTTATGGATCATCAGAAAAGACTTGCATAGAAGAATTCTACACGAGGATAAAAGGGGCCAAGTTGTCGGAGGGGTCTAAAGGTTGGATCACATACTTCCGATCTCTTACTGCTAGAATGGACATTCGAGTGACTACCCGTCGATGAAGTCATGTACATGCCAGCAGAAGGATCGCACTTTCGTTTAATGGGGCTCAAAAGTATACAACCTTACGCGCCGTATCGAGTATTGCGGCATCTCGAAAGATATCAAATAGTGCCAAAAGATTGAGATCTTAGCGTTCAAGTGATAGAGATTAGCCCCGATGGGCAGTTTCATGAGGCAATAGTCCGACAAATATGGAATGAGTGTCAATGTTTGAAAGTGGACACTTGTGTAAGGGGTCGGGCCAGAGGTAAAGTGTCACCCGGTTACTCCACATGGTACATAAGAGATTATGAGCATGAAAGACCAATGAAGAGACCTCACATCCAAGAATCTGCCGAGTTGTCAAAAGAGCGATGGGATTGGTTGGCTAAAGAGAACGAATACCGAGCCAAAATCAGTATGTTAGAAAAGCATGTTCAAGACCTCGAGTTCAAAAGCAGCTTAAAAATGGCAGCCGATGAGGGTGAAAAGAAACAACCGATTAAGGAAAATGAGGCATTAAAATCTCAGATTCTGAAAATGAGAGCAACAACTGAAACCCCTATTCGACATGCCCGGGATGAAAAACTGGTTGATAATTGCGGCAAAAGGTGATCAACTATACTTTTGATCTGGATAGATCTGAAAAAGAATTAATCAGGGTTCGGAAGCAATTGGCCAGAAATACTGAAGAAAAGGCTCGTATGATCCAACAATTGAAAGAAGAACATATTATTGAAGTTGCTCGGTTGAGGAAAACGATTGTTAGTGCCGAGGTCAAAAGTAGCAAACAAGTAAAAGAGTTTGACATGGAAAGAGAACACCGCTATATGGCCATGGCCCGGTTAGAAATGGAACTGCAGCAGCTTCAAGAGAAAAGCCAACAAACTTGGATGCTCGTGTCGAACAAATAGGGAGGTTACTCCAAGAGAAAGGAATGATAGAGAGAGAATTGTCAGCATTTCTTATTATATCACTCGTAAATGCCATATATGCGAAGATATGACCCAGTCCACATTTGCCGCCTCACCAATGATATTTGTAAATAAAGTAATGAGAGATTTGGATAAACTCCAAAGGGGACTTGCATATAGGCCCGCGGTAAGACTGAACGTTGTCTCGCGGGCACTAGGATCATTAATGTATTCTTTGGACATGCATTTTGAGTTTGTATTTTTATTTCTGCATTTTTAGAAGGTTGTAGTACAATTATCATTAGAGTATTATCTTTGTAATCAATGATTGGTTATTAATGAAGTTGAAAATTTCCAAATTTGTCTTCATTATTCTTTTTCCTTAAATACTTGTGCGATAGGAAAAACTGTAGGACCGATTTAAACATGGAAAAGGGAAAAACAAGAACATAAATGAAAAGATAACGTCGAAGGTAATAAAATATAAAGAAAAGAAAAAGACGAAAGCAAAAGAATTGGCAAATCAAGAAAAACAAGGCAGGGATGATGCATATTGCCAAGCAAAATTATGTTCTTAATCTGTAATTTTTTTGTCTCGTTATGGCCTAACCACTAATAAGTTTTGTTGTTGTTAAGTATCAGATAGGTGGTTAGTAACTGGAATTCTAGAAACTCACCATTACAACACTCGTTCCAAGAATATGACAAAGGCAATTACTTAGGAAATTGAAGCAACACTCATGGATCCAGTACAGGAAGATGAGGCAGTGAATGTGAACAGTATGAAAGAGGAGATGTATAAGCTCAAACAACAACTGGTCGAGATGTACCAGGCTTGGGCGAAGGGACAACCTTTACCCACATACCCGGCCAATCCCACATACATCCCTCCACCAGTCCCAGCACAGGACCCAACCACTATGAACTCATCCTACACTTATCCCACATACCCACCTTACTACGCAACCACATCACTAGAACCACCTCCAATCCCTAAACAAGTTCCACCACCACCACCACATGTTGCTCCTGTATATTTCGCCCTACCACCAACCACCTTGCAAAAATCCTCAAGTGAACCGCTATTCCACGTCCAAGACAACCATTATTACCCCCGGAACCTACTTTCCGACAGCATGATTCCTATACACCTCTCACTAATAAGGATGAAGAAGAGAAACCACCTAAAAATCCCGAGGGAATAGATGGCTAGAAAGATGAAAAGTCTAGAGAAATCATTCCGGAATATGCATGGCTTGAGAGGTCAAGTAAGCGTAGCTTACAAGTATTTATGTCTATTCCCTGAAGTGCAACTGCCAGCAGGATTTTAGCTATCAAAATTCGATTAATATGATTGTCACGTCGACACAGTAGCACATTTAAGAGGGTTCTTTAGTAAGATGCACAGAGCCGGTGGGAAAGATGAGTTACTCATGGCTTACTTTAGCCAAAGTATTAGTGGTTCAGCTCTCGAATGGTATACCATGCAAGACCATACCAGGTGGTTTATTTGGTATGATCTCGCCCTGGCATTTGCAAACCATTTCCAGTACAATTGGGAAATTATTCCAGATAGGCTGACACTGACAAAGATGGATAAAAAGCCAGGAGAAAGTTTTCGAGAATGTGGCTTTAGGTGGAGAAAGCAACCTGCTCGGGTACACCTACCTATGAAGGTGGGAGAGATGGTAGATTATTTTCTGCAAGCTTTGGAACCAACATTCTATGGGCATTTAGTATATGGCATTGGGAAAACATTCAACGAGGTAGTTAAAATGGGAAGCTTGGTTAAGTAAAGGTTAAAGTCAAACAAAATTATGAGCTATTAAGACATAAAAGCTACGAACCAGGTGATCTAGACAGGCATATGTGGAGCTATCGGGAAAAAGAATAAGGACGAGGTGGCAGTCATAGAAGGGAGGTCTTGGTCCAGGAGTTCCAATCCATACTACCATCAGCCTCTCCCACATCAACCCTACCCACCAACACCATATGGCCTACCACAACACTATTACCCTCCTCCTGTTCCATAAGTTTCTATTCATCACGCTCAAACCTACCTACCATCTTCTACTCCATGGTGAAGTCCAGCACCTCAAAATATTTACCACACCCAGAACATGTACCCACAGCCAAAAACATATAAAAATCCCAATGGAAAAAGTTTCCGCCCTAACCCTGGAGTCAAGAATGACAGGACACAAAGGAAGAAAACATTTACTCCCTTGGGTGAGTCATACACCAGTATTTTCCATAGACTAAGACAACTCGGGATGTTAAACCCCATAGAACCCAAAATCCATAATCCACCTCCAAGAAACCTGGACCAATCTATCAATTGTGAATTGAAGTTCATGCTCCCGAGGTTCCTAATATAACATAGAACCCTCTGCTCGTGCATCACGAGACTCACATGATAGAGATGGTACAAGGGGGAGATTGCAGGAAGCCCTCTCAGGCTGTAATGATGATCAAGGCGAGCGGAAGCAAGACAGAGGAGAAGGCCATAAGCGAGAAAATACCAGTCAAGCCATCTGTGAACAAGCCAGCAGTGGTAGCAGAACCCGAGCCAGTGAAGGTGACAGTGCCTGGAGTGAGTGTAAAGCCCGTATTAACTGTAAAAGGAGCGCAGCTAGAGCCAATTATTATTAAGCCAGTTACTCAAATGCCCATAGTAAACACCAAAACTGTGCCATGGAATTACAGCAAGGTGACCTTCATGTATAGAGGCAAGGAAATCATGGATGAGATTTGTGAAACCCATGGTTTGACTAGGTCGGGGAGATGTTTCGCTCCCGATAAATTGAGGAAGGCAAAAGTTACAAGAGATAATCTGACCAATGTAAAGAAAGCTGTCACCGAAGAAGAGGGTGAGTAATTTTTATAGAAAATGAAAGCTCAGGATTATTCTATAGTTGAGCAGCTGAGGAAAACACCAGCGCAGATATCTTTGCTATCCTTGATTATTCATTCTGATGAACACCGTAATGTGTTAATAAAGCTCCTAAACAAGGCCCATGTACCAGAAAAGATTATAGTCAGTCATTTAGAGAAGATCACAAATAAAATCTACGAGGTAAACATAATAACATTTTCAGATGATGAACTACTGATGGAGGGGATAAAGCATAACAGAGCATTATATCTTACGATGAAATGTGAAGAATCGGTGGTGACCCGCGTGCTGGTTGATAATGGGTCAAGTGCCAACATATCCCCTTTATCTACTTTGGGCAAGCTTAATGTTGATCATGAAAGAATCCATAAGAACAATATATGCGTAAGAGGATTTGATGGAGGGGGGAAGAACACTGTTGCAGACATCATATTGGAACTTACTATTGGACCAGTAGAGTTTACCATGGAATTTCAAGTTATGGACGTTGCCGTATCCTACTATCTCATACTAGGACGTCCATGGACTCATGCTGCGAAGGCTGTACCTTCCTCACTCTATCAAATGGGGAAATTCGAATGGGATCGTCAAGAAATAGTGGTGCATTGTGAAATAATTCCTGCAATATCATCACACCATTTGAAGAAGTTGAGGGTGATAAAGGTCCCTGGGTATACCAAGTGGTAGACCCTATATCTGTGGATAAACTATCTGAAGGTGAAAACATTCCAGTACCCAAGATAGCTTCCGCATCAGTCATGGTTGCTACGGAGATGTTGAAAAACGAGTTTCTCCCTTGGAAAGGTTTAGTAGTTGCACTGCAAGGAATAACACAGCCAGTATCTCTTCCGGTTATCATTGACACTTTCGCATTGGGTTTCAAGCCAACCGTTGCTGACATAAAAAGAGCCCGCAAACTGAAAAAGAAAGAATGGACCCTCCCTAAGCCTATCCCTAAACTCTCCCATTCATTCGTCAAGCCTGGTGTGAGCACATGATTTTTGCACTAGGTAAGTAAATTCCAAAATTAAAATAAAATAATATTTTTGAGTGTAATTGTATGTCTTGTTTGAAATTAGATACATTTTGTGTGTTTGAATAATTAGAAATTAAAAAATGAAAAAAGGAGAAATACATGTATTTTGGATTAAGTAGTTAAAAAAAAGAAAATTAACAAAAATAGCTTTAATTAGCGGAAATTAAGGGAATATAGTAGAAAATAGCAAAAAATATCAGAAAAATTGGAAAAAATAGGAAAATTAAAAGAATTTGAGTAATTGGTAAAGAATATAAAAATAGGAAATAAAATACAACAAGAAAATACATAAAAATAATTGAAATATCAGAAAAATACAAAAAATATATATAGTGTAATAAGACTGGGCCAAATACAGTCCAATTGGACGGCCCAGTCTTTAAGCCCAAAGAAACCGGTCCAGTTCAATAGAACCATTGATCTCAGCCGTCCATTGCACCAAATCCAACGGCTGAGATAATTGACCGGAATTAATTAATTTGCTAATTTCAAGATTGAATCTGAGCCGTCCTTTTAAGGTGATCTGACGGAAGAGACCATTGGTCTCATTACAAATGGAACAACGTCGTTTATGTAACGTTAGTCTTGACCGTAGATCATCAACAATTCAACGGCCAAGATCACCTCAGCCTTTACGACTATATAAGGCTTTGGTCTGTTGAGACCAGCCACTCTGTAAGCTCCCAAACCCTAGCCGCCCCCTCTCTCTCACCTTTCTTCTTCATCTCCCCCTCTGTAACTTCACCGGCCATGGAGGCCACCACCTCCCACGGTGGTCTCCGGCCACCTCTTCACCCCAAGTCCACCTTCTTCTTCTTCTTCTTCTTCATCACAAACCTCACCCAGAACCCCGGAGAAACCCAAAAAAAAACCCTGTTCTTGGATTTCCGTTCATCGGAGTCTATCTCTGGTGACCACAACCTATGAGAACCCACCCCAAAATAACACCAAAGAACCACCACAGTCTGATTTATCCCCCACGACCTTGGTTTCCCTCGAATCTGCCCTGATCTTCTCGAATATCCAAAAAGAAGTCGCCGGAACCCTAACTCCGGTGACTCAAACTAAACTCCTTGCCAAGATCTTACCTTTACCCCTCTAAATACCCCTCCTCCAAACAAAAACCCCAAAAGACTTCACCTTGAAGTCTAACAAAGAAAACCAGAAAAACAAATAAAGAAAAGAGGAAAAGAAGCCTGAAAAGGAGAGTGAAAAAGAAAAGAGTGAAAAAGGGAAGCTCAAGGGACCGACCCTGCAAGCTAAGTCCCCTCACTCTTTGTGTTTATTTGATTTCTTTCGTCTGCTCATTTTTACGTTGGTTTTTGTTTTGTTATCTTGTTGTTTTGATTTTATTTTTATCTTTGTTTATTTCTCTGGCTTAAAAAGATCTGTCTTGATTTGTTGGCTTGCAATATCATGACTATCCTTCTTTTCTGTTTCTTTGAAAGATTAGTTTTAGTGAAAGTTTAGCCGTTTTCTTTCATTAGGGTTATCTTGTATTTTGTTTCTCTGTTTTAAAGATGTTGATGTCCCTGTGCTTCTTCATCTTCTGTTAGTATTAGGGTTCCGCATCTTGTTGGTTTTCGATATTTCTTCTATTGTTCTGCATGTTTAGTATACTAGTTTAGTTGTTTGACTCTCATTCCTTTTCATCTTTGTATTAGGTTGTCTTTTGTTAGTTCGCAATATCTTGACTGTTCTTCTTTCTGTTTCTTTGCATGTTTAGTCTTAGTGAAAGTTTAGCCGTCTTTCTTCATCTCTTATATCAGAGTTATCTTGTGTTTAATCTGGGTATGCTTCTCTGTTCTAGAGATCTTCACATCATTTGTTTAAATTAGGGTTCTCTTATTTGTTGGTTTTCAACATCCCTTCTGTTTGTATTAGTGCAAGTCTAGCCTCATTTCATGTCTATATCACCTCTTATGTGCTTTCATCTGCTAAATAGGCATGCTAATCTGATTATGCTTCTCTTTATGTCACTTTACATGATAAATGTAGGATTCTTCTCCACTGTTTCTCCATGTTCTTCTGTTCTTTATCTTCATCTTATCTATCACATGTATATATCAAGTTAGGGTTAGTATTTGGAAGTGGATTCTGATTACCATCCTTATGTACCTCTGTCAAGGTCCATTGTTCTTATGTCTGATATAGGCTATTCTTCATTCTTCTTGACATAAATTGGTTGTAACCGAGTTTGATTGATGTTAATTGACACTTTGCTACATGAAATTGAGTTATGTGAGTTGATTAGTTAAGATTCAACACTATCAAACTTCCCTTTCTGAGTTTTAATTGATTGATGAACAATGTTTGGTTTCATGTGGCTATGTGTGCAATTGTATGTTGAAATGGCTGAGTTTGCAATAGTTTATTGTTAGTATGAGCAATGTTAATGGCCATCAACCTTAGGGGAATTGGTTATAGCTGCAATAGTACAAAGTCTCATAAATGGCTAGTTTTGAAGTAGGTTAAAACTGAAAATCAAATGAAATATAGGTTATAAATTAAATAAGTGACCAAGAGTGGTCAATTTTGCAATTGACCAACTCTGCAAGGTCCAGCACATGCTGGCCTACCCTTAAATGGGCCAGTTATGTAAATTGGTTAAGTCTGCAAGTTCATACTTACCAAGGCTCATTTGAGCCCTGAATCACAGGTGGCTAGGTCTGCAAAGGCCTTAGCCCAGCCTGTGTTCAACAAATGGGCTTCAATTGCCCAAGCCAAGTCTCAACTTGAGACTGGCTAAGTTTTAAATAGTCTAAGTATAACAATAAAGCAGGCTAGTCCTGCAATTAGCTTAAAATGAAATAAAAGTTCTTAATTAACAGAAAATGAAACAAAAAGGGTTAAAATTGAAATAGTTCTTTAAGCTAGAACTGGCCAGTCCTTAAATACCAATGCAAGGACTGGCCCTTAGTTAAATAAGTCTAAAAATGCTGAAAACCTGACCTAGGTAGGTTGGGTAATTCAGCAGTGTCCTTAAGGGCATAAAAGGAACACAAATTGGTAAAATGGTAGATTAAATAGAGCATATAGGGACATGGGAGTCATTTGTGCTCCTGATTTCTGCAATTTTGCAGAGATTGAGGGGTATAATGGTCTCCCTAAAAAGGAAAATCAGTAAAAATCTATAACTAATAGGGATACTTTGGTAAAATTTTAGGAATAGAATAAAAAAGAACCTTCCAGCACATGCTGGAAGGGATCTTATAATAGAAAATGGGGTGTAAGTGTAGATTGAGTAGTTTTTAAAGGGGGAGAAGTGAAATTTACTTCTATTCTTCCCCCCCCCCCCCCAAGAAATCTGCCAATCTATACCTATAAATACCCCCTAAAAAGACTAAGTGAGGGCTGGTTTTTCAATAGAGAAATTCAGAGAAAAATATAATAGCAAAAGCCAATAACTTCCTGCATATTTCGAGTAATAGTCTCTGGTTAAGCTGCCTGTTTTTGTGGGATTCTGCTCGACTTATTCTAGAATTTCATATTTGTTGTTGCTGTGGTTTTTTGCTCGTTTAGGATTCATCTTACACTATTGCATTGCCTGGTTTGAGCCTGTTTCTGATTGTTTGCTCTTAACCCCCTAGAATTCATCGGCTTCCCTTTGTTGATCTAGGTACATTTTCTGTTCGATCAAACATGTAATGCTGAAATGCTAAATGATGAAATGAAGTTCAAGTTTCAATTCATTTGTTATTATGTATTTGTAGTTTACTATTTTCATTAGTTGTTTAATATAGCTTAGATCTGTAATTTAAATGTAGTGTAGAATGCATAAGTAGAAAGACCAAAACAAAAACAGTGTAATAGATAGATTAATAGTAGTAGTGTAGTGTAGATAGCATATCACCTAGTTAAAATAGCTAAAACTTTAAAATATAAGTTAGCTAACCACAGTTTTAAATCATTAACAAATCTTTGCAGTAGCATCGTAAGTCATAATCACATAGTTAATCATATTTTGTGGAGCAGCATTTAGATATAAATAAGTTTCGAAGGAGAAAAACACTAGTTCAAACCATGATTCGTTCACGATTGAGTTAATAACACTGTAATGAGTTAAAATTATAGTAAAAATCAGCGTTGTAGTTGTGTTTAAGCCTTTGAATCACTTAAATGTAGATACTCAGGTTATTATGATTAAGTAATTAGAACTATAAATCTTGCTCATGTAATTAGCATGTTTTAGAGATAAATGTCTAGATTTGAGTGAGTTTAAAGGTGGAAATGAACAGATGAAGTAACAATTAAGACGAAGTTCGCTTTGAAAATATCAAATAAGTTCAGTTCGTATTAGACTCAATAGTATAACAGTGTAGCTGTAAATAATTCATCTTTTCTTTAGGTAATCATCATGCTTTTCATATATAGTTAAATCACTTCTTAACCCCTTAGTTAGTAAGTAATTTGGATGTTAGTATAGATTCATCATTAGAAACAGAAGTGAGGTCAATCTTTTAATTCGATTCACATATGTATTAGACAGTTGGGAGTTAAAATTAACACTGATAATTTGTATACTTGTTTTTCCCCTTTGATAAATAAAAGTGCAATTTGAATTTATTATTGATTCCACATATTTATATTTGTCTTCAGTTATTTACTTTCATTATATTGTTCCAATTCGGTTTGGGCCCAATATATAACGTGGGCCTGAACTATCACACGAAGCTGGATGGACCATCGAATATAAGCCTAAAGACGGCCTGGGTCATTAAGATCTGGGCAGATCCACTGTCTATTTAAATGCGGGTACAAAGGCCCAGGCCTGATAAAGGAAATGATAGTGGCCTAGGCTCAATTCTGATACGATAATAAATAGCTAAGGAAAGAACATAAATAGAATAACATAGTCTGTTAGGATTGAGACTCTAAAATTTAATTGGGACGAGCCTCACATGACACCAAATAGTGGGCCCCCCTTAGTAACGAAATAATGTGTAAATAGAATCGGGAAAGCTACTAGTAAATTTCATAGCTTCTCCCAAAAAAATTAAAAGCCGATAAACACTATTAGGCACGATTTAATATAGTTTCCTTAAAATACGAGTGTGAACTTGGTGCGACTCAAATCCCAAATCCCGACAAAGCCAAAATGTACTAAAGGTCACAGGCGTACTGGTTGCAGTGTGACTCGAAGTACGTTTTTGCGATGTGGCAATTCTTTTAAAAAATATTAAAGTAAAAGCACATACATATTGTTTAAAATTTATAACAAGTCAAATAAGATTGAGAACGATGGTTGAGCGACCGTGCTAAACCACGGAATTCGGGAGTGCCTAACACCTTCTCCTAGGTTAACAGAGTTCCTTATCCAGGTCTTTGTTTTGCGGACTGTAATAAAAGAGTCAACTTCCTCGGATTCGGGATTAACCAGTGACTTGGGACACTATTATCTTCCCAAGTGGCGACTCTGATAATTAAATAAAAATCCTGAACCGATTGTCCTTTATGTGGAAAAACTCCTTCCTCTTTGTTGTTATATCCGTCTCGGCTACTTGAACACTGAGGTATACCCTACGTATCTTTCCAAACGGATCAGTAGAAAAGCCTTTTCAGGTGTGGGGTAGTAAAAAGGGAGGTGTGATAGCTCTGGCGACTCTGCTAGGGAAACCAACCCAGAACCTCGATTTCAGGGTTTAAGAACTCGAGCTCCTTAGAATCACCTTCCTCAATATTATTTGACTTTGTTATATGATTTGAACAACATGCTATGTGTTTTACCGCTTTGACATTATGTGGATTGTATATAAAACTGTGCCGGAAACCCTTCTTTTCTTCACCCCCAGGGATGTGCTTACTGATTGAGACTCTCCTTTCTGTTAAGTTACACTTGAACTAAGAAACAGAGGTCGGATAAGTTACAAAGACAATTGACTCCGCGAGTCACCGGTACGTAGCCCCCTCCTCGATTCGATTTGTCTGCTCGGGTACATGGTCTAGCACTCTATGAAACTTTAAGATGATGAACATAGGTCTAGGATGATTATTTGCATCATATCTGACTTAGGGGACTCAACACAGGGGTTGGGTCCGCCTAGGACAGGTGACCCGGTAATTAAAAGACCGAGCATGTTATGTGTTATATTTTTATTGTCCTTGATCGTTATGCAGACCGGTAAAATTCCCGAGGATGGAAAAGTGTTCAATAAAAAAAAGAGAAAATGAGAACTAGTGAAAAAGTGTAGTCGGAAAATCTGAAAATTTGAAAAAATGGCTTTGAAATAATTGGTCAACTAATCTGACCGAACTACGCAGGTTTGATTCTCGCCATTAGGCGGGATACGTAGGCAACCCTTGAACGGGTCCAACCACCTTTTTATTTTAAAAAAAACCAAAAATATTTTTGTTTCAAATAAACCGAGTGATCACTATTTTTGGAAACGGCCGAATATTCCGAATGGACGCTGGAAGGCTGTTTTGGCAAAAAAGGCCACTTCGAGAGTCATGTCTCTTTCTTTTCCAAAATTCAAAAATGAAAATTTGCATTGAAAAACATTTTTTCTCTTTTTCTAAATAAAATCGCCTTAATAAATGTGTAGGATGAGCACAATACAGAATGAACCTTTCGCCTTAATGAATAAAATCCCTTTGGAGCTAAGACTATGGTAGAACGACATGGGAATCAAAGGTCAAAATTGGGTCAAAAGCTACTTAAAGGATCTCACGGGCTTATTGGACATAATTGCCCGATGCGACATAATCAGAGCACTGGTCACATATTGGGATCCTGCACACAATGTACTACATCTTCCTGACTTTGAACTCACTCCCACTCTGGAGTAAATTGCTTTCTACGTAGGGAATAACGAGGTCCCCTTAAAAGAAAAATACCCGGTGGCCCCGAGAGTAGTAACAGTGCACCGCTTCTTGGACTCTTTGAAAATTGCTAGAAATGTCCAAAACGAGGATTTAGCCAATGGATTTTGCTCCATAAACTTCATTTATAGAAGATATGGACATGTCAAGGGTTTCAACGACTCCACGAACAAGCTTTGTAGCAAGTCCAACCGGGCAAAGTGGAAGGAGCACCGACGGTTTACTTTCTTAGTGGCGTTTCACGGGATTATCATATTTCCGAGAAAAGATGGGCACATTGATATAAAGGTTGCTGGGGTAGCAAGCACTTTGGTTGTACAGGATAATTGTACTCTGGCTCCAATGATTTTAGCAGACATCTACCGTGCCTTGACTACATGTAAAGCAGGGGCCAACTTCTTTGAGGGATGTAACTTGATCTTGCAAATCTGGTTGATAGAACATCTATGCCATCATCCTTCATTCTCAAGCTATGGGCCGATTGAAAGAACGTGCCTCGAAGAATTTTACACGAGAACAAAAGAAGTTAAGTTGCCAGAGGGAGTAAAGGATTGGATTTCGCATCTACGATCATTGACCGACGGCCAGATCGATTGGGCATATGATTGGTTGCCCCTCGACGAGGTGATTTATATGCTGACACAAGGGTCGCACTTTTTGATCATGGGTTTGAAAAGTATCCAGCCTTATGCCCCGTACAGGCCACTGCGACAGCTTGGTAAATGTCAAGTTATACCAAAGGATGGCGACCTTAGTTCGCAAGTGATAGAGATTAGTCCGGATGGGCAATTCACGGAAGCAAAGGTCCGACAAATTTGGAATGAATGTCAGAACTTGAAGGTAGAGACTTGTGTGCAGAATAGAGCTCGAGGTGAAGTGTCGATAGGGTATTCCGCATGGTATCGACGGGGTATTGAGCATGACCGGCCATCGAAAATACCTCACTTGCAAGATCTAGTGGAGCAATCTAAGGAAAACAGGAATTGGGCGGCCAAAGAAAGTGAATACAAGGCCAAGATCACATTGCTGGAAAAATAGTTAAGAGATCTCCAGTTTGAGAGCGGTTTGCAGGCATCATCCGATGAAGGAGAGAAAAAGCAACTGAAGAGAGAAAATGAAATTCTGAAGGCTCAGGTTGCTAAAATGAAAATTGCATCCGAGACACCTGTTCGCTTAGCCCGAGATGAGAAATTGATTGAAACTCTTCGGCGCAAGGTGAATGACTACAGCTACGACTTAGACAAAGCAGAAAAGGAGTTAGTCAGGGCTCGGAAGCAAACGGCCAAAGATGCCGAGGAAAGAGCCAAGTTGGTTCAGCAGCTACAGGATAAGCATGAATTTGATGTAGCTCGACTAAGAAAGAAAATTGTCACGGCCACTGTCAAAAGTAACAAGATCATCAAAGATTTTGAAGAATAAAGAGAACATTGTTATGCGACTATGGCTCGTCTAGAGTTTGAGCTACAACAAATGTAAAAGGAGAACCAACGTACTATAGATGCTCACGCCGAACAGATCAGCCGATTGCTTCAAGACAAAAGGGGTCATTTGAGAGAAAATTGTTCATATTGCTCAGTACATCACCCGGAAGAGCCAGCTGTGCGAAGACATGTCCTGAACAACATTTGTGTCAGCCGTGAAGTTCTTTGTGCAGCAAGTCATGTCCAACCTAGATAGGCTCCAACGGGGACTAGAATATAGGCCCGCTGCAAGACCGAACGATGTCTCGCGGGCACTAAGAGCATTAATGTATTCATAGGGCATGCATTCTGTACTCATATTTCCTTTGCATTAGTAGCACAACACCATCTTGTAAACCAATGTTTTGAACTATCAATGAGAAATCAAGAGTTGTGGTCAATCTTTTTGCTTTATGTCAATTCTTTATTCACGATAGGCAAATAAATAGGAACCCAAATCAATAAAGAAGTTAAGAAGGAAAAAAAGAGGAAAAAAAGAAGAAAAAAAGAAAAAAAAGAGAAAAAAAGAGAAAAGAAAAGAAAAGAAAAAAAAGAAAAAAAAATGATGAGATTGGTTCAAAATAAAACAAAGGCCGGGATGATGCATGACGATCAAAGGCAAAAATGTGATTATTCCAAATCGTTGCATCTTATCTTTTCATGTGCTAACTGCTAACGGGTGTTGCTGTTTATGAGATCCAGATTCTAGTTGGCAACTGGCATTCTGGCTCCTCATCCCTACAACACAAGATCTAAGACAATGACAAAGGCCGTATCTCAAGAAATTGAACCAACAGTCATGGACCCCGTCCAAGAGGAGGAAGTTGTGAACGTGACGAGAATGAAAGAAGAAATGTACAAGCTTAAACAGCAGATGGCTGAGATGTACCAGGCTTGGTCGAGGGGTCAACCCTTACCTACTTATCCCGCTAACCCAGCATATGTCCCTCCAGCCAATCCCAACCCCGAGCCACCCACTATGAACTCATCCTCTACATATCCAGACTATCACCACTACTATGCCTCCACCTCTTAGGTACCACCACCACTGTCAAAACAAGTACCACCCTAGCCACCACAAGTTACCCCGGCATATGTAGCACCCCCACCTGCCGCCTTGCATAAGTCATCCAGTGAGCTGTTGTTCCATGTACAAGATGCGCACTACTACCAGCCTGAACCAACCTTTCGGCAACAGGAATCTCACACCCCGTTGATGGAGGCAATCGAAGAAAAACCTGCCAGGAACTTAGAACAGGAGGAGATGGCCAGAAAAATGAGGAGTTTAGAGCAGTCCTTTCATAACATACTAGGGCTAGGGGGACAAGTAAGTGTGGCGTACAAAGACCTATGTCTTTTTCCAGAAGTGCAACTCCCTGTCGGGTTCAATTTGCCTAAGTTTGACATGTACTGTGGACACGGAGATCTAGTGGCCCATCTTAGAGGATACTGCAGTAAGATGCGTGGTGCAGGGGGAATAGATGAGCTTCTGATGGCATACTTTAGCCAAAGTTTGAGTGGTTTTGCATTGGAATGGTACACACGCCAAGATCACACCAGATGGTTCATCTGGGATGATTTCGCACAAACATTCGCTAACCATTTTCAGTACAATCTGGAAATCATACCAGATAGGTTGTCACTCACTAAGATGGAAAAGAAACCTGGTGAAAGCATTTGAGAGTACAGTTTTAGGTGGAGAGAACAAGCGGCGAGGGTGGATCCACCGATGAAAGAAAGTGAAATGGTAGATTGTCTCTTGCAGGCCTTGGAGCTTACCTACTATGGACATCTGGTGTCAGCCATTGGCAAGAATTTTAATGAAGTCGTAAAAATGGGAAGTTTTGTGGAAGAAGGATTGAAAACTAACAAGATTATGAGCTTTTCTGCAATTAAAGCCACAAATCAGACCATCCAGACAGGGAACGGAGGAGCCATTGGGAAGAAGAAGAAAAAAGAGGTGTCGGTTGTGGAGAGTAAACCCTGGAATCGTAGCCAATACCATCACCCGCCTCGACCATATCAGTCGTACCCACCAACACCCTACAACCCACCTTCACCATACTATCCACCCACTACCCCACACTACTATAATCCACAAGCCCAAACTTATCCACCACCACCACAGGTATGGCGAGCCCAGGTCCCGCAGAATGTTTATCACACACAAAATACCTACCCCTCTTCTAGAACTTACAAAAACCCGAACAGACCCAACTTTAGGCCCGACCCGGAGATGAGGAACAGAAACCAGGCGAAGAAAACATTCACCCCGTTGGGGGAATCCTATACTAGCCTCTATCAACGATTGAAGGAATTGGGGATGTTGAGCCCAATCGAATCAAAGCTTCCGAACCCGCCTCCCAGGAATATTGATCAGTCTGTCAGGTGCGAGTATTGCTCTGAGGCACCGGGGCACGACACTAAAAAATGTTGGCATTTGAAGACTGCTATTCAAGAGCTCATTGATAGTCGGAGGATTGAGGTACAGGCTCCAGAGGCTCCAAACATTACTCAGAATCCACTACCAACTCATCATGAGGCACATATGATAGAGTTAGCACAAGAGGAAAGCAGCAGGAAGCCATCCCAGCCGGTCATGATGATAAAGGCCAGCAGCAAAACAGAAAAGGAAGTTGAGAAAGGGGAAGCAATAGTTGAAGTACCAGTGAAAAAGTAACCAGCGGTTGAGACATTAAAAGTTGTGGTGCCAGGGGTGAAACCAGTGTTGAGAGTGAAAGGTGCATGCTTGGAACCGGTAATTATAAAGCAAGTGGTGCAGATGCCGGTGGTAGATACTAAAACTGTACCTTGGAACTACAACAAAGTGGCAGTCATGTACAAAGGAAAAGAAGTGACTGGAGAGGTCAATGAGACATACGGTCTAACTCGTTCCGGGCGGTGTTTTTCCCCGGAAGAGTTAAGGAAAATGAAGGTGGTGAAGGAGAGTCATATGAAGAAGCCTGTCTCTGAAGAAGAAGCAGAAGAATTTCTGAAGAAGATCAAATCTCAAGATTACTCAAAAGTAGAACAGTTGAGGAAGACACCTGAACAAATCTCTTTGCTCTCATTGTTAATCCATTCGGAGGAACACAAAAAAGCATTGATGAAGATATTGAATGAGGCGCATGTCCCTGAAAAGATCTCGGTCTGTCATCTTGAGAAGATTACCAACAAGATCTTTGAGTCCAACAAGATTACATTCTCAGACAATGAATTGCCCATTGAAGGGACTGAACATAACAAGGCGCTCTACCTTACTGTGAAAACCGAGGAATCAGTGGTCACTCGGGTGTTGATAGACAATGGTTCTAGTGCAAACATCTGTCCACTTTCGACTCTTTGGAAGATGAATATCAACCCTGACAGAATCAGGCAGAATAGTGTGAATGTGCGAGGATTTGATGGAGGAAGCAAAAATACACTGGGGGATATCATGTTGGAGGTCACCATTGGGCCAGTAGACTTTACGATGGAGTTTCAGGAGTTAGACATCACTGTGTCCTACAATCTATTGTTGGGTCGACTATGGATCCATGCAGCCAAAGCCATGCCATCATCCTTGCACCATATGGTTAAGTTCAAGTGGGAGCAGCAAGAAATCACAGTGCACAGAGAGGGAGACACTTGCAATGCCATAATGCCTTTCGAAGAAGTGGATGGAGATAAGGGTCCCTGGGTGTACCAGGTGACAGACACTGTAGCAGTGAACAAGATTGCTGAAGGAGAGAAATTGCCAATCCCTACAGTGGCACCTGCCACTGTGATGGTAGCCAGGGAGATGATTAAAAATGGATATACACTAGGGAAAGGGCTAGGAGTAGCCTTGCAAGGAATAACTCAACCAGTTCATCTGCCAGTGAACAATGACACCTTTGGCTTGGGATTCAAACCCACCCACGCCGACATCCAGAAAGCGAAAAGAACCAAAAAGAAAAACTGGACCCTTCTTAAACCTATACCAAAACTATCCGACACCTTTGCCAAGCCTGGTACAAAACGACATCTGACATCTGCCGCGTTTAGGTATGCTGAGACTAGACCTGATGAGGAGCTCTTGATGAGGTTTGAAATGTTATTTGGGGACGTGAACATGGTAGAAATGGGAGAGGGTACCAGCAAGATAGACGTTCGGTTCGTGGGGTCTGGTGTTGCGCTCAACAACTAGGAAGCCACTCCTTTCCCAATCAGGAAGGAGTCTTGGTAGTTAGCTTTTGAAATACATCATCCTTTTCCCAAAAAGCAATTTTACTTTCGGTAGTCCCCACCCCTATTGAAATCAAAATGTACCCAAACTTTGTTCATATTTTGAAATATCAATGAAATGCGGTTTCTTCTTCTTTCTTCATTTTTGCCTTATTTTTATTTTTATTTTTCCTTTTGTACAGCTCCATATGTGTTGATTCTGATGATATGTCATGCATGAAGTATTCCCGGCCCAGTTCTGACAATCGAATTATTATACGAGAAATTGAGAACGATAGTGAGATAGAATATGAGGATGAGGAAATCCTGGAGGAAATAAGTAAAGACTTGAATCAATATGAGGAAAAACCCAAACCGAACTTGAGTGAAATAGAATCAATTAATTTGGGGAGTGAGGATAGTGTCCGGGAGACAAAAATCAGTGTACATTTAGAAACCTCCCTCAGAGAAGAGCTAATAAAGTTGCTGCAAGAATTCAAGGACATCTTTGCTTGGTCCTATGATGACATGCCCGGACTTAGTACTGATTTGGTGGTACACAAGTTGCCTATTTATCCTGAATGCCGGTCAGTGAAGCAAAAGTTGAGAAAGTTCAAAACGGACATCAGCATGAAGATAAAAGAAGAGGTGAACAAACAGTTTGAGGCAAAGGTCATACGAGTTACTAAGTACCCCACCTGGTTAGCAAATGTCGTGCCAGTTCCGAAGAAAGATGGAAAAACCAGGGTGTGTGTGGATTACAGAGACCTCAACAAAGCCAGTCCAAAGGATGACTTCCCATTGCCAAACATCCACATATTAATCGACAATTGCACCAAGCATGAGATCGGTTATTTTGTAGATTGCTATGCGGGTTATCACCAGATCCTAATTGACGAAGAAGATGCGGAGAAAACTACTTTCATTACGCCTTGGGGAACATACTGCTATAGAGTGATGCCGTTTGGGTTAAAGAATGCCGGAGCTACTTATATGAGGGCAATGACCACAATGTTCCACGACATGATGCATCGAGAAATCGAAGTGCATGTGGACGATGTCATCATAAAGTCCAAGAAGCAACATGATCATGTGAGGGATTTGAGGAAGTTTTTCCAAAGACTCCGGAGGTACAATCTTAAACTCAATCATGCAAAATGCGCTTTTGGAGTGCCTTCAGGGAAGCTATTGGGATTTATAGTGAGTCAGCGAGGTATTGATCTAGATCCGTCAAAGATCAAAGCTATCCGGAGTTTACCTCTGCTGAAGAACAAGATGGAAGTAATGAGCTTACTAGGAAGGTTGAATTATATTAGCCGGTTTATCGCTCAGTTGACATCAACATGTGAACCGATCTTCAAGTTGTTAAAGAAAGATGCAACAGTGAAATGGACTGATGAATGTCAGGAAGCTTTCGACAAAATCAAGGAATATTTAGCAAATCCTCCAGTGCTTGTTCCTCCAGAGCCGGGAAGACCTTTGATCTTATATCTGACAGTGCTTGACAATTCTTTTGGTTGTGTGCTGGGGCAGCACGATGAGACAGGTAAGAAAGAGCATGCTATATATTACCTTAGTAAGAAATTCACATCTTACGAGGTAAAATATACTCAACTAGAGAGAACGTGCTGCGCATTAACCTGGGTGGCTCAGAAACTGAAGCACTATCTGTCAGCATACACCATGTACTTGATATCGCGGTTGGATCCTCTGAAGTATATATTCCAGAAGCCCATGCCTACAGGAAGACTTGCTAAATGGCAGATTCTACTCACAGAATTTGACATCATTTATGTAACTCATACGGCGATGAAGGCGCAGGCAGTTGTAGATCACTTGGCAGAGAATCCAGTGGATGATGAGTATGAGCCACTAAAGACATATTTTCCGGATGAGGAGGCACTGAATGTCGAAGAAATAGAACAGAGTGAAAGGCCAGGATGGAAGATGTATTTCGACGGAGCCGTCAACAGTAAGGGAGTTGGTATCGGAGCAGTGCTTATTTCAGAAACGGGTCAACACTATCCCGTTACCGCTCAGCTTCAATTTTTCTGTAAACAATATGGCCGAATATGAAGCATGTATATTGGGATTGAGGATGGTAATAGATATGGGTGTTCAAGAGATTTTGGTCATGGGTCACTCGGATCTTTTGATACATCACATTCAGGGAGAATGGGAAATAAGGGATCTGAAATTGATACGTTTTCGGCATTGTTTGCATGAGTTGTCCCAAAGATTCCAGTCCATAGAGTTCATACATATCCCAAGAATGCACAACGAAGTTGCAGATGCTCTGGCCACATTATCCTCTATGCTACATCATCCGGATAAAGCATATATAGATCCACTTCAGATCCAGGTGCGTGATCAGAATGCTTACTGTTTTGCTGTGGAAGAAGAATTGGATGGAGAACCGTGGTATCATGACATCAAGGAGTACCTGAAAGCAGGTAAATACCCGGAACAAGCCACCAGAGATCATAAAAGAGCTGTAAGACGCTTGGGGAATGGCTTTTTCCTCAATAGAGGAATCATATATAAAAGAACACCAGACCTAGGACTGTTGAGGTGTGGATGCGCAACAAGCTGACAAGATTATGACTGAGGTGCACACTAGAGCCTGCGGACCCCATATAAACGGGTATATCTTAGCAAAGAATATTCTGAGAGCCGGGTATTATTGGCTCACCATGGAGCGGGATTATATCAGATATGTGAGGAAATGCCACCAATGCCAAGTGCATGGAGATCTAATCCACTCCCCGCCTTATGAATTGCATACAATGTCTGCACCCTGGCCGTTTGTTGCTTGGGGCATGGATGTTATTGGACCAATAGAGCCTGAGCTTCCAATGGGCATAGATTCATTTTGGTTGCGATCGATTACTTCACTAAGTGGGTTGAGGCAAAGACATTCAAGGCAGTGACAAAGAAAGCTATGGTGGATTTTGTGCATGAAAATATTATATGCCGGTTTGGAATTCCCAAGGCAATCATCACAGATAACTGGGCCAATCTGAACAGTCACCTCATGGCGGAAGCTTGCCAAATATTTCAGATCTTGCATCGTAACTCTACACCATACAGGCCAAAGGCAAATGGGGCAGTGGAAGCTGCAAACAAGAATATAAAGAAGATTCTCAGGAGAATGGTGGAAGAATCCAGACAATGGCACGAGAAATTACCTTTTGCTCTTATGGGTTATCGCACAATAGTGCGCACTTCTATCGGCGCTACACCCTATTCATTGGTGTATGGGACGGAGGCTGTTATACCCGCTAAAATAGAATTACCGTCACTATGAATCATAGCTGAAGCTGGAATAGATGACGAGGAATGGGTAAAAGCCCGGCTGGAACAATTAAGTCTGATTGACGAGAAGAGGTTGGCAGCAATTTTCCATGGGCAATTGTACCAACGAAGAATGGCTAGAGCATATAATAAGAAGGTGCGTCCTCAGAAGTTTGAAGTCGGACAACTTGTATTGAGGCGTATATTACTATATTGGGCCGAAGCAAAGGGCAAATTTGTGCCAAACTGGCAGGGACCATTTATGGTATCACGAGTGTTGTCTAATGGGGCATTATATTTGACAGACATTGAAGGGAAGTGCGTAGAGACTGCTATCAATTCAGACGCGGTCAAAAGATACTATGTATGATTCCTTTTCAATTGTATGATTGTATTTTGTTGTGATTTTGGAATTAAAATGATGAAGGCATTTTATTCTCTATCCAAACACTTTATCCATCGACACCCCCATGTTTGATATATTCTTTCATGCCCCTCTCTCGGAATTGTTTATGACACAATACAGAAAATTGAAAGAAAAATGAAAATAAAAAAAAACATACAAAAAGAAAGAAAAAAAAGGAAAAGAAAAAGACAAAGAAATCGAGAAAAAGTCAAAAGAAATTCATAAATTGATGGCGTAGTAATGAACTACGTTTGACTTGATCCCGAAAGGGTACGTAGGCAGCCTCACAGAGGTTCAGTCACAATAAAGAAAAAATCTAAAATTCCCCAACATATTGAAACTGGGGCAGAAGTTATGTTTTATAATTCCGAGAGTTGTAAATATTTTTAAAAACCCTCGTAAATTTTGAGCCTTTTACCTTTATTTCTTAACCCATCCAAAAGCCACGTTACAGTCCAAAGGAAGACCTTCTGATCAATTTCAAGAAAATAACAAATGCAATGAAGTGAAGGAAGAACCAAACATTGGACAACATTAGTGGTACAGAAAAACAAAAGACAAAAGGAAAAATGAAAAATGAAAAGAAAATGAGAGAGTCTCATCGGTAAAAACCTTAAACGGCACCGTAAGGCGACTGTGAGGTTGAGAGAATAAAAATGATAGAGTCTTGTTAGTGAAAACCTTTAATGGCACTGCAGGGCGATTGTGAAGCTGAGAGAGAATAAATGAGAGAGTTCTATTGGTGAAAACGTTTCGAGGAACCATAGGGCGATCGTAAGGATTATTATGGAAAAGAGAAAAGGCAACACAAAATAGGATCGGTTTGGGTCGAGAACAATTTGGAGTCAGAATAATGGGTTGAACGAACCGGGTCGGAGTTTAAATACATGGCATGGTCAACGGAATCAGCCGACATACCCAGATAAGTTCTACCATTCCTCCGAAACACCCTTACCCTTTTGAGATTCATTTTTCTACATTTCATTGTTTGTCTTTTGAGAGCTAACTACCAGCTCCTGATGATAAGAGTTGAAATAACACTGGATCAGAAAAGAAAGAAAAAGAAATATTGAAAAGGAATAAAGGAGTTTGGCGAACCGAGCCAAAAGAAAAGAAAACAAAAAGTGAAAAACAAGAAAATACAAAAAGAGTTTGCAAGAGATAGTCAGCTATAAGACCACACGGTGGGAGAAAAAGCAAAAGATGAAAGCAATAAGAGGCAGGGACGACAGATGCCAGTTGCCAGCAGCTTATATCTAATAAATTTTGTTTTGTGATTTAGACAGGAACAAATCGTCACTAATCACTTTAAGGTGAATGTGGCTAATGTGGAAAGATAGAAAACACCAAAAAGAATGCTCGGCTATAAGCGAAGGAATTCATGGGTGAAAGTCATTCAGTCAAAGAAAATACCAAAAACAAGAGGAAGGTATCATCTTTAAAATCCATTCCCCAGTTATCAAACTGAGGGAATACTTTTCTGCAATTTTAATTTCATGCATCAGGCGCCCACCTGGATAACAAGGGAATACTTTTCTGCAATTTTAATTTCATGCATCAGGCGCCCACCTGGATAACAAGGGAATACATTTCTGCAATTTTAATTTCATGCATCAGGCGCCCACCTGGATAACAAGGGAATATTTTTCTACAAATTTTTAATTTCATGCATGAGGCGCCCACCCGGATAACAAGGGAATACTTTTTCTGCAAATTTTTAATTTCATACATCAGGCGCCCACCTGGATAACAAGGGAATATTTTTCTGCAAATTTTTAATTTCATGCATCAAGTGCCCACCTGGATAACAAGGGAATATTTTTCTGCAAAATTTTAACTTTATGCATCAGGCGCCCACCTGGATAACAAGGGAATATTTTTCTGCAAAACTTTAATTTCATGCATCAGGCGCCCACCTGGATAACAAGGGAATATTTTTCTGCAAAACTTTAATTTCATGCATCAGGCGCCCACCTGGATAACAAGGGAATACTTTTCTGCAATTTTAATTTTTCATGCATCAGGCGCCCACCTGGATAACAAGGGAATACTTTTCTGCAATTTTAATTTCATGCATCAGGCGCCCACCTGGATAACAAGGGAATACATTTTTGCAATTTTAACTTCTGCAACTTTGGTTTATGTTAGCTATTATGAGTAACACCGTAACATGAAAATCCCATACTAGGGCAGAAGAAAAAGTTTGTGGTTTTGTTTTGTTTTATGCAGGTCTCGGTTGAAGACAAGGAGTATCATCGAAAATCAAAAAAAAAGGGGAAGCAAGAAAAAGAAAACCAAAAAAAGAGAGTCAGCATCACAGAAAGTCAAGGAAAAAGAGACAAGGAAGAGTAAAGAGACGAGAAGCTAGATAAGAACAATTGTAATTCATAGAATCATAGCTTAGAATAGCTTCTTCATTTTACATTTTTATCCCCCAGTGTAATAAGGAGTAAGTCGGTAAGTCTCAACAGTGTCAATGCAACAGTGAGTACTTATGATAGGGGTCGGCCTTCCGGGCCCTTTTAACCAGCCCTCCAGTTTTCGCAGGGTGCCCCAGGTGATCGTGGTTTTCGTGGGCATTATTCTGATCAGCAGTCACTCAGTGCACTGCCAGCTCCCATCAGTGCACCACCTCTTTAAAGTTTTTGTGGAGGTCATTGTGAGCACATGATTTTTGCACTAGGTAAGTAAATTCCAAAATTAAAATAAAATAATACTTTTGAGTGTAATTGCATGTCTTGTTTGAAATTAGATACATTTTATGTGTTTGAATAATTAGAAATTAAAAAATAAAAAAAATAGGAGAAATACATGTATTTTGGATTAAGTAGTTAAAAAAAAGAAAATTAACAAAAATGGCTTTAATTAGCGGAAATTAAGGGAATATAGTAAAAAATAGCAAAAAATATCAGAAAAAATGGAAAAAATAGGAAAATTAAAAGAATTTGAGTAATTGGAAAAGAATATAAAAATAGGAAATAAAATACAACAAGAAAATACATAAAAATAATTGAAATATCAAAAAAATACAAAAAATATATATAGTGTAATAAGACTGGGCCAAATACAAGTCCAAGTGGCCGGCCCAGTCCTTAAGCCCAAAGAAACCAGTCCAGTTCAATAGATACCATTGATCTCAGCCGTCCATTGCACCAAATCCAACGGCTGAGATAATTGACCGGAATTAATTAATTAGCTAATTTCAAGATTGAATCTGAGCCGTCTGTTTAAGGTGATCTGACGGAAGAGACCATTGGTCTCATTACAAATGGAACGTCGTCGTTTATGTAACGTTAGTTTTGACCGTCGATCGTCAACAATTCAACGGCCAAGATCACCTCAGCCTTTACGACTATATAAGGCTTTGGTCTGTTGAGACCAGCCACTTTGTAACTTCCCAAACCCTAGCCGCCCCCTCTCTCTCACCCTTCTTCTTCATCTCCCGCTCTGTAACTTCACCGGCCATGGAGGCCACCACCTCCCATGGTGGTCTCCGGCCACCTCTTCACCCCAAGACTACCTTCTTCTTCTTCTTCTTCTTCTTCTTCTTCATCTCAAACCTCACCTAGAACCCCGGAGAAACCCTAAATCATCTCAAACCTCACCTAGAACCCCAGAGAAACCCTAAAAAAACCCATGTTCTTGGATTTTCGGTCATCGGAGTCTATCTCCAGTGACCACAACCTATGGGAACCCATCCCAAACTAACACCAAAGAACAACCACAGTCTGATCTATCCCCCACGACCTTGGTTTCCCTCGAATCTGCCCTGATCTTCTCGAATATCCAAAAAGTAGTCGCCGGAACCCTAACTCCGGCGACTCAAACTAAACTCCTTGCCAAGATCTTACCTTTACCCCTCTGAATACCCCCCCTGCAAACAAAAACCCCAAAAGACTTCACCTTGAAGTCTAACAAAGAAAACCAGAAAAAGAAATAAAGAAAAGAGGAAAAGAAGCCTGAAAAGGAGAGTGAAAAAGAAAAGAATGAAAAAGGGAAGCTCAGGGGACCGGCCCTGCAAGCTAAGTCCCCTCACTCTTTGTGTTTATTTGATTTCTTTCGTCTGCTCATTTTTACGTTTGTTTTTGTTTTGTTATCTTGTCATTTTGATTTTATTTTTATCTTTGTTTATTTCTCTAGCTTAAAAAGATCTGTCTTGATTTGTTGGCTTGCAATATCATGACTATCCTACTTTTCCGTTTCTTTGCATGATTAGTTTTAGTGAAAATTTAGCCGTTTTCTTTCATTAGGATTATCTTGTGGTTGCTTCTCTGTTTTAAAGATCTTGATGTCCCTGTGCTTCTTCATCTTCTGTTAGTATTAGGGTTCCTCATCTTGTTGGTTTTCGATATTTCTTCTATTGTTCTGCATGTTTAGTATACTAGTTTAGTTGTTCGACTCTCATTCCTTTTCATCTTTGTATTAGGTTGTCTCTTGTTAGTTCGTAATATCTTGATTGTTCTTCTTTTCGTTTCTTTGCATGTTTAGTCTTACTGAAAGTTTAGCCGTCTTTCTTCATCTCTTATATCAGAGTTATCTTGTGTTTAATCTGGGTTTGCTTCTCTGTTCTAGAGATCTTCACATCCTTTGTTTATATTTAGGGTTTTCTTATTTGTTGGTTTTCAACATCCCTTCTGTTTGTTTTAGTGCAAGTCTTGCCTCATTTCATGTCTATATCACCTCTTATGTGCTTTCATCTGCTAAATAGGCATGCTAATCTGATTCTGCTTCTCTTTATGTCACTTTACATGACAGATGTAGGATTCTTCTCCACTGTTTCTCCATGTTCTTCTGTTCTTTATCTTCATCTTATCTATCACATGTATATATCAAGTTAGGGTTAGTATTTGGAAGTGGATTCTGATTACCATCCTTATGTTACTCTATCAAGGTCCATTGTTCTTATGTCTGATATAGGCTATTCTTCATTCTTCTTTACTGTTTTATGAGATCTAGTCTCTATTAAGTCTAATGTCCATGAACTTTAAAGGTTTTGGGTTTTTTCAGTGAATCATCTAACATAAATTGGTTGTAATTGAGTCTGACCGATGTTAATTGACACTTTGCTACATGAAATTGAGTTATGTGAGTTGATTAGTTAAGATTCAACACTATCAAACTTCCCTTTCTGAGTTTTAATTGATTGATGAACAATGTTTGGTTTCATGTGGCTATGTGTGCAATTGTATGTTGAAATGGCTGAGTTTGCAATAGTTTATTGTTAGTATGAGCAATGTTAATGCCCATCAACCTTAGGGGAATTGGTTATAGCTGCAATAGTACTAAGTCTCATAAATGGCTAGTTTTGAAGTAGGTTAAAACTGAAAATCAAATGAAATATAGCTTATAAGTGAAATAAGTGACCAAGAGTAGTCAATTTTGCAATTGACCAACTCTGCAAGGTCCAACACATACTGGCCTACCCTTTAATGGGCTAGTTGTGTAATTTGGTTTAAGTCTGCAAGTTCAGACTTACCAAGGCTCAAATTGAGCCCTGAATCACAAGTGGCTAGGCTTGCAAAGGCCTTAGCCCAGCCTGTGCTCGTCAAATAGGCTTCAATTGCCCAAGCCAAGTCTCAACTTGAGACTAGCTAAGTTTTAAATAGTCTAAGTATAACAATAAAGCAGGCTAGTCCTGCAATTAGCTTGAAATGAAATAAAAGTTCTTAATTAACAGAAAATGAAACAAAAAGGGTTAAAATTGAAATAGTTCTTTAAGCTAGAACTGGCCAGTCCTTAAATACCAATGCAAGGACTGGCCCTTAGTTAAATAAGTCTAAAAATGCTGAAAAGCTGACCTAGGTAGGTCGGGTTATTCAGCAGTGTCCTTAAGGGCATAAAAGGAACACAAATTGGTAAAATGGTAGATTAAATAGAGCTTATAGGGACATGGAAGTCATTTGTGCTCCTAATTTCTGCAATTTTGCAGAGATTGAGGGGTATAATGGTCTCCCTAAAAAGGGAAATCAGTAAAAATCTATAACTAATAGGGATACTTTGGTAAAAGCTTAGGAATAGAATCAAAAAGAACCTTCCAGCACATGCTGGAAGGGATCTTATAACAGAAAATGGGGTCTTAGTGTAGATTGAGTAATTTTTAAAGGGGGAGAAGTGGAATTTACTTCTATTCTTTACCCCCAAGAAATCTACCAATCTATACCTATAAATACCCCCTAAAAAGACTAAGTGAGGGCTGGTTTTTCAATAGAGAAATTCAGAGAAAAATATAATAGCAAAAGCCAGTAACTTCCTGCATATTTCGAGTAATAGCCTCTGGTTAAGCTACCTGTTTTTGTGGGATTTCTGCTCGATTTATTCTGGGATTTCATATTTGTTATCGTTGTGGTTTTCTGCTCGTTTGGGATTCATCTTACACTATTGCATTGTCTGGTTTGAGTCTGTTGCTGATTGTGTGCTCTTAACCCCCTAGAACTCATCGGCTTCCCTTTGTTGATCCATGTACATTTTCTGTTCGATCGAAGATGTAATGTTGAAATGCTAAATGATGAAATGAAGTTCAAGTTTAGATTCATTTGTTATTATGTATTTGTAGTTTACTATTTCATTAGCTGTTTAATATAGCTTAGATCTGTAATTTAAATGTAGTGTAGAATGTATAAGTAGAAAGACCAAAACAAAAATAGTGTAATAGATAGATTAATAGTAGTAGTGTAGTGTAGATAGCATATCACCTAGTTAAAATAGGTAAAACTTTAAAATATAAGTTAGCTAACCACAGTTTTAAATCATTAGCAGATCTTTGCAGTAGCATCGTAAGTCATAATCAGATAGTTAATCATATTTTATGGAGCAACATTTAGATATAAATAAGTTTCGAATGAGAAAAACACTAGTTCAAACCATGATTCATTCACGATTGAGTTAATAACACTGTAATGAGTTAAAGTTATAGTAAAAATCGGCATTGTAGTTGTGTTTAAGCCTTTGAATCACTTAAATGTAGATACTCAGGTTATTATGATTAAGTAATTAGAACTATAAATCTTGCTCATGTAATTAGCATGTTTTAGAGATCAATGTCCAGATTTGAGTGAGTTTAAAGGAGGAAATGAACAGATGAAGTAACAATTAAGACGAAGTTGGCCTTGAAAACATCAAATAAGTTCAGTTCGTATTAGGCTCAATAGTATAACAGTGTAGCTGTAAATAATTCATCTTATCTTTAGGTAATCATCATGCTTTTCATATATAGTTAAATCACTTCTTAACCCCTTAGTTAGTAAGTAATTTGGATGTTAGTATAGATTCATCATTAGAAACAAAAGTGAGGTCAATCTTTTAATTCGATTCACATGTGTATTAGACAGTTGGGAGTTAAAATTAACACCGATAATTTGTATACTGATTTTTCCCCTTTGATAAATAAAAGTGCAATTTGAATTTATTATTGATTCCAGATGTTTATATTTGTCTTTAGTTATTTACTTTCATTATTATTGTTCCAATTCGGTTTGGGCCCAATATGTAACGTGGGCCTGAACTATCACACGAAGCTGGATGGACCATCGAATAAAAGCCTAAAGACGGCCTGGGTCATTAAGATCTAGGCAGATCCAGTGTCTATTTAAATGTGGGTACAAAGGCCCAGGCCCGATAAAGGAAACGATAGTGCCTGGGCTCAATTCTGATACGATAATAAATAGCTAAGGAAAGAACAGAAATAGAATAACATAGTCTGTTAGGATTGAGACTCTAAATTTTAATTGGGACGAGCCTCACATGACACCAAATAGTAGGGCCCCCTTAGTAATGAAATAATGTGTAAATAGAATCGGGAAAGCTACTAGTAAATTTCATAGCTTCTCCCAAAAGAATTAAAAGCCGATAGAGACTATTAGGCACGATTTAATATACTTTCCTTAAAATACGAGTGTGCACTTTGTGCGACTCAAATCCCAAATCCCGGCAAAGACGAAATGTACTAAGGGTCACAGGCGTACTAGTTGCGGTGTGACTCAAAGTACGTTTTTGCGATGTCAGAATTATTTTAAAAAATATTAAAGTAAAAGCACATACATATTGTTTAAAATTTTATAACAAGTCAAATAAGATTGAGAACGACGATTGAGCGACCGTGCTAAAACCATTTAATCCGGGAATGCCTAACACCTTCTCCTGGGTTAACAGAGTTCCTTAGCCAGGTCTTTGTTTCACGGACTGTAATAACAGATTCAACTTCCTCGGATTTGGGATTAGCCGGTGACTTGGGACACCATTATCTTCCCAAGTGGCGACTCTGATAATTAAATAAAAATCCCAAACCAATTGTCCTTTATGTGGAAAAACTCCTTCCTCTTTGTTGTTATATCCGTCTCGGGTATTTGAACACTGAGGTATACCCTACGTATATTTCCAAACAGATCGGTACAAAAGCCTTTTCAGGTGTGGGGTAGTAAAAAGGGAGGTGTGACACCTGGTACAAAAAGGCGTCCGGCAATAGTCATGCCCAGTCGAGTAGAGATAAGGCCAGACAAGGAGTTGCTAAAAAGATTTGAGAGGTTGTTCAAAGATGTGAACATGGTAGAGGCAACGGAGGGCACAAGAAAAATGGACATCCAGTTTGTTGGATCCCAGATCAAGCTGAATAATTGAAAAGCTACTCCTCTTCTTACTAGAAGGGAGTTGTGGTAGTTAGCTTTGATGTTTTATTCTTAATTTGTTTTATTTCAAGGCTGTAATACAGATTCTATGTTCCGTCCAATCAGACGTGTCAAACCTTGTTATCTTTTGAAATTTTGATGAAATGCAATTTCTTTCTTCCTCCATTCTAATAGCCTTATTTTACTTTTCTTTTCTTTTCTTGTACAGTCCGTTTTACGCTAATTTCAATGACGTGTCATGCATAAGGAATTATCGGCCCATTCTTGATAATCAAATAGTAATACAAGAAATCGAATACGATAATGAAGTGGAGTATGATGACAAGGAAGTTTTGGAAGAAATTAGTAAAGATCTGAACCACTATGAGGAGAAACCCAAACCAAACTTGAATGAGAGAAAGTCTATTAATTTGGGGGATGAGGAAAATGTTCGGGAAACAAAGATTAGTGTTCATTTGGAAACCTCACTCATAGAGGACTTGATAAAGTTACTACATGAATACAAAGACATATTTGCATGGTCATATGACGACATGCCAGGGCTAAGTACTGATTTGGTAGCACATAAGTTGCCCACTTATTCGGAAAGCCCGCCCATCAAGCAGAAGTTAAGAAATTTCAAGACTGATATCAGTGTTAAAATAAAAGAGGAAGTCAACAAATAATTTGAGGCAAAGGTCATACGGGTCACCAAATATCCCACTTGGTTAGCTAATGTTGTACCTGTTCCGAAGAAAGACGGAAAAACCAGAGTGTTTATTAATTATCAAGACCTCAACAAAGCAACTCCGAAGGATAATTTTACATTGCCAAACATCCACATACTAATTGACAATTGTGCCAAACATGAGATTGGGTCTTTAATGGATTGTTATACGGGTTATCATCAGATCCTGATGGACGAAGAAGATGCAGAAAAGACAGCATTTATCACGTCTTGGGGACCTATTTCTATAGAGTAATGCAATTTGGATTGAAATATACTGGAGCCACGTATATGAGAGCAATGACTACCATGTTTCATGACATGATACACCGAGAGATTGAAATTTATGTGGATGATGTCATTATCAAATCCAGGAAGCAATACAATCATGTTAAAGACCTGAGGAAGTTCTTTCAGTGGCTTCAGAGATACAAACTAAAGCTCAATCTAGCAAAATGTGCTTTTGGAGTGCCATCAAGGAAATTATTGGGGTTTGTGGTAAGTCGACGTGGTATTGAATTGGACCCATCCAAGATCAAAGCTATTCAGGAGTTGCTTCCGCCAAAGAGCAAGAAAGATAAGATTCAATTACATTAGCAGATTTATTGCCCAACTGACGTCAAACTTGTGGGCCTACTTCCAAACTACTGAAGAAAGAGGTTGCAGTAAAATAGACTGATGAATGTCAAGCTACATTTGATAAAATCAATGAATATCTGGCCAATCCGCCTATATTGGTTCCTTTAGAACCCTGAAAGCCCTTGATCCTTTATTGTCCATATTGGATAATTCCTTTGGCTGTGTACTGGGGCAGCATGATGAAACCGGAAAGAAGGAACAAGCAATTTATTACCTTAGTAAGAAATTTACTTCTTTTCAGGTAAAATATACTCAGTTGGAAAGAACATGTTGTGCCTTGACTTGGGTTGCACAGAAGTTGAAACAGTACTTGTTGGCTTATACCACTTATCTCATATCTCGTTTGGACCCACTGAAGTACATCTTCCAGAGGCCTACGCCCACAAGGAGGCTTGCTAAATGGCAAATTCTGCTTAAAAGAGTTTGATATTGTTTATGTAACCTACACTGCTATGAAAGTGCAAGCAGTTGCTGATCACTTAGCAGAAAATCCAGTCGACGATGAGTATGAACCACTGAAAACAAATTTTCCTGATGAGGAGGCAATGTATATTGAAGAATTAGAACAAGATGAAAAGTCGGGATGGAAGTTATACTTTGATGGGGCTGTTAATAACAAAGGTGTTGGAATCATAGTGGTACTCCTTTCAGAAATGGGTCAGCATTACCCTGTTACTGCTCAACTCCACTTTTTCTGTACTAACAATATGGCCGAATATGAAGCGTGTATATTGCGGTTAAGAATGGCTATAGACATGGGTGTTCAAGAGATTTTGGTCATGGGTGACTCAAATCTCTTGATACATAAAATTCAAGGAGAATGGGAGACACGGGATTTGAAACTCATACCGTACCGACAGTGTCTACATGAACTATATCAGAAATTTCAATCTATAGAATTTAAACATATCCCGAGAATGCACAATGAAGTTGTTGATGCTCTGGCTACTCTATCATCTATGTTACACCATCTGGATAACGCTCATGTGGATCCATTACAAATCCAAGTTCATGATCAGAATGCTTATTTTCATACAGTGGAAGAGGAACTTGACGGTGAACCATGGTTCCATGATATCAAAGAGTATCTCAGAATGAGGGTATACTCGGCACAAGCTACAGGGATCAGAAAAGAGCCATAAGATGATTAGTGAGTGGATTCTTCTTTTGTGGAGCGGTTTTATACAAAAGGATTCCGGATTTGGGGTTTTAAAGATGTATAGATGCAAAACAGGCTACTACAATCATGACTGAGGTACAAAGGAGACTATGGACCCCACATGAACGGGTATGTTTTAGCAAAGAAAATTCTCAGGGCTGGACACTACTGGCTTACTATGGAACGAGATTGTATCATATATGTACGGAAATGTCATCAGTGTCAGATACATGGGGATTTGACTCATTCTCCGCCATATGAATTGCATACAATGTCGGCACCATGGCCTTTAGTTGCCTGGGTCATGAATGTCATTGGTCCAATAGAGCCATCAGCATCTAATGGGCACAAGTTTATTCTAGTTACCATTGATTATTTTACTAAATGGGTGGAGGAAAAGACATTCAAAGTGGTAACCAAGAAGGCAGTGGTGGACTTTGTACATCCAAACATCATTTGTCATTTCGGAATTCCAAAGGTGATTATTATAGATAATGGAGCCAACCTTATCAGTCATCTTATGGCGGAGACATGTCAAAGGTTTAAGATTATGCATCGCAATTCTACACCTTATAGGAACAAAGCAAATGGAGCAGTTGAAGCAGCAAATAAGAATATCAAGAAAATCCTTCGGAAGATGGTGGAAGGATCGAGGTAATGGCATAAGAAATTATCCTTTGCTTTGTTGGGATATCGTACTACTGTGCGCACTTCGATAAGTGCAACCCCTTATTAATTAGTGAATGGCACGGAGGCAGTGATACATGCGGATGTTGAAATACCCTCCCTTCGAATCATTGTGAAGGCAGAGATTGCTGATGATGAATGGGTAAAAGCCCGCTTAGAACAATTGAGTTTAATTGACGAGAAAAGACTGGCAGCAGTATGTCATGGACATCTATATCAACAGAGAATGGCCAGAGCATATAATAAGAAAGTACGTCCACGATAATTTGAAGTAGGACAATCGTTGTTGAGGCGTATTTTACCTCACTGGGCGGAAGCAAAAGGGAAGTTCACCCCTAATTGGCAAGGGCCATTTGTTGTATCTCGGGTGTTGTCCAATGGAGCACTGTATTTGACAGACATAGAAGGAAAATGAGTAAGAATGGCCATCAATTCTGATGCAGTCAAAAGATATTATGTATGATTCCTTTCATGTATCTAATTGTATTTGTCATATTTTTGAAATTGAAATGATGAAGGCATTCTATTCCCCTATCTAAACACTTTATCCATTGCTATCCCTTTGAGCCTTGTTATATTATTCTTTTATACCCCTCTTTCGGAATCAACAAAGAAGACAAAATGGGATGACGAAATTTCAAAGAAAAGAAGAAAAGTAAAAGATGAAAAAAAGATAAAAGGAAAGAAAAAAACAAGGAAAAAAAAAAGAAAAAAAGAGATGTGAAAATGGCAAAATAAAAAAGGAGAAAAAAAAGAAAAAATGCATAAAAAAATAAAATTGGATAAAGTGAACATCGCAACAATACAACGATTTTACGATCCGTACAACATTTTGACTTGATCCCGAAAGGGTACATAGGCAGCCTCACTAAGGTTCAGTCATAGCAGAAATAAAGTCCAGGGTTCCCCAATATTGAAACTGGGGCAGAAGTTATGGTCATTATGAAGGATATGATTCCGAATGTAGTAATTTTGAAACCCATGTATGAAAATTTAAGCATTTATATCTTCCTTTCTATAACCCATCCAAAAGCCACATTACGATCCAAAGAAAGACCTTCAGATTAATTTCAAGAAAAATGGCAGTATAAGTAGGTGAAGAAAGGCATGTTATGGACAATACTCGGGTACATAAAGATGAAGAAAATGATAAAAATTAAAAATAAGAGAGTCTTATTGGTGTAAACCCTCACGGTCACCGTAAGGCAACGTAAGTTGAGAGAAATAAGAAATGAGAGAGTCTTATTGGCGGAAACCCTCACGGGCACCATAAGGCGACGTGAGCCAATGAGAATGAGATGAGAGAGTCTTACTGGTGAAAACCCTCACGGGCACCATAAGGCGAAAGTGAGAAATGCTTTTATGGGAGGAAAGCGGCAAAGCAAGTAATGTTTGGGTTTGGTAAAAAAGAGAAATAGGTTGGCAAGTGATTTGGTTGGACAGTCTGGGTCAGTTAGCCCGAATGCATGGCATGATCAAAGGAATCAGTCTTCCCATTCGATAAGTCTCATCCTTTTATTTAAAACAATATATATATTCCTACCCTCAAAAATTCATGGTCATTGCATTTCATTTTCTTGAAATTTGTCTACAAGACATTGTCAGTTGTAAGCTAATTACCAGCTTCTCAGTTAAATGGCACAATGAGATTGGGGTCCTTCATGGGACAGGAGAAATAAAACAAAATATGGTGGTCATATAGCAGAAGGAAAGTAAAAAAGAAGTAGGAAAAACAACAAAAGGGAATTATAATGAAAAGTTGAGCTTAGAAAATTGTTGGAAAACAACCAGGAGTTACAACAAGGTAGTACAAAAGCAAGCTGAAGCAAATTCAAAAGTGGAAGCAAAGCCAACAAGAATGCCAGCTGCTAACCACCATTTTTATACTAACAAACTGTTCATTGATTAGAACAGAAATAAAAGATTCAAATTCTTACTAATCACTTTAAAGTGAATGTGACAAATACGGACACACAAGGGAGCGCAAAGTTTGGCAAAATCAGGCACCCACCTGGAAAATAAGGGAAAGCGATATAAGGGAAGCAACAATGGAGGGCGAAATCTACGATGAAAATTGGTAACCAGGGACCCACCTAGATAATAAGGGAAGTTTAATATTTTATTTCAAAAATTGAAATGTTACACCCAGTTATCAAACTGGGGCATAATTCATTTTCTTTGTTTTAGTTTTTGCAATCAGGCACCCGCCATGATAACAAGGGAATATTTTTCAAGTTTTTTGTAATGAGGGATCCACCTGGATAACAAGGGAATATTTTTCAAGTTTTTTGTAAACAAGCGCCCACCTGAATAACAAGGGGATATTTATTAATTTTTTTGTAATGAGGCGCCCACCTGGATAACAAGGAAATATTTTTCAAGTTTTTTGTAATAAGACGCCCACCTGGATAACAAGGGCATATTTTTCAAGTTTTTTTTGCAATCAGGCGCCCACCTGGATAACAAGGGAATATTTTTCAAGTTTTTTGCAATCAGGCGTCCACCTGGATAACAAGTGAATATTTTTTAAGTTTTTGTAATCACGCGCCCACCTGGATAACAAGGGAATATTTTCAACTTTTTTGTAATCAGACACCCACCTGGATAACAAGGGAATATTTTTCAAGTTTTTGTAATCAGGCGCCCACCTGGATAACAAGGAAATATTTTTTCAAGTTTTTTGTAATCAGGCGCCCACCTGGATAACAAGGGAATATTTTTCGAGTTTTTTGTAATCAAGCGCCCACCTGGATAACAAGGGAATATTTTTCATGTTTTTAGTAATCAGGCGCCCACCTGGATAACAAGGTAATATTTTTCATATTTTTTGTAATTAGGCACCCACTTAGATAACAAGGGAATATTTTTCAAGTTTTTGCAATCAGGCGCCTACCTGGATAACAAGGGAATATTTTTTCAAGTTTTTTGAAATCAGCCGCCTACCTGAATAATAAAGGAATATATTTAAAGTTTTTTGTAATCAGGCGCCCACCTAGATAACAAGGGAATATTTTTCAAGTTTTTTGCAATCAGGCGCCCACCTGGATAACAAGGAAATATTTCTCAAGTTTTTTGCAATCAGGCGCCCACCTGGATTACAAGGGAATATTTCTCAAGTTGTTTGCAATCAGGCGCCCACCTGGATAATAACGGAATATTTTTCAAGTTTTTGTAATCAGCGCCCACCTGGATAACAAGGGAATATTTTTCAAGTTTTTGTAATCGGCGCCCACCTGGATAACAATGGATTATTTTTTCAAGTTTTTTGTAATCAGCGCCCACCGGATAACAAGGGAATATTTTTCAAGTTTGTTGTAATCAGGCGCCCACTTGGATAACAAGGGAATATTTTTCAAGTTTTTGGCAATCAGGCGCCCACTGGATAACAAGGGAATATTTTTCAAGTTTTTGGCAATCGAGCGCCCACCTGGATAACAAGGGAATATTTTTCATGTTTTTAGTAATCAGGAGGCGCCCACCTGATAACAAGGGAATATTTTTCAAGTTTTTTGTAATCGGGCGCCCACCCG